>JAYESA010000016.1:54801345-54833845 GCA_036927795.1 Iris macrosiphon
ACAAGGTCCCGGAAAGAGAACAAGTCAAACTAGTCAACTTCTAGGTCAATAAGTCAATTCTAAGTCAAAAGTCAACTGTGGTCAACTCTAAAGTTAAATAAAGTCAACTATGGTCAAACCAAGGTCAATCCACACAAAACATCTATATAAATAATAAAATAGAATAATATTTGGAACCATGGTTTTGAACCATCATGGTACCCACACAAAGTATGCTCAAGATACATATAATATATACTCTAATATAATATATATACAAATTAATATTTTATACAATTAAAATAATATCTCAATACTAGTATTATACCTCACAATAAACACACACACACATATATATATATATATATATATATATATATAATTATCATATATAAAATATAAATTAAAACTGCCTAACTGTCACTGAAAAACTGTGTGGAAAAACATTAATTTTCCAAAAAATAGACTTTCAGTGACAGTTCCTACTGTCACTGAAAACACCGTCGCCAAAACCACTGTGCAACTGCACTGCTGTCACTTATTGGTGACAGTCCGACTATCACAGAACCAATCGTCGCTGTTGCTTTCGAATCCTGCCCACTGCATGCGGTTATTAATGACAGTGGCGGCTCTGTCATTAATAACCCGTCGCCACTGTTACAGCGGCTGCTGCTGTAACCGCCTAATAATGACAGTTCTCTGTCATTAATTCTACTATCAGTAAAAACACAGTAAATATATATATAAATATATATATATATATAAATCTTTAAATATATAAATCAATATATAAAACAATTAAATAAATATATATACTTATATATATATAATTAAATACTAATAGTTACAAAACACATTGCATGTATTAATATACATATTTTACATGGCTAGAAGCACACATAAAATATACTCATTAATATGCAAATAATTACATAATAATTATAATTAATATTATTACACATTTAAACACATAAATATATTTTATAAAACATTTATGTATAAATTATTTTATTAACATAAGTACATATATAATTGCATGCAAGAAGCTACACATATATATATTTATACATCACATTAGAACACATAGAAATATATAGATCTATGCTACAATAAATACCATAATAAATACACTAAAATGATATATAATATCTATATATATTTACTAATTATAAATGAAGAATTTAAAGCATAAATAATTAGATCTACACATAAATACACCAAATTGGAAAGTTTTACACCGTATCCCACTAGATCTAGGATACGCATGTGACACGAGTCCAACACACAACTAAATGTACCCCGAAGGACACAAATAAGTCACAAATAATATTTATGAATAAATCAAAGTGTCAAAAGTAGATCTATGTGTCCGTGTCAAAATACGACATGTACAAAGCCCCGTGTCGGAGGAAGCCCCCAAAATAACACGTATCACCAAATAGTTGGGATACGAACCACATATACCCAAATATGGATACGACACAAGCCTCAAACACATAAGCACATGCCCAATTGATCTATAGGATCAATTGACACACACAACAAAATATAAATTCGGAATTCCAACAAAATTGACACAAAAAGCACCATAACTTTCTCCATGGGTACCCTATGAACACAAAACAAAGTCCTATGGATAGTACATACATATAGGTTGATTTTACATGATTAAATCTCAGATTTAGAAGCTATTTTAATGGGAAAAAATTGAATTATACCTATTGAGAGATGGATTTCCAATGAAACCTCCAATTGAGATGAACTTGCTTCTAAATTATTGATCCTTGCTCCTCTTTGTAGATCCTTGCTTCCTCCTTCTAGATCCTTGCTTCTCAACTTGCTAATGGTGAATTGGAAAGAATTTGGAATGAATTTGGTGGGGAATTGGAATAGGAATGAAAGGAATTTGGGAGTGGAGAATTCTAGATCTAGATTTGGAATGAGAATGAGAGGAGAGAGAAATTTCCCCCCCTCTAATATAGGCCGGCCATGCCCCCTTCCCCAAGTAATTATAAAATGTCCAATGTACCCCTTGGGGCCTCTCATGAAGAAATAATTAAGGAAGGAAGCTTCTAGTCTAATGACTTAATTAATTTAATCCATCTCCTTAACAATGGGCTTTCTAAATGGACCAAGTCTAACTAATTAATTCATGTTGGTCCATGGGTCCAAACTAAGCTAGTTGGGTCCACTAATATAAGTCCAAAATAATTAAATAACATCTAACAACAATTAAATAATACAATAAATAATTATTTACAATGCACAATATTTAATTAAATAGGAAAAGACTAAAATATCCTTTCCTAAAAATATGGTAGTGACAAGTCTACCCTCCTTAAAATAATTTTGTCCTCGAAATTCAAAGACGAAAACTATCCCCCAGAAAATCACAGAACAGAACTAAAGAATCACAACTAACTAATGAACAAAATATAACAATGAACAGAACATAGCTAGAGAATTAACATACCTCAAGGTACAAACAAATATGGATAACACTCTCGTATGTCATCCTCACTCTCCCAGGTAGACTCCCCCGGAGAGTTATGCCTCCATGTGACGCGTACCAAAGGAATAGTCTGGTTCCTCAGCACCTTCTCTCTCCGATCCAGAATCTCAACTGGCTGCTCTGGATAGCTAAGAGTAGGGCCCACCTCTATCTCCGAGTGATCCAATATATGACTAGGATCGGCCACGTATCGTCTCAACTGTGATACATGAAATATGTTGTGCACTCCCTCCAATGCAGGTGGCAAGTCTAGTCTATAAGCAACTGCACCGATCCTCTCTAGAATAGTGAAAGGTCCGATGAATCGCGGACTAAGCTTCCCGCCTCCACCGAAGCGAATCATGCCTCGTATCGGAGAAATCCTCAGAAACACCAAACTACCCACCTATAACAAAACACCCTCTTAAGAACTTAATCTATAACAAACAAGAACAAGCACAAATAAAATCTAAACTATACCTCAAACTCCAAAGGTCTTCGATGGCTATCGACCCAATGCCGCTGTCTGTCCTGCGCCACTCGAAGTCTGTCTCTGATCAACTGAACCTTCTCTGCTGCATCCACAACCATCTCTGGCCCAAGCAAAACTCTCTCTCCAACATCGTCCCAAGACAAAGGAGTATGACACCTCCGACCATATATAGCTTCAAATGGTGACATCTCTATACTGGCCTGGTAACTGTTGTTGTAAGCAAACTCTACCAAATGGAGATGGTCCTCCCAAGAACCCCCGAAATCTAGTACACAAGTGCGCAACATATCCTTGAGAGTCTGGATAGTCCTCTCTGACTGCCCATCTGTCTGGGGATGATATGCAGTACTGAGCTTGAGCTGAGTGCCCAAACTCTTCTGTAAACTCCTCCAGAAATGAGAAGTGAAACGACTATCTCGATCTGAGACTATGCTGACGGGAACTCCGTGTATCCTAACGATCTGCCTCACATACATCTCTGCCATCTTCTCCGTAGACAAACCCACCTTGAAAGGCAAAAAGTGGGCCGACTTGGTCAACCTATCAACAATGACCCAAATTGCGTCTTTCCCTCCTGGAGATCGTGGAAGTCCGGACACAAAATCCATAGTAATGTGTTCCCACTTCCACTCTGGAATGGGTAATGGCTGAAGTAAACCTCCTGGCCTCTGCCTCTCGGCTTTCACCTGCTGGCACACCAATCATCTGGATACAAACTGTGCCACTTCCCTCTTCATGCCATACCACCACACACTCTCTCGCATATCCCGATACATCTTGTTAGCACCTGGATGTATGGAATACTGAGAGCGATGCGCTTCCTGCAATACCTTCTCTCGTAACTCTCCACTAGGCACACACAACCTATCTCCATGCCTCAAAGATCCATCCTCTGCAATAGTGAAATCATCCTCCAATCCTGCTCTCACCTGAGCTCTGATACTCCTCAGAGATACATCCTCATACTGTGCTGCCATGATCATGTCCATCAAATCTGAGTGTATCTGCAATCCCCATATCTGCATAGCACACCCAGAAATAATCACCTCAATGCCCAAGCTCTCCAAGTCCTCCAATAAATATCGATCCTGCGTCAAGAACATAGCTACCGGATACCTGCTCAAAGCATCGGCAACTACATTGGCTTTTCCAGGATGATATTGCAAAGAGATATCAAAATCCTTCATCAGTTCCAACCACCGACGCTGCCTCATGTTCAACTCCTTCTGCGTAAAAACGTACTTCAAGCTTTTGTGGTCTGTGAAGATCTTCACACGCTCTTCGTACAAATAATGTTTCCACAACTTCAGGGCGAATATGACAGCTGCCAACTCCAAATCATGGGTAGGATAATTCTTTTCATGAGGACGCAATTGCTTGGATGCATAAGCAATCACTTTCCCATGCTGCTGAAGAACACAACCTAAACCCTTTCCCGATGCATCACTATAAATAGTGAAACCTCCGGACCCTGATGGCAACGTCAAAATAGGAGCAGACGTCAACCTCTTCTTCAACTCTTCAAAAGCAACCTGGCAATCCTCCGTCCAAACAAACTCCACATCCTTCCTTATGAGTCTGGTCATCGGCTCGACAATCCTCGAAAAATCTTGTACAAACTTCCTGTAGTAGCCTGCCAATCCCAAGAAACTCCTGATCTCTGCTACCGAACTCGGAGTCTTCCAAGATTCCACTACTGAAATCTTTTTCAGATCCACTGAAATACCATCACCAGTCACAATATGCCCCAAGAATTCTACCTTGTCCAAGAAAAACTCATATTTGGACAACTTCCCATACAACTTCTCCTTCCTCAGCACATCCAACACAATCCTCAAATGCTCCTCATGCTCCTCTGGTGTCCTCGAGTATATGAGTATGTCGTCGATGAACACCACCACGAACTTGTCAAGGTACTGGTGGAACACCTTGTTCATCAAGTTCATAAATACCGCCGGTACATTAGTCAAACCAAACGGCATCACTATAAACTCGTACTGACCATACCGAGTTCTAAAAGCAGTGTTCGGTATGTCCTCCGGCTTCACCTTCACCTGATGGTAGCCTGATCTTAAATCTATCTTAGAAAATACCTTCGCACCACTCAACTGATCAAACAGATCATCAATCCGTGGCAAAGGATACTTATTCTTGATAGTAAGATTATTCAAAACCCTGTAATCAATGCACATACGTACCGATCCATCCTTCTCTGGTATAAACAATACCGGGGCTCCCCATGGTGAAGAACTCGATCTGATAAACCCCTTATCCTGTAATTCGTCCACCTGCTTCTTCAACTCGACCAGCTCGCTGTTGTTTACTCTATAGATATGCTGTGAAATTGGTTCTACACCTGGCACCAAGTCTATAGAAAATTTAACATCTCGATCTGGTGGCAATCCTGGCAATTCCTCAGGAAACACATCCAAGAATTCTGCTATCAACGGATGCGGCAACTCCTTGTCTTCCACCATAGCTCCACAAATAATGCCTTCCCCCTACTCCGTAGCTCCTCTAGCAAACTCGAACTCTGGCTCTCCTGGCGGACGAAACAAAACTCTACCTCCTCTACAGTCTATGCTAGTACGGTGCCTACTCAACCAATCCATCCCAAGTACAATGTCGTAGCTCGGAAGTGGCATTACAAGTAGACACGCACTCAACTCCTGACCTCCCAGAGTAACTCTCCGATCCTTGCAAATATCATTAACCAGGATAATGCCTCCCCCGGTCATGATCTTGCAAGTCCTAAGCAAAGACTCAGCTACCAAACCATGCTTTAGAGCAAAATAAACAGATACAAAACTATGGGAAGCACCACTATCAAACAAAGCTAAAGCTGGAATGGAATCAAGAAGAATAGAACCTGCGATGACATCTCCGGTGGGTTTCTCCTCTTCGACGGTCATAGCAAACGCTCGTCCCTGTCGAGCACCTCCCTGCTGTTGATGTTGGACAAAATGCTGCTGCTGTATCGGAAGCGGTCCCCTCGGCTGTGCTGCAGGTGGTCTCGTCTGTGTCCTCGGAGCTGGAGCTGCTCCTTGAACTGCACGACGAGGACACTCCCTCGATTGATGCCCTTCAGTACCACAATATAAACAAACTCCTAGCCTCTTCCTGTAAACTTCCCAGATGCGGCCGGGCTTCTTGCAGAAGTTGCATGGAGCTTGCTGCAACTGTCTCTGCTGCTGAGGTGCCTGGTGAAAAGGCGCTCTCGCTGGAGTCTGGTTCTGCTGTGGCTGCTGGAAAGGTCTGGACTGGAAATAAGGACGTTTGGCAGATACTGTACTACCGTTGGCCCCCAGAAAAGAATCACGGTCTCTCTTGGTCTTCAAACCCAGATCCCGCTCAACCTTACGTGCCTCCGCAAGTATCTCCGAGTATGTCTCATAAAAAGACGGAATGAGAATCTTCACTTCCCAGTTTAGACCCTCACAGAAACGAATAGCTCGAACCTCCGGCTCTCTCACCAAATACTCTGCAAATCGGCTCAACCTACCGAACTCCGCAGCGTATTCCTCCACAGACATGCTCCCCTGAATGAGACTCTCAAATTGTCTCCCCAAGTCTAGCCTGTCTATCCGGGCAAAAAACTTCTTCTTGAAAAGGTCCTTGAATACCTCCCAAGATTGTCCTACGTCAACCAGAACAGGCTCATTCTTGAACCAAGTGCGAGCGACGTCGAACAGTTGAAGTCCTACCGCCTCAACCTTCAGATCTTCAGAAAGACGGTACACCCTCATAAGACGCTCAATGTCCTCGAGCCAATCATCAGCATAGACGATGCCCTCCGTCCTTTTGAAAACCCTAGGCTCCAGTTTCTTGAAGTCCTGAATATTGCCTGGCCAAAGCTGAGCAACTTGAGGAACAACCTGCTGCTGGACCGGAACTTCTCTCTCAACTACAGCACGAGCAAGCTGATGAGCACTCTCGATGCCCTGCCGTAGGACATCGGTCTGCCTCTGATGTGCCTCTGACTGAGCCTTCTGTGCCTCGAGCATCTCACGAAATAGTGTAAACATCTGTGACGCCTCTGCTGGCACAGGAGGTGGAGGTGGAAGCCCCTCAGATACAGCTGGCACAGTCCTCTGAGTAGGTGGTGGACCTCCGAAAGCAGCTGACACTCCAATCACCGGAGAATTGACTGGTGCAGGCCCTCGGGATGTCGCAGACCTCTTAGAAGCTGCTCTCCCCTACTGTGATCTAGTCTTAGGCGGCATCCTGAGACAAAGCGAAAGAAAGAATCAATATGGCACAAGATATAAGACATCAAGGAAAGGACAGTTTAAGGGATCAAGTATCAATGTCAAAGAAGAATAGTTGAATCAAAAGAATTTTCCTAGATATGATTGAGTATCTCAGCCTATATCCTATATCTTATTGCAGGCTCGTAGTAGTACAACTAAGTTGTCGCACTACCACGACATCACATACTTGTGAAGCTAGACCTGCATGGACCACCACCAAAAATGTGTTATGACCCACACCCGGTGTAAGGGTACTAGTCGGAAACAACGCCCAGCCTATGCCGCAGAATCGGCGGTAGAACGCTGTCTAGATAATCTATCTAACAGAATAATGAACCACCAATAATGATAGTATACTCAATCACAGAACTAAGGTAGAAATGAGCATGAATCAGATAAAGAATATAATAATCATAATACAACTCATGAGTTTAAAATAATACATCAATGAGTCTGAAGAGTAACAAAATAAGCTGGAGACAAATCCAGTACAAAAGAATACTATGAGGCTACAACTCCAGGGTCAACTGTCTCAGTTGGGATAAGTCCCTCTTGAGCCAGGGTCTCAGAATCTAAACCCACGACATCCTGGGGTCCATAATAGGTAGGGTACCACTCCTCAGTGTCATCTGAAAAAAAATATCCAGTCAGGAAAGGAGCAGAGTACATCTCTAACAGCAGTTCTAATTAATGATAAAAACTATGTAAAAGTAAATAGCTGTAGATAAACAAGATGCACAATAGATATAAGAGATATATGTACGATAAGGAAATACTGGAAATAAATACAATAATGAACAATATGCCAATGAAATAATAATACTAATGACTAAGTGTGTGAGTACTAGCTTAACATGTGATCGGCTTGGGCAAGATGCAATGCGGCCTGGCTAATCATAAGTGCGGTTTATGATCAACACTATTCGCTTACCAGTACTTTATTCAATAGGGATATTGATCACATATCTATACTAATACTTCCCACCCCCGACTGGTATAATAGATCCAACCACGGTATGCTATGGCACTAGATTCTCCAAGAAGAGAGCGACACCTCCCGAAAATTGGTGTCTGTACATGTACAAGATAACCAATGAAACAATACTTGCACCATATACACCATATACCAAGGAATAACATCTCATGACGAGATCCGGATATACCAATCCATGTAACCATAGTGTCAAGAGAACATGAATATCTACACTAGATACAGTGAACATAGAGGATATCATAAATGAGAAACTATCAGAGAATGTACTCGCTTGAAGTCCAAAAGAATAGTCTCACAGATGTCTGACTCGGTGCCTTAAAGACCTAGATATGGAATACAACATCAATATAAGGTCCCGGAAAGAGAACAAGTCAAACTAGTCAACTTCTAGGTCAATAAGTCAATTCTAAGTCAAAAGTCAACTGTGGTCAACTCTAGAGTTAAATAAAGTCAACTATGGTCAAACCAAGGTCAATCCACACAAAACATCTATATAAATAATAAAACAGAATAATATTTGGAACCATGGTTTTGAACCATCATGGTACCCATACAAAGTATGCTCAAGATACATATAATATATACTCTAATATAATATATATACAAATCAATATTTTATACAATTAAAATAATATCTCAATACTAGTATTATACCTCACAATAAACACATATATATATACATATATATATAATTATCATATATAAAATATAAATTAAAACTGCCTAACTGTCACTGAAAAACTGTGTTGAAAAACATTAATTTTCCAAAAAATAGACTTTCAGTGACAGTTCCTACAGTCACTGAAAACACCGTCACCAAAACCACTGTGCAACTGCACTGCTGTCACTTATTGGTGACAGTCCGACTGTCACAGAACCAATCATCGTTGTTGCTGTCGAATCCCGTCCACTGCATACGGTTATTAATGACAGTGGCGGCTCTGTCATTAATAACCCGCCGCCACTGTTACAGCGGCTGCTGCTGTAACCGCCTAATAATGACAGTTCTCTGTCATTAATCCTACTGTCAGTAAAAACACAGTAAATATTTATATAAATATATATATATATATAAATCTATAAATCTATAAATCAATATGTAAAATAATTAAATAAATATATATACTTATATATATACAATTAAATACTAATAGTTACAAAACACATTGCATGTATTAATATACATATTTTACATGGCTAGAAGCATACATAAAATATACTCATTAATATACAAATAATTACATAATAATTATAATTAATATTATTACACATTTAAACACATAAATATATTTTATAAAACATTTATGTATAAATTATTTTATTAACATAAGTACATATATAATTGCATGCAAGAAGCTACACATATATATATTTATACATCACATTAGAACACATAGAAATATATAGATTTATGCTACAATAAATACCATAATAAATACACTAAAATAATATATAATATCTATATATATTTACTAATTATAAATAAAGAATTTAAAGCATAAATAATTAGATCTACACATAAACACACCAAATTAGAAAGTTTTATACCGTATCCCACTAGATCTATGATACGCATGTGACACGAGTCCAACACACAACCAAATGTACCCCGAAGGACACAAATAAGTCACAAATAATATTTATGAATAAATCAAAGTGTCAAAAGTAGATCTATGTGTCCGTGTCAAAATACGGCATGTACAAAGCCCCGTGTCGGATGAAGCCCCCAAAATGATACGTATCACCAAATAGTTGGGATACGAACCACATGTGCCCAAATATGGACACGACACAAGCCTCAAACGCATAAGCACATGTCCAATTGATCTATAGGATCAATTGACACACACAACAAAATATAAATTCGGAATTCCAATAAAATTGACACAAAAAGCACCATAACTTTCTCCATGGGTCCCCTATGAACACAAAATAAAGTCCTATGGATAGTACATACATATAGGTTGATTTTACATAATTAAATCTCAGATTTAGAAGCTATTTTAATGAGAAAAAACTAAATTATACCTATTGGGAGATGGATTTCCAATGAAACCTCCAATTGAGATGAACTTGCTTTCAAATTGTAGATCCTTGCTCCTCTTTGTAGATCCTTGCTTCCTCCTTCTAGATCCTTGCTTCTCAACTTTCTAATGGTGAATTGGAAAGAATTTGGAATAAATTTGGTGGGGAATTGGAATGGGAATGAAAGGAATTTGGGAGTGGAGAATTCTAGATCTAGATTTGGAATGAGAATGAGAGGAGAGAGAAATTTCCCCCCTCTAATATAGGCCGACCATGCCCCCTTCCCCAAGTAATAATAAAATGTCCAATGTACCCCTTGGGGCCTCTCATGAAGAAATAATTAAGGAAGGAAGCTTCTAGTCTAATGACTTAATTAATTTAATCCATCTCCTTAACAATGGGCTTTCTAAATGGGCCAAGTCTAACTAATTAATTCATGTTGGTCCATGGGTCCAAACTGAACTAGTTGGGTCCACTAATATAAGTCCAAATTAATTAAATAACATCTAACAATAATTAAATAATACAACAAATAATTATTTATAATGCACAATATTTAATTAAATAGGAAAAGACTAAAATACCCTTTCCTAAAAATACGGTAGTGACAAGTAGATATATGTATAGTAGATATATATATATGAGGTAACAGTTATAAGTAATTGTGTATGTGTGGTTATATATTATAGATATGTGGGTAAATATATATATATATATATACATATGTGATTATATATATAGTAGCCTAGATATATAGCTAGGTATATATGTATAAGCATAGTTAGATAGCTAGTTAGTAGTGTTAGTGAGAGATGGGTGGATATCTCAATACCTTGAGATATCAAGGCATCTCAATACCTTGAGATACCCAAGGTTTTGAGTATTGGGTAAGGTTTTGAGTGTTTGCCTAGGTATAAGTTTAGAGTTGGGTTTTATGTATATGTGTATATATTTACGCGTGCTAGCATAGGTGTTAGTGGGTTTTAGGCGGGGTGCGTAGCTTAGATAGAGATATTGGATACCGAGGGTATTCCGGTATCTCAAGGAGGCGAGGTTGAGGGTTTACTAGCTTAATGAGCTAGTTTTGACCTAGAATTTTTGGGACACCCTAGTTTGACCTAGCATTGACCATAATTGTCCTCGTTGACCACAAAAGTCACTGTTTGACCTAGTTTTGACCCAGAGTTGACTTTTTGGACCCCGTGTTGACTTTTTGACCCAAATTTTATCGGTTTGACCTGTTCGACCTAGAATAACCCTAGAAGCCTGTTTTTAGTTATTTTATATCAGTTTAACTCTTTAGAAACCCGTTTAACCTTACTTTTCGCAATAGGTTCTTGCGACGTGAGTCCGTATCTCGATCCTCATCAGTTGCTCAGGACGTCAGGCGAGTACCTACCTCTGATGGTTTCCATTTTATGATAGCGTTTATATCACCTGTTCTAGAACTGTAATACTTGATTCTGACACATTGTTACACGAACTGGTACTAGTGGATCCCGTTATGAGATGTTATCCCCCTTACCGTGTTCAGCGGGTACTCTATCAAGTGTATTTCATCATGTGCTTCGGGTATTGATTCTCATGTGCTATCATGTGCTTCGTGTGCTCTCGTCTTCATGTGCGCAAGTTATTTATCATGTACATAGCGTGTCGTGGTTGGATCCAAGAGTATTAGTAGGGGAGGGGAGTAGGAGTTGGTTATATAATCAAAGCCAAATAGTATTCATGTGTATGTCGGTTATGCAACTCACACATAACAGAGTTATCGTAGATTATTTATGTGCAACCTAAGCCGATAACATAACAAACTTGTGCTCAAGGCACTTATCTAGTATTCCTGTTTTCTCACATGTAGTTACTTCTCTACTACTTGTATTGTTCTCCAGTTTTATATTGCAGCTACATTATCTGCTCCACCATGTATTTATTTTCCTGTGCATCTTGTATACTTTTCTATTGCTAGTCATATACACCTTACCATGTATTTGGAGTTGCTTTCAGAGTTATGTACTTCGCTCCAGTCCTGACTGGACATATTTTTTCCAGAGGATCCTGAGGATTTTTGCCCGACATTGTACGGGCCTGGTGTCGAGGAGTGTTGTGACCCGAAGATAGAGGAGGAGCCCGTCGGGGAGACGCTGTTAGCACCCTAGTTAGCTAGGTAGGTTTTTCTGGATTATTTCCATCTGCTATTTTGGATGACTGTATTTATTATTTTGTTGCTTCTGTGATGTTGTAGACTTTAGACTTGGACTGTATATTGGATATTGTACTTGCTCTTTGTTTCTTTGTTTTGTTGTTGATATCTTATCATGCTTTTACTCTTCCCCTAGTTATTGTGATTGAGTCATATATATATTCCGTGGTTGCCCTCCTTTTGGAGAGGTTATTTTGACTGATCATTGTGAGATATAGATATTGTGACCTAGAACGGACCTTTACAGTGTTCTACCGCCGATTCTGCGTTGTAGGCTGGACGTACCCACGACTCATGCCTAATTTTTTGGGTGCGGGTCATGACACATTTTTGGTCGTGGCCCATGCATGGTCTAGTACGCAGGTCTAGTTTCTAGGTCTACCTGCGATAGGATATAGGATATAAGCTGAGAGAGAGTGTGCTCAATCACAACTAAGACCCTTCCTGATTTTTGTTATCTTTAATTTTTTTGAAATTATTTTTTTTGCAATATTATTGTCCTTCCTTGATGATATCGTATCTTGCACCGTTGGTGATGTGATCTCAGGTTCTGTTCTTTTTTATTCTATTCCAGCACTTACTTTATTTGATTCCGGGGCTTCCTATAGCTTTATGTCTGTATCTTTTGCTGTTAGACACCATCTTGTTGCTGAACCTTTATCTAGACTCTGCAAGATCACGACCGGGGGTGGCATCATTCTAGTCAGTAATGTCTGCAGAGATTGGAGAGTTACCTTGGGAGGCCGGGAGTTGAGTGTGTGCCTACTCGTAATGCCACTTCTGAGCTACGATATTGTACTCGGGATGGATTGGTTGAGTATGCACTGTGCTATTATAGATTGTCGTGGAGGCAAAATATTGTTTAGTCCGCCGGGTGAGCCAGAGTTTGAGTTTGCCAGGGGAGCAGCGGAGCAGAGCGAGGTAGTCTTCTACGGAGCCCTGGTGGTAGAGCCGAGGTTGCCACATCCACTGATAGCGAAGTTCATGGATGTCTTTCCGGAGGAGTTGCCAAGGTTACCTTCGGAAAGAGATATGGAGTTCTCTATAGACTTGGTGCCAGGCGTGGAGATAATATCCCAACACGTCTATAGAGTCAGCAACAGTAAGCTGATAGAGTTGAAGAAGCAGGTGGATGAGCTTCAGGACAAAGGATTTATCAGATCTAGTTCTTCTCCGTGGGGTACTCTGGTACTTTTTGTGCCGAAGAAGGATGGGTCGATACAGATGTATTTCGACTACAGGGCTCTGAACAACCTCACAATCAAGAACAAGTATTCGCTACCCTATATTGATGATCTTTTTGACCAGTTGAGCGGAGCGAGGGTATTTTCCAGGATTGATCTGAGGACAGGCTACCACCAGGTGAAGGTTAGGAGGGAGGATATTTCGAAGATAGCTTTTCGGACCAGGTATGGACAGTATGAGTTCATGGTGATGCCGTTTGGGATGACAAATGCCATGACGGTGTTCATGAATCTAATGAACAAGGTGTTCCATCAGCATCTGGACAGGTTTGTGGTGGTGTTTATAGATGACATCTTGGTATATTTTGTAAAACCCCTTCCTAGAAATCGTATATACCCTTTATTTATTAATTATTATTTAAATTGTAGTAATTAGGTCTAAATAGGAGAATTAGATTTTTAATAATTTTTATGTTAGATGTTCGGGCACTTAGAGGACTTATGGGACCATCAGGAATTTTTAGGAATTTATTCCATGTAGGGGACCCCTTGAGCTGTTGCTAGCCTAATGATGTGCAATACCCTAATCTAAATTTTTTTTTATGAGTATATATATAATATATATGTATATACAATATATATATATATATGTATATATATATTTATAAAGGAAAAGAAAGAAAGCAAAAGAAGTATTAACTAAGAAAGCAATTAACTAATATAATAATAATAATAATAACCATTACAACTACTACTAATAGGTAGCAGCCAACTTGAATAAAAGCAAGCAAGCGGCCAACTAGCAGCCACTTAGCATTTCTATATTCCTTAGCAACTTAATACTCAAACCACTTCGTTTTGCTTTTGCTTTAGACTCAACTTGCAGAGAAGGACCGCCCCATAGTATCAGCAACTTTAGCTTTTTGCTAAAGCCATTCACCCGCAGATCCCTTGCTGTCACCACAACAACTTAGACATAGGCATAAGGAAGCCCGCCCATTTATTTCTCTTCACCCGACCTTTTCACCCACGGACCCGCCTCCAACTCTCTCTCTCTCTCTCTCTCCAAATTATATATATATATATATATAGTTAGCTCTCCAAAACCCTAACCTAGAAACTCCAGACTTCCACTTCCCATCTAGAGCCATCACCGCAGCCAGAGAAGCCTCCCCAAGCCATCCAACCATCCTGTCGACGCCGATATCGCGAACTGCAGTCTCCCACTCGAGGCACCTTCGCTCCGGCGTAATTTTCCGTCGACTCGCTCATCCAAACGCCGTTCCATTTTTATAGGTATGATCATCCCTTAACCCTCTCCAATATTTGTTTTATAGCCAATCTCAGAAAACGTGTACCCCTAGGTGAAAAATAGCGCCCAAGTTGGCCCGGACTTACCCAATTCTGAAATCGCAGAAACTTGCGATGACCACCCATATTGTCGAGTTCGTATCTCCCACCACAGAGATCCGAATTCGATGATTCTTTTTGATACCTGTAGATTACATGACCTAGTTTATTTTGTATAATAACCTTGTGCTATTAGTTGCTGTGGACATAATTATATTCGTCACAAAACTGCGTGTACCCACTTTTTTCGGTTTTCCAAAAGTTGGAGATCGGAGCGCGCCCCGACAAACGGGACCGCCCCGCCGTGTGCCAAGTGTACCGAATGGTGCACACAGCATAATTGGATACGCAAAAATTTGTGAGGACTGATTCGGACGCGTGTGCGCGCCAAAATCAGACCGTATCTGCGGACACATTTCGTGTCGCCACTTTTGTGGAACTTACGCGTATTTTGTGCACGCTTGTCAGATTGTGACAAAACTTGCGCCACTGGACTCGTGGTAATACGCTGGTCCTGTGACCCAATTTTCACGCATTTCTGAGATGGTTGACCAGATCGCCAATTGGTGGGCCCCACAGTTGACTTTTTGGACCAAATTTTGTTCGGCTCATCGAAATCCAAATTTGGACATACCGGTGGGTTCGTATTGACATTTAGAGTTGTTGACCCATAGTTTGTCCCATTTAGAGACTGTTACCCTCGGCACACTTTTTGGTGCAAAGTGGGCCACACGTGGACCACACTTTTGTCCGAAATTACCGTTTTGCCCCTGTGTCCAAATTGGATGAAAGGGATGTGCTTTCTAGCTATTTTGTTTATTTTGGGAATGTTGGTGATATCTATTTTAGCATCCGAAGACATTTGTTCTGAGGCCATAGCTTCTGGTCCTGTGTATTGGACATCTGGACGTGACACTTTGCAGCTTCTTGCCAGGCAAGTATACCTTGCCATTGTACTGTTATTTTTATTCCATATATTGCATGCATCTTTATTTTCTGTCCTTAGTTCATATATTTTAACTGTTATATAAAATGCACGCGACGGTGTCGTCGCGATATGTTTTTATTTATGTATTTGCATTGACCCTGTTTATGAGACTACCCCATTATCATGTAGTATCATTAGGTTCATTGGCCGTGACATAGATGTTACACAGGTATGAGTCTCATATAGATCACGGACTGCGTGACAGGTCTGGCCTCCTGTACGTATGGGCCGTGCGTTAGGAATAGCTGCCGTTAGAAACTTTGCATGCTAGTAGACTTGGCAGTTATTAGAGGTGTTATTGTGTCATGGATGTGACATGCTTAGAGCATTGGGTGGAGAGAACAACAAGTACCGCATTTGAGCTCCTTTACACTTTTTCTCCTGTACGCCCGGATTCTCCGCTGGAGATACGGGTCATGATGACCACTATATATTATGTACTATCAGGCGGGCCACCAGCGTTCAAAAGACGACGTGCCTTTTAGGCCCCTGGATCTTCAAAAGAGAACCATGCCAAATCCCAGTTTTTAGCCAGATAGCTCACTTGTGGGGAAAGTTGTTCCTAACTGCATTCACTTTAGACTGTTAGGCGACCCCTTTGGATATTTATTTCAGTACTTTATTGGCGTATGTTTAAGTATACTTGTTATGTCCCTCTGAGGACCTGGTCCGCTGCCAGGTGTACCTATTTTTGAGTATTTGCTGGAGCACATATGTGGAAGGATATAGATGCTTCGTGGATGTCTTCTCTTCGAGCCGTGATTGGTAGCTGGTGCTTATATTGTTGAGTGAGTTGTACTTATATTGTATTTACTTTTCCTATTTGAGTTGGTAGTGGATTTGTTTCCACCCAACTATCATCCTTAGATACTTCTTGTTGAGATCTAGTTTCATAGATACTGATTATTTATTTCTATATGATTTTGGTGGATGAGATTTAGATTTTACCCTGTGACTTGTATTACAGTTTCACCACTTGTGGATTTGATATTCATAAAATAGCGTACGTATGGATTTGGTTTCCATTATTGGAGTTGCCATATCCATGCGGCTGGCATGCTTACGTGTCCTAGTCCTACTTATTTTTGGGACTGGGGCGTGACATATTTTTGTGGTGGCCCATGCAGGTCGAGAGCATATTGTCTTGGTTACATTATTGTACCGAACAAGCCTGCACCTAGGACTAGAGTATAGGATCTCATCCACAATTGACTATGATTCATCTTCCTCCTATCTGTTCTATTTGAACAATTGTATCTTGCTTGATTCCTGTACTTCCCTAATAATTCTTTGAGTATAGCCTTCTGCTAGAATATAGGAACCCCTGTTATTAGGATGATAATTAGAGTAGCACACCTATTAAGAATACAACGAGAATATAGACACACCACTAAGTTTAGAATATCGAGTGAACCCTAGAACTCCTTATCTTTAGATTGGTATACCATTACCCCTTGAGGTATTAAGAAGACTTGAGTAGTATAGACACTACTAGAGATAGTTAGAAGTTTTACAATAATGTTTGACCCTAGTATTGAGGAACCAATGGAGAACCAATATTGAACCTTAGGACTGAATCTAACCTTCATAATTGGATAGTATTAGAGAACTATAAAACTTATGTCATGGTCTTGTTATTAGTAGACAAGTACCCTAGAAGGCCAAGAGCAATGCATAGAATATTTCCCTAATCATACCTCAAACATAGTAGCTAGCGTACCACTTCCCTTTAGAAACCATGATGCTATCTAGAGCCCTCTATTTTAAATTTCATATATTGTTTCCCTGCGACCATAGCGCTCGCTATTTTGCGACGGCTAATTACGTTTCTTCTCTTCATCTCTCAACTCGTGCCATCTGACACTTCGGATAGTAGGCCAAGTAATTTTATTCTTTGTTAAGGGCTCATAGTTTGCTAGGATTATAGTTGTAGCCTTGAGTGTAAAATTTTTATGCTTGGTAGTTAGACTTGATAAGTTTAAGTTGTTTTGTAGATTGTGACCGATGATTAACCCTTAGTTTAAATCATGTAATTTGTACCCTCGCAAGCGAGATCCCTTTTCCCCTTAACGGCTAGTAACTCTTCTATCCTTACCATTGACACTTGTTCTATAAGCACTATGACTAAGAGTTAAGACGACCATGACCTATGTAATATAAGAGGGTACCCTAACAAGTACCAAGACCTCTTCTCATAAGACCTTAACAGGAGCTTTTACGGTATCCTTAAGACAATACAATAGTAGTTAAATTATTTTAAATTGGGTAGTATACCTCACCACCTAGTATCATATAGCCCTTGTGATCCATTGATGAAGTATAACTGTATGACATTAATTGTATGCTAACATAAGATGATAGTGTTTATTCAGACTATAGAACTTAGAGGCTCACACCCCTACTTTGTCGACTATCGACTTAGACAAGGAATTAATCTGATAACTGTAGAGATTGTAGAGTCTTTTGTTATTGTTGCTTATGTTGTTTTGTTTTTACAACTTGAATTATTTGTAACTTCTCTCGTCATAATCCAGTGTTATATTTTCTGTGCTACCTTGAATTATGCTGCTATTATAGCCTAGTTTTTGCAAGCTTATTCTTTTATCGAGCTTGCTCATGGTATATATATTATTGGGTGCACACAATGATACAATTGCCTAATCAAAATCGGTGTATTAAGGTCTAGCTAACCTTAGTGCGCTTGGTTCGCCCTTCGTATGACTACTTTACGTGGATTGAGATATATGGTAGTAGACAGATATACTTGCCCCTAGATATGTCTGACACGTCGTATCGGTTACATAACTGTACTGATACGAGCATGTAATTAGGAAATTACCAAAAATAGGATTTCAATCCACAACTGTCCTGACAACTCTCTTTTCTATTCTTTAATCTCTTTGAACCTCGTACTTGTATTCTGTCACCTTCACCTTGAGTTCTTTATTATTGATCTTCGTCTTCCCTTATTTCGGAAAGACGAAACCTCGTGCTGGGTATAAAGTTTGATATACAGAGAGTACTAGATATACCCCGTAGGCCGATCACATACTTGAGGATTATTCTTTTGTAATTAAGGATATATCATATATGATATAATCGGCGTTGAAGTTTTGAGGATTGAACGACATGAGTAAATAAATTAAAGAATATTTTCTTAAGGTATATAGCCTTAGGTGATAGGTGGATAAATTCTAAGTTGGGTAGTAGTACATTGTCAACTCGGGAGGAATTTCTGTTAGATTATGATCGAGTAAGATTAGGTTGGGAGAGGTTCAAGCCATTGTAATTTTGAGAAAGTTAGAAGGATGACTAAGATGATGAGGATCAATGAATTGATATTGAGGACCCAATATTTATACCTTAAGTGCATGAGTTAAATTTTTGAACAATGAAGGTAGAATCACCAATTTGAATTTAGAGGATAAATATAGAATTTCAGACTTGAATATTGGTGGACGGAATTTAAATTATTTTTTTTAATTTGGTGATTTGAATTAAGAATTAAAATTTGGTTGGACGACCTATTGGAAATAATGAGGATGTGAATGGAATTTAAAGAGTTGAGGCATACGAAATTTTATAAGTGAAAATGGGAATGTATTGGACTCAAACCACTTCTAAAGGAGATTATGATAGTTAGAGATCGTGAGGTAAAAGTTATATGCGTATGTAAATCTTGGAGATGTTATGTGGATATGGATAATTTGAAACAAGGGGAGAAGAGATAACCATAGGTTAAATTTTGATTGGAGCAGTGGTCATCTTAACCTAGAAGTGATTGCAATGGATATGATTAGGATTTAGTTATCGCAAGAAGATTGCGACTGACTTGCCTTATTGTACATAAAGGATTAACCGATTCTGCCTTATTTCAATTTTGAGGGCGACATTGTCTTAAGTTGGCTGAATTGTGAAACCTCCTCACCTAAGAATTTGACCTACTCGGCTTAGATAGTGAGACTGAGGCTAGCACGAATCCACTTAAAAATAGAACACGGTATTTTTATTTAGTTTTACAACATGATATCACTTGACACGCCTTACCGTGCTCCGATAATTGGAGCACTACACTAGTCACTGCCTTCCTACGAATTCTACACCCTTATCCTAGACATGCCCATCATCCAATTCTCATCTTTGTGCAATTTTCCAATTGTTGGACGCTTTTATGCAAAAGAGCATTTATGTGTCCACACCATTGGACATGACACATGAAGAAACCTATTTTTCGCTCATATGGATTTTTCCATGATTTTTTCGGAATGTGCAACGTGCAACATCGCCCACCCCTTTTAAACCTAGCCTTGCATTTTAAACAATGCAAATCTTATACCATCATTGCATTCTATCGTGGCTTAATTTTAATTTCGAGGACGAAATTTTTATAAGTTGGGTAGAATGTAAAACCCCTTCCTAGAAATCGTATATACCCTTTATTTATTAATTATTATTTAAATTGTAGTAATTAGGTCTAAATAGGAGAATTAGATTTTTAATAATTTTTATGTTAGGTGTTCGGGCACTTAGAGGACTTATGGGACCATCAGGAATTTTTAGGAATTTATTCCATGTAGGGGACCCCTTGAGCTGTTGCTAGCCTAATGATGTGCAATACCCTAATCTATAAATTTTCTTATGAGTATATATATAATATATATGTATATACAATATATATATATATATATATGTATATATATATTTATAAAGGAAAAGAAAGAAAGCAAAAGAAGTATTAACTAAGAAAGTAATTAACTAATATAATAATAATAATAATAACCATTACAACTACTACTAATAGGTAGCAGCCAACTTGGATAAAAGCAAGCAAGCGGCCAACTAGCAGCCACTTAGCATTTCTATATTCCTTAGCAACTTAATACTCAAACCACTTTGTTTTGCTTTTGCTTTAGACTCAACTTGCAGAGAAGGACCGCCCCATAGTATCAGCAACTTTAGCTTTTTGCTAAAGCCATTCACCCGCAGATTCCTTGTTGTCACCACAGCAACTTAGACATAGGCATAAGGAAGCCCGCCCATTTACTTCTCTTCACCCGACCTTTTCACCCACGGACCCGCCTCCAACTCTCTCTCTCTCTCTCTCTCTCTCTCCAAATTATATATATATATATATAGTTAGCTCTCCAAAACCCTAACCTAGAAACTCCAGACATCCTCTTCCCATCTAGAGCCGTCACCGCAGCTAGAGAAGCCTCCCCAAGCCATCCAACCATCCCGTCGACGCCGACATCGCGAACTGTAGTCTCCCACTCGAGGCACCTTCGCTCCGGCGTGATTTTCCGTCGACTCGCTCATCCAAATGCTGTTCCATTTTCATAGGTATGATCATCCCTTAACCCTCTCCAATATTTGTTTTATAGCCAACCTCGGAAAACGTGTGCCCCTAGGTGAAAAATAGCGCCCAAGTTGGCCCGGACTTACCCAATTCTGAAATCGCAGAAACTTGCGATGACCACCCATATTGTCGAGTTCGTATCTCCCACCACAGAGATCCGAATTCGATGATTCTTTTTGATACCTGTAGATTACATGACCTAGTTTATTTTCTGTATAATAACCTTGTGCTATTAGTTGCTGTGGACATAATTATATTCGTCATAAAACTGCGCGTACCCACTTTTTCCGGTTTTCCAAAAGTTGGAGATCGGAGCGCGCCCCGCCAAACAGGACCGCCCCGCCGTGTGCCAAGTGTACCGAATGGTGCACGCAGCATAATTGGACACGTAAAAATTCGTGAGGACTGATTCGGACGCGTGTGCGCGCCGAAATCAGACCGTATCCGCGGACACATTTCGTATCGCCACTTTTGTGGAACTCGTGCGTATTTTGTGCACGCTTGTCAGATTGCGACGAAACTTGCGCCACTGGACTCATGGTAACGCGCTGGTCCTGTGACCCAATTTTTACGTATTTCTGAGACGGTTGACCAGATCGCCAATTGGCGGGCCCCACAATTGACTTTTTGGACCAAATTTTGTTTGGCTCATCGAAATCCAAATTTGGACATACCGGTGGGTTCGTATTGACATTTTGAGTTGTTGACACATAGTTTGTCCCATTTAGAGACTGTTACCCTCGGCACGCTTTTCGATGCAAAGTAGGCCACACGTGGACCCCACTTTTGCTCAAAATTACCGTTTTGCCCCTGTGTCCAAATTGGACGAAAGGGATGTGCTTTCTAGCTATTTTGTTTATTTTGGGAATGTTGGTGATATCTATTTCAGCATCCAAAGACATTTGTTCTGAGACCATAGCTTCTGGTCCTGTGTATTGGACATTTGGACGTGACACTTTGCAACTTCTTGCCAGGCAAGTATACCTTGCCATTGTACTGTTATTTTTATTCCATATGTTGCATGCATCTTTATTTTCTGTCCTTAGTTCATATATTTTAACTGTTATATAAAATGCACGCTACGGTGTCGTCGCGATATGTTTTTATTTATGTATTTGTATTGACCCTGTTTATGAGACTACCCCATTATCATGTAGTATCATTAGGTTCATTGGCCGTGACACAGATGTTACACGGGTGTGAGTCTCATATAGATCACGGACTGCATGACAGGTCTGGCCTCCTATACGTATGGGCCGTGCGTTAGGAATAGCTGCCGTTAGAAACTTTGCATGCTAGTAGACTTGGCAGTTATTAGAGGTGTTATTGTGTCATGGATGTGACATGCTTAGAGCATTGGGTAGGGAGAACAACAAGTACCGCATTTGAGCTCCTTTACACTTTTTCTCCTGTACGCCCGGATTCTCCGCTGGAGATACGGGTCATGATGACCACTATATATTATGTACTATCAAGCGGGCCATCGGCGTTCAAAAGACGATGTGCCTTTTAGGCCCCTGGATCTTCAAAAGAGAACCATGCCAAATCCCAGTTTTCATCCAGATAGCTCACTTGTGGGGAAAGTTGTTCTTAACTGCATTTACTTTAGACGGTTAGGCGACCCCTTTGGATATTTATTTCAGTACTTTATTGGCGTGTGTTTAAGTATACTTGTTATGTCCCTCTGAGGACCTGGTCCGCTGCCAGGTGTACCTGTTTTTGAGTATTTGCAGGAGCACAGATGTGGAAGGATATAGATGCTTCGTGGATGTCTTCTCTTTGAGCCGTGATTGGTAGTTGGTGCTTATATTGTTGAGTGAGTTGTACTTATATTGTATTTACTTTTCCCATTTGAGTTGGTAGTGGATTTGTTTCCACCCAACTATCATCCTTAGATACTTCTTGTTGAGATCTAGTTTCATAGATACTGATTATTTATTTCTATATAATTTTGGTGGATGAGATTTAGATTTTACCCTGTGACTTGTATTATAGTTTTACCACTTGTGGATTTGATATTCATAAAATAGCGTACGTATAGATTTGGTTTCCATTATTGGAGTTGCCATATCTATGCGGCTGGCATACTTACGTGTCCTAGTCCTACGTATTTTTGGGACTGGGGCGTGACATATTTGAAGATCCCAGAGGAGCATGAGGAGCATCTGAGGATAGTGCTGGAGACTCTTGTAACGCCCCGCAACCGCTCGGTGTGTTACGCTTAGTCGGATTGAATGAAACAAATGTTGGTTCCATCTGATTTGTTGGATTTTGGAAAGAATTATTGATTGAGTTATTTCATGTGCAGATGGCTAGCGGGTTCGTTGGAAATCAGGTGTTCGTTCAGAGCAGTACTGAGATAGCTGAGTTGGAATGATAATGCCATCTTCCTTAGTCCGATCGGTCGGATGATTTGGAGAGCACGGCCTGCTCGCACGGTCATACCAGTTGAGTAGATCGTGCTTGCATCGGACCACGGGTTCAAGGGATTGGCCGTATCGGAAGGACAGGATGCTTAACGGGATCAACATTATGAGTGGGCTCTTTCCCTTCTCCTCTACTCCTTTATGCCTAATAATATGGAAAACACGTAAAGGCTTGAATACTTGGGCTGAAATATTGGGAAACACTACACTGAGGCGTGCATAGAGTATACGTCGTTGGCTTAGTAGGATTGTGGCTTGAAATGAGTTACGCGTTGTATAGTTGGAAACGATAGTTGGATTATGCATTTGAGGCAGTCGGTTGGATACTTGGGATTATGCTTGGACAGTTGGAATGATACATTGAGGCAATGAGGCAATCGAGAACATTGGGATTTAGGGCGAGCGAGCGTGCATCCGTGCACGAGTATCACTTGGTCGCTTTGTCTTGCAAAGCGAGCAGTTATGGTTCGAAACCGAACAACTGCATCAGCGAGGGTATTGTGCCGCTTGATGGGGTATTGTGCCACGAATGGGGTATTGTGCCACTGATACGGCATTGTGCCATGGGTTTGCTTTGAGCATGGGTGTTGCACCAATTGGAAATACTGTGTTGAGAAGAGGCATTGTGCCTATGGAAATACTTGGGATTTGGTGCCTTGGGCAATATGTTGGAAGAATGGTTATGGATATTTGGTTGGATATCGGTTGAACGAGTCTAGGATCGCTTGGTGGGGCGAGAATATTTCAATCCTCTCGTCATACCTATTGTGTCTGCATAGTCACAGACAACCTGCGTGGCACAAGGTTTGGTTTCCTGGAACGGGATGAGGCACCGGGGCACTAGGACCGTTCCACCATGGAGGAAATAATAGGCATCGCGCGATTGGGCACAATACTGGTAGTCCGATACCACCAGGCGGGAGTAGCTGCCCAACCCTGGATCGGATAGGATTGCCCTATTGATCTTGGTCCGATCAATGTCCTTCGTGGCTTTTAGCCAGTGACTTCATATAGTATAAGTGATGGCTTGCTTTTCTTTTGTTGGTTTGGCTTTCGCGTAGGCGCGGCCACCTTGCCTCGGCAAGAGTGTGCACTTTGGGATTGGATTGTATTAAGTTGGTTGAGGAAGGATATTGAGGCTTGGTTGATGGTTCGATATGTTATCGTATTGCTTGGACTTGAGCAGGACGGTTTGCATACTAGTTTCCTTCGGGTTGGTTATATTTGCTTGTCGTTTGGTTTGAGTTGAGTGCTTGCATGCTTAAACTGCTTTACAGCTTTCCTTAATATGTCATCCCTATGCCATGAAATGAATCTAGGATTCAACTAGAAAGATTACCATATAACTGTTTGTATTCACTATTTTACTTAGTGTCGGCTTAGGCGAGTGGGTTACCCCGCTCACCAGTACGGTTGTGTACTGACCCACATTTGTGGGCAATATTTCAGGTAGTAGGCGTAGTGGCGCTGCTTGGATATACGGGACATGATGTATGAACTGTAAGTACCTTTGTGGGCTAGAAAAAAGAGCAAGAGCATTTCATCGTCTCCGTGGCATCGCCTTTGTGGCAGTGCCTTCAGGGCATTCTATTTGGACCCTATCGAGAGCTTCGCTGCGTATTACTCTGATGTGTGCTTTGTACATAATATGGCTTCCGCTGTATTCTTGGTTGTTTCGATGATAACATTTGGTGTTTGACAACATCGCCTTGTACGAGCGCAACACCAGGCTCGTACGGTATCACATCCCGATGAGAACGATTGTCCTGCGGGAGAGCTACAACGTGGTGATTCACGTTCAGCGGGGACTTTTAGGCTTGCGGGAGATTGGGGCATGACTAATTGGTATCAGAGCGCCTGGTTTATTTCTTCGAACTTGGTCCTTCGTTTCATCACAAACTCTAAATAGCTACGCGTGTCGTCTAGCTCTTGACTCTACTCTGTGCCGCATTGGATATTTCATGCAATAAGTCTATATATTGCTGGTTGTGGCTGCATGTTATTCTTCGTTTTGTTGCCTTGGTTGGTTTTCGTAGGATTGCTTAGCCTCGTTAGGCGTTATTGCATTCGTGCAGCAAGTTGGGTGGCGTTGTTGCATTTGTACAACAAGTTGAGAGCTTTTGTTGGGTTGGCTTTGCTTGTCATTCAGAGAGATTCTGATTGCCTCAATGGATCAGTTGGTTGCCTAACGAGATTTTTGTTATGCGACATGATTTGAGTAGAAACATTCGATGAGAATGAATCCTTGCACGAGTTGCTCGTCTAGCGATTGTGTTGGATATAAGTTGGAATTTCGGCTGTGGCGCATCGGTTGGGCATATTTGAGTTTGGCTCGGGAATATCAGAATAGTGGCACAAGTTGCTCGTATAACAAATATGTGGAACCATTGAGTATTGGGTTGGACTACTTGGAAGACAATCGGTGCATGATTGCTCGTGTTGCGAAAGTATCAGACGGTTTGAGAATAGCTGAAAACATTGAGAATAGAACATAGTATGAGTTGTATAGCGAGATTGATGGAAACAGTTAGAGAATTCAAGCATTGCCTAAGTTTTGTATCAAACTCGAATTGGGAAAGGCATGATCACACATAAGGGATGGTTCGAACGGATCTTGGATCAGTGCAAAAGAATCGTAATGCGAGTAGCGACTTGATTCGGAGTGGTATATGGGATACTACATATTGAGCAAGGTATTGAAAATATTTTGGTTTGACATAAATGGAATTGCCTGAACGGACTCGAGTAACCAAAATATAAGTTGGTTGGTGCACGTCGATTGAGTTGGAAAGAATAAAAATGGAGCAAGCGAATATTGAGTTGAGCTAGCAAGAACGAACTTGTGCAAATGGAAGTATCATTGGACTTGAGAGATGGACGAGATCGGAACGAACAGATGAGAGACACTTGAGCGAAATGATGGTTGAATCAAAGGATAGCGAGCACGGACTATAATTTTGGGCAACACATTTGAGAGTTGGTTGAGTAATGAAATACGACCTTGGTTTGGAGGGGCAATGCGATGGTTTTGCATGGGCTTAAAAGATTTTGGAGATTGCTGCTCGAGAAGTTGACTCAGGTTTAGTGGAAATAGAATTTGGGCAAGTTCGAGTTTTGAGAATCATTAAAAATTGATGGTGCGAGTAGGCGAATATAGCAATTCGGAAATTGATGGATTCAGGGCAGAACGACGGATTGATGGAAGACGGTTTCAACGAGCGCAGTTCTCGAATTGTGGCTTGGATAGATTGCAAGACTCTAGGTGGTTAAGCGGCATTGGTTATCAGATCAACAGAGATAGTGCATGAAAGTTCTCGGATTTGAAAGTTTGCTCGGATGGAATGGTTGGATTTTGATTCGAATTTGCAGATGAGATATAGCATGGTTTGTAGTAACTGTCCATCGTGATGATTATAATTATCGAGCGTAGCTTCAGGACAGCTGACCCTAACGACTTGCCCGCCAGATCAGAGATGAATAAGGTAGACCTATAGAACGATCCTTGAGGCGGCATATTCGAGGATGCATCGAGGGCAGATGTGTGCATAAGATTTGGCTTATTGACTGAGTGTTGGATTCGAGATACCCTTGGGATAGCCTTCAGCTGAAGAAGCAGCCAGAAGACCGAAGCGATGGTGGGATTGGCCTAAGTCAACTGATAAGATTCAGAGCCACAGATTTTTATCGATGGCATCGCCTCTGACTTATCGTGCCCTGGAAGGGAATATCATTCATATGAATTGACGACTGTGAAACTAGCTCGTAAAGTTAAAGCAGCGGCTCGTTCAGATCAAATCCTTGCGAATACTGGAAAGGACAGATTTGTCTCATATTTATAAGATGTCTCAAAACTTAGTCTGGGAAGCGTGCTCGTTCAGGAGACAAAGGTGATATCCTGTGCTTCGAGGCAGTGGAAGCCGCACAAAGAACTATTCCATGCGCAACCTAGGAATTGTGGCGAGTGTGTCCACGTTGAAATCGTGGCGACACTACCCCTTTGGCGTGGCACCGAGATCTTCGTGGATCACACGAACCTCAATATAGATGTTCACCCAGCGAGGTATTGAGATTGATGGAAGAGGTATTTGGTTGTGCTGATCAAAGCAAAGTTGATATTTGGGTAAGTCGCCTAGCTGGGGTAGTATCAATTGAGTTGATCGTTCGGTGCATGAGATATATTTGGAGATATTGCTAGTGCGGATTCAGAAATAGTTGGATGAATTGAGTTGGAACACGAACTGATTGAGTCAGTAGAAAATTATCATATTTGAGAATAGTGCTCTAGCGAATATGTTGGAATGGGAATCAGGATTGGTTTAATTGGGAGTAAAACAAATGGATGCCTCGGACATAAAGATACCCTTGTAACTTGTTCAAATTTGCTATCGCAAAGCTCGGTTGAAATGCATGTATTTTAGGGACGCCTTAAATATGTGTACGATCCAAAACTAAGCGATATGAGGAATTCGTATTAAACTGCAAGGAGGATGTGGGAATTCGTAAAAATTGTACGAGCGTTCAGCAGAACGAGATGCGGAGTCAGAATCGTGAATATAAGAGTTGCATAGAGCAGATCCATGGAATTGGATTGTAGCATGTGATAGGAATGAGTACCAGCACGGTTCGTGGATGAACCTGATTCTAAGTGGTATATTATGTAACGCCCCGCAACCGCTCGGTGCGTTACGCTGAGTCGGATTGAATGAAACAAATACTGGTTCTATTTGATTTGTTGGATTTTGGGAAGAAGTATTGATTGAGTTATTTCATGTACAGATGGCTAGCGGGTTCGTTGGAAATCAGGTGTTCGTTAAGAGCAGTACTGAGATAGATGAGTTGGAATGATAATGCCATCTTCCTTAGTCCGATCGGTCGGATGATTTGGAGAGCACGGCCTGCTCGTACGGTCATACCAATTGAGTAGATCGCGCTTGCATCGGACCACGGGTTCAAGGGATTGGCCGTATCGGCAGGACATGATGCTTAACGGGATCAACATTGTGAGTGGGCTCTTTCCCTTCTCCTCTACTCCTTCGTGCCTAATAATATGGAAAACACGTAAAGGCTTGAATACTTGGGCAGAAACATTGGGAAACACTACACTGAGGCATGCATAGAGTATACGTCGTTGGCTTGGTAGGATTGTGGCTTAAAATAAGTTACGCGTTGGATAGTTGAAAACGATAGTTGGATTATGCATTTGAGGCAGTCGGTTGGATACTTGGGATTATGCTTGGACAGTTGGAATGATACATTGAGGCAATAAGGCAATCGAGAACATTGGGATTTAGGGCGAGCGAGCGTACATCCGTGTACGAGTATCACTTGGTCGCTTTGTCTTGCAAAGCAAGCAGTTGTGGTTCGAAACCGAACAACTGCATCGGCGAGGGTGTTGTGCCGCTTGATGGGGCATTGTGCCACGAATGGGGCATTGTGCCACTGATACGGCATTGTGCCATGGGTTTGCTTTGAGCATGGGTGTTGCACCAATTGGAAATACTGTGTTGAGAGAGGCATTGTGCCTATGGAAATACTTAGGATTTGGTGCCTTGGGCAATATGTTGGAAGAATGGTTATGGATATTTGGTTGGATATCGGTTGAACGAGTCTAGGATCGCTTGGTGAGGCGAGAATGTTTCGATCCTCTCGTCATACCTATTGTGTCTGCATAGTCACGGAGAACCTGCGTGGCACAGGGTTTGGTTTCCTGGAACGGGATGAGGCACCGGGGAACCAGGACTGTTCCACCATGGAGGAAACAATGGGCATCGCACGATTGGGCACAATGCTGGTAGTCCGATACCACCAGGCGGGAGTAGCTGCCCAACCCTGGATCAGGTAGGATTGCCCTATTGATCTTGGTCCGATCAATGTCCTTCGTGGCTTTTAGCCAGTGACTTCATATAGTATAAGTGATGGCTTGCTTTTCTTTTGTTGTTTTGGCTTTCGCGTAGGCGCGGCCACCTTGCCTTGGCAAGAGTGTGCACTTTGGGATTGGATTGTATCAAGTTGGTTGAGGAAGGATAGTGAGGCTTGGTTGATGGTTCGATATATTATCGTGTTGCTTGGACTTGAGCAGGACGGTTTGCATACTAGTTTCCTTCGGGTTGGTTATATTTGCTTGTCGTTTGGTTTGAGTTGAGTGCTTGCATGCTTAAACTGCTTTATAGCTTTCCTTAACATGTCATCCCTATGCCATGAAATGAATCTAGGATTCAACTAGAAAGATCACCATATAACTGTTTGCATTCACTATTTTACTTAGTGTCGGCTTAGGCGAGTGGGTTACCCCGTTCACCAGTACGGTTGTGTACTGACCCACGTTTGTGGGCAATATTTTAGGTACGCAGGTGTAGTGGCGCTGCTTGGATATACGGGGCATGATGTATGAACTGTAAGTACCTTTGTGGTCTAGAGAAAAGAGCAAGAGCATTTTATCGTCTCCGTGGCATCGCCTTTGTGGCAGTGCCTTCGGGGCATTCTATTTGGACCTTATCGAGAGCTTCGCTGCGTATTACTCTGATGTGTGCTTGGTACACAATATGGCTTCTGTTGTATTCTTGGTTATTTCGATGATAACATTTGGTGATTGACAACATCGCCTTGTACGAGCGTAACTCCAGGCTCGTACGGCATCACGTCCCGATGAGAACGATTGTCCTGCGGGAGAGCTGCAACGTGGTGATTTATGTTCAGCGGGGACTTTTGGGCTTGCGGGAGATTGGGGCGTGACAACTCTCAGGAAGGAGAAGCTTTATGGAAAGCTTTCGAAGTACGAGTTCTTTCTTGACAAGGTTGAATTCCTTGGTCATGTGGTGACTGGAGAGGGAATCTCGGTGGATCCAAGGAAGATCATGGCAGTTGAGGCATGGAGTGCTCCGAGTTCAGTAGCAGAGGTCAAGAGTTTTCTGGGGCTGGCAGGTTACTACGGGAGATTTGTTCAAGATTTTTCTTGGATTGCAGAGCCGTTGTCTAGGTTGACCTGGAAGGACATGGAGTTTGTTTGGTCAGAGGAGTGCTAGATCGCCTTTGATAGGCTGAAGAGGAGGTTGACGACAGCTCCAGTGTTGATGTTGCCATCAGGATTTGGAGGATTCACTATCTATAGTGATGCATCGGTTGTGTGTTACAGCAGAATGGGAGGGTGATTGCCTATGCTTCTAGGCAATTACGTCCTCATAAGAAGAACTACCCTACCCATGATTTGGAGTTGGCAGCGGTCATCTTTGCTCTGAAGTTGTAGAAATACTATTTATACGGAGAGCTTGTGGAGATCTTCACAGACCACAAGAGCTTGAAGTATGTGTTTACCCAAAAAGAGCTGAACATGAGGCAGAGGAGATGGTTGGAGTTAATGAAAGACTTCGACATATTATTGCAGTACCATCCAGGGAAGGCGAACGTAGTTGCGGATGCGCTGAGAAGTTATCCGGTAGCTATGTGCCTGACTACAGATCGTTATCTTCTAGCAGATCTAGAGAGCTTGGGAATTGAGGTGATAGTACCTGGAGTTGAGATACAGATGTAGGGACTGCAGATTCAGTCAGAGTTGGTAGACCGGATCAGGGATACACAGTTTGAGGATGAGTCCCTGAGGAGCATCAGGGTGCAAGTTCAGATTGGATTATCAGATGACTTTACCATTGCTGATGATGGATCATTGCGGCACGGTACCAGGTTGTGTGTGCCGAGTGGGTCATTGCACGAGAAGATTCTCCAGGAGGCGCATCGATCCCAGTACTCTATGTATCCAGGTGCCAATAAGATGTATAGAGATCTGAGAGAGCATGTATGGTGGTACGGGATGAAGCGGGAGGTAGCGCACTTCGTATCCCGATGCTTAGTATGCCAGCAGGTGAAGGCAGAGAGGCAGAGGCCGAGAGGTTTGCTCCAGCCGTTACCCATTCCAGAATGGAAATGGGAGCATGTGACCATGAATTTTGTTTCTGGACTTCCCCGTTCTCCAGGAGGGAAGGATGCGATTTGGGTCATCGTGGAAAGGTTGACCAAATTGGCCCACTTTCTACCATTCAAAGTTAGTACGTCTATGGAGAGACTAGCAGAGATGTATGTGTGCCAGATAGTCAGACTGCATGGAGTTCCTGTGAGCATAGTATCAGACCGGGACAGTCGCTTTACTTCGCATTTTTGGAGGAGTCTACAGGCTAGCTTGGGCACCCAGCTCAAGTTTAGTACTGCATATCACCCACAGACTGACAGTCAGTCAGAGAGGACCATTCAGACACTTGAGGACATGCTTCGCACTTGTGTTTTGGATTTCAGAGGCTCTTGGGAGGATCACTTGCACTTGGTAGAGTTTGCTTACAACAACAGCTACCAAGCCAGTATCGAGATGTCACCATTCGAGGCATTGTATAGACGGAGGTGTCGAACTCTATTATATTGGGATGATGTAGGCAAGAGAGATTTGCTTGGCCCAGAGATGGTGGTTGATACAGCGGAGAAGGTCAATCTTATTAGAGATAGACTTCGGGTGAAGCAGGACAGGCAGCGGCATTGGGCCGATAGCCACCGGAGACCTTTGGAGTTTGAGGTATAGCTTAGAATTAGTTTTTATTCTTGTGTTTGCTTGTGATTGCTTGTTTTAGATTAAGTACTGAGACCTTGTTTGCGCTAGGTTGGTGATCTGGTATTTCTGAGAACTTTTCCGACGCGGGGCACTATTCGCTTCGGTGGAGACGGGAAGCTTAGCCCACGTTTTGTCGGACCCTTCAGCATCCTTGAGAGGGTCGACGATGTGGCG
>JAYESA010000016.1:54838845-55251345 GCA_036927795.1 Iris macrosiphon
TTGGGATAGCTCTCTACGTCTACACCTGGGGACATAATCTGGATCCAGGTCCTCAGGAGACATAGCAAGGTACAATAAACACTCAAGACAAATGAAATACAGTAAGTAAAAAATAGATCCTCAGGGAAAGCTATGTAACCAGCTAAGTGAAGTACAAATGAGAGCATCACTAGTACTTAGGCTGAGACCACTATAGGTTCTATGTCGGGGAGTCCATAGCAGCAAGTAGTATCTCATAGGGCTATTAAATATGCCAATCTCTAGTACACAGACTAAAGCACCTCCAATAACATAGTATATATTTAAACATAATCAGTCTATAGCTTGTTTGTCTCTCCCCACCCAATGTAACCTCACGTCTCATGTCCACAATATCTCATGTCAATAACAGGCAAGATCATGACCTCTCACTAGTACTACGAGTCATAATGATATCTATATAATATGCAAGTCTCATATCACGAATCCTGTAAGCCAATACAGAATTACCATCAATAACTCAAGAAAGATTCTATCACATAAAATAGTATCAATTGTCCTACGGTCTGACAGACTTGGTAAAGCAAGCATGTACAAATAGGATCGTAGAATCAACTCTATAAGTGACGTTACACGACTTCGCATACGGCGTCGACACCCGAATCTTGTTCGGATGTTAAGCAATGTCTTACGGTCCTAGGTTGAGCAGGCACACACACACACACACACACACACACACACATATATATATATATATATATATATATATATATATATTAAGAAATACAAGTAGATAATATAACAGGATCTACTGCAAGTTTGGCAAGGTACACTTGCTTGGGTCTGTAGTATGTAGTTGCAAAGTTTGTCCCGCGTCCACTCCTCTGGAATCCAATTGACCTAAACAATAATTTTTTTACTTTAAGTATCTAATAAAGGATCTTATAACCGCAACTAAATTGTAAAATTTATTATAAACCATTAATCTCCAAGTCCAACCTTGTCCTAACATATAAATTTTTGACACAACAACTTACACGTTTTACTAGGTATCAGAACCTAGTTTCATGGTTTACGACTTTCAAAATTCACAGTTAAGTCCCTAATCGAAGGACATGAAGATAAATCATGTAATATTTATTTAAACCTAATGTATATTAATTTTTAACCATTAAATTCTAGAATTGATAAATTAATCATATTTTAAGATTATGGCTACTATAAGTTGACTACTTTTATCCGAAACTTGTTCGAAGAATTGATAGTCCATGTGTATGATTTATATTCATAAAAAATTATTTTATATCATATTTTATTCTATTTTAATATCATAAAATAATTACCTTTTATTTTTCCAAAATAACCCCTATTTATAGGCAAAACTATGCCACAAAATCACCAGTAACCTAGACTACTGACCCTTATTTTTAGGGTTCATAATTTTGATGAAAATACCATAAAAATAATTCAAAAATACTTATTTTATATTAATAAACCACCAATAAATTCAGTTTTAAGAATTAACAACAAGGCCTCCAAGAACCGTATCACAAAGCCTAAAACTAGCCTTACAAATCTATCATCAATCTAACATAAAATTTCTCATAGATTTTTATGGTAAAAAAAGATGAAAAGGGAGAGTTCTAGAATATTAAACTTACATAAATTTAAGAGAGTTATTCCATGGAAATTTGAGAAGGAAAGTTTGAATCCTTACCGGAAAGCTTTGAACGTTTGGATGACGGTACCTCTTTTTGTTCAAGAATGCACCTTCTTGATTTTGCTGATGTTGCTTCTCCCTTCTTGATGGGTTGATGATGATAGCAATGAGTTCTTGATGGGTTAATAATAATGTCAATGGATTCAAGATGGGTTTGAAGGCAATGGTGGAGCCTTTATGGTTGTTTGGTGGAGATTGGGTGAAAGGATGATGAAATGTGGAGCTTTGGAAGAGAGGAGAGGATTTTTAGTGAAGGAGATAATATTGGGAGGGGAAGATAATAAGGGGGGTTGCTCTTACATGTGAAGGAGACGGGAGGGGTCAGCCAAAAAGGGGAGAGAGTTGTTAGGTTTAGGGTTTTGTAATAAGGGGGTATATATATGGGCTTTTTGGATAGATTTAATCCTAGGAGGGGGTGTTCTTAAGACTTGTAGGAGTCGGCTACCAAGGGGATTGCTCTTGCATAAAATTATGAAGAGGTGGTGGTTTGTTATGGTTAGGCTTTGGTTGGTTAGGATCTTGGTTTCATAGGTAGTTAGTTAGTTAGTTAGTTAGTTAGGTAGTTTGCCAACTAGGATGCCACATATGGCCATTTCTATAATTAGAACTCTATAAATAGAAAAAAATTAATATAAATATAATATATATATATATATATATATATATATATATATATATATATATATATATATATGCACTACATGACTACATGCATTTTGGTTGGATTTTGGTCAAGTTCTAGTCAAAATGAGACAGTTTTACGGTAACTGTGGTTCTAGATGTTTGACAATATTTTTGGAGCATGGGGAAGGTCAAACTAATATAACATTCATGTCCTAAATATATTAGTCATAATCAAGATTAGTAATATAAAAAAATTTGGGAGAAAAAAGGTTGTGCATTGCTTAAAATATCCAAGCCATGACAAAGGGTCATATATATAAAAGAATAATTTAAAAATTAATACTTTAATCCATTAAATTAAATTAAATTAATTAAAAATATTAAATTAACCCTATTCAAAATAGGGGGGCTTACAATCTACCCACCTTAAAAGAATTGTGTCCTCACAATTAAGAAAAAATAAAACGTAACAGGTCAGGAAAGGTTTGCTCCTGAACGCGGTTGTGTGACATATTTGTTGAAGCACGACAGAAAGGATAAGGGACCATGAACAAGGAAAAAATTGAGAGAAAATGTTAGGATTTTGTTCAAGCAGAACAGGTAGGGAAATAATGAAAACTTTTTTTCCCTAGGCAATGAGAGATGAGTAACTCAAGAGTAAAAGAGTATGATTAGAAAGAGGATCAACTACAGCTTCTGAAAACTTAGGTACCTCTTACATATTACTACTCGATACTAACAAGTTCATGCTAACATAATACTAGGTATAGACTAGGGAATGGAACTAACAGGCACATATTAAAGTATTACTAGGAATATCTGTTACTATAGCTAGATATGATAAAACTAAATCTTACCTATATTCGCTACTCCTCGAGTCCGTACCTCCTCCATTGTCATCGTAAAATCATGTCCACATCCCTGTAGTGGTGCCCTCTGCTATTGTTGGGCCTGCGGGAAGAGTGCTTCCTGTGATGCCAAGGGTGGCCTCGACTGATATCCTTTCGGTACTGGTGGTCTGAATCCTCCATATCCCGCCTGTGGTTCTCCTGGTGCTAGATTAGATGGCCGATGTGGCTACTGGACTGGCCCCGGTGCTGGTAAAGTGGGTTGATGAACCATCGGTGTTCCTCTCCGATGCTCAGGGCAATCCCTGGCTGAATGCTGACTAGATCTGTAAGCTAAATATAATCCCAATTTCCATCTGCACACCCTCTCAATATGGCCTACCTTGCTATAATAGTGACAAGTAGGAAGGGATAGGGCTCGTGATGCTGCTTTCTATAGTGGATTCATCTGGGGTTGCTTTGTAGGCTCCCCGTGTGGTGCTCAAGTTGGTATTAATGGATCTGTTCTCTTCTGGCTGGACTCCTTTCTGTTGATGCGTTCCATGCGTCGAGCTGCTACAAGGACGTCCGTATAAGAAGTAGGTGCAACTGCGCCAATCAATCTTTGTAACTCAAAGCTCAATCCGTCAAAGAATTTATTCGCCTTCTCTTCTTTTGTCTGGATCAGTGTAGGGTTGAACAGTTGAGTCAAGTATGAAGCAAGTCAAGAAATTTATTCGAGTCCGATATAGATGTCAAGAACGTGTCAATATGTGGATGAGATCCTATAAATTTATTCTTATCCTAATTGCAGGCTTGCTCGGTCCCTTAGTTAAAACCAAAGCAATATATTCATAGACCTGCATGGGCCACCACAAAAACTATGTCACATCCTAGTCCCAAAATACTAAGGGACTAGCCACATGGCAATGGCCAGCAGTACAACTCCAATGGGCAAACCCAATTTAATAGACCCGTTAGAGTACACTTAAGTTGTAATACATATAAAATGGTAAGTAAATATCTATCACGGTTTATATATCTAATCTCAACTACAATAAGTAACAAAATCACAAAGAGACAAGTCCAGTCACAATAATATAAAATGATCTGTCCAACCAATAAAATATAAATATTGTCACGGAGAACAACCCATCATCAAAATGGAAAGAAAAATAACTCCAAGTACAATATTCTGAAGTCACTACAAGATCAAATATCTAAGAACACTAAGCATAATAAATGAATGGTGAGAATACTGTTTGCTCAAGAAAAGTCCTCCGAAAGAACCTCGTCATCTACAACCTGTACATCTCCAATAGCGGCACATGCCCCATAAACCTTGGGATAGCTCTCCTCATCTATACCTGGGGACCTAATCCGTCTCCAGGTCCTCAGGGGATATGGCAAGGTACAATAAATATCAAGCCAAATAAAATATTATAAGTAAAAATAGATCCTAAGGGCAAGCTATGTAACCAACTAAGTAAAATACAAATATGAGCATCACTAGTACTCAGGCTGAGACTACTATAGGCTTTGTGTCGAGGAGCCCATAGCAGTAAGTAGTATCTCGTAGAGCCAGTAAATATGGCAAGATCTGGTACAGAGATTAAAGCACCTCCATTAACGTAGTATATATATATAAACATAATCATCCTGTAGCATGTGTGTCTCTCCCCACCCAATATAACCTCTTGTCTCATGTCCACAATATCTCATGTCCATAACACGCAAGATCATGACCTCTCACTAGTACAACGAGTCATAATGATATCTATATAATATTAAAGTCTCATATTACGAATCTTGTAAGCCTATACAAATCATGTAATCTTAATTTAAATCGGATTTATATTAATTTTTAACCATTAAATTCCAAAATTGACAAAATAATCATATTTCAATATTATGGCTACTTTAAGTTGACTAGTTTTGTCCAAAACTTGTTTGGAATATTGCCAGTCCATGTGTATGGTTTATATTTATAAAAAAATATTTTATCATATTTTATTCTATTTTAATCTCAAAAATAATCACATTTTATTTCTTCCAAAATAACCTCTATTTATAGGCAAAACTATGCCACAAAATTATCTAAAACCTTGGCTAATGACCCTTATTTTTAGGGTTCATAATTTTGATGAAAATACCATAAAAATAATTCTAAAATACTTATTTTATAGCAATAAATCACCAATAAATTTAGTTTTAAGAATTAATAAAAATGCCTCTAAAAACCGTGTCACAAAGTCTAAAACTAGCCCTATTGTTGTCAAATCTATCATCAATCTAACATAAATTTTCTTATAGATTTTTATGGTAAAAAATATGGCAAAAGAGGGTTCTAGAACATTAAACTTAAATAAATCTAAGAGGGTCATGCGATAGAGATTTAAGAAGTGAAGTTTGAATCCTTACCGAATGTTTTAAAGGTTTGGATGACGGTGCCTCTTCTTGTTCATGTACGCACCTTCTTGCTTGTGCTTGTGTTGCTTCTCCCTTCTTGATGGGTTTATGATGATGATGACAATATTTTTTTATGGGTTTGATGGGAATGGTAGAGCTTTTATGGTTGTTTGGTTGAGATTGGGTGGAAGGATGATGAAATATGGAGCTTTGGAAGAGAGGAGAGAGTTTTTGGTAAAGGAGATGATGATATGAGGGGTAGATGATAAGGGGGGCTACTCTTACATGTGAAGGAGAGGGGAGGGATCGGCCAAAAAGGGGAAAGAGTTGTTATGGTTAGGGTTTAATGATAAGGGGGTATATATATGGGCCTTTCAGATAGATTTAAACCTATGAGGGGGTATTCATAGGGCTTGTAGGGGTCAGTCACCAAAGGGGCTACTCTTTCACGAAATTATGAAGAGGGGATGGATTGTTATGGTTGGGATTTTGTTGGTTAGGATCTTGGGTGGTTAGGTAGTTAGTTAGTTAGTTAGGTAGTTTGCCAACTAGGATGCCACATATGGCCCTTTCTATAATTAGAACTCTATAAATAGGACCAAATTAATATATATAATATATATATATATATATATATATATATATATATATATATATACATGGGGTTATTTGTGTACACTACATAACTATATGTGTTTGGGTTGGGTTTGGGTCAAGTTCTAGTCAAAATGAGGCAGTTTTACGGTAACCGTGGTTCTAGATGTTTGACACTATTTTTGGAGCATGGAGGAGGTCAATCAAATGTAACATCCATATCCTAAATATATTAGTCACAATCAAAATTAGTAATATAAATTTTATTGGGAGAAAAAGGTTGTGCATTGCTTAAAATGTACAAGCCATGGCAAAGGGTTATATATATAAAACAATAATTTAGAAATTAATAATTTAATCCATTAAATTAAGTAAAATAAATTGAAAAATACAAAATTAACCCTATTCAAAAATAAGGGGGCTTACAGCTGGAGAAGTCATGTACGAATCTCCTATAATAACCTGCCAGCCCTAGGAAACTCCTGATCTCTACCACTGAACTCGGAGTAACCTACGACTCCACTACCACGATCTTCTTCGGGTTAATTAAGATCCGGTCACCTTTCAACACATGCCCAAGGAATTCAATCTTGTCGAGGAAGAACTCATACTTTGAAAGCTTCCCGTAAAGCTCCTTCTTCCTTAGTGTCTCCAAAACTATCCTCAGGTGTTCCCCATGCTCCTCCGGGATCTTCGAATACATAAGAATGTCATCAATAAAAACTACCACAAACTTGTCAAGGTACTTATGGAAAACCTTGTTCATCAGGTTTATGAATACCACCGGGCTATTGCTCAACCCAAACAGCATCACCATGAACTCAAACTGGCCATACCGAGTCCGAAAAGCTGTCTTCGGAATGTCTTCCTTCTTCACTTTCACCTGGTGGTAGCCTGACCTTAAGTCTATCTTCGAAAGTACCTTCACTCTGCTTAACTGATTGAAGAGATCTTCTATCCTCGGCAGAGGATATTTATTCTTGATAGTGAGGTTGTTTAGAGCCCTGTAGTCGATACACATGCGTACTGACCCATCCTTGTTTGGTATAAATAATACTGGATTATCCCACGGTGATGAACTGAATCTGATAAAGCCCTTATCCTGTAACTCATCAACCTGCTTCTTCAACTTTGTCTGTTCATTGTTATTGACCCTGTAAATATGTTATGATATTGGCTCTGCGACTAGCACCAAGTCTATAAAAAAACTCAACATCCCTGTCTGGTGCCAATCCTGGCAACTCCTCTCGAAAGACATCTAGGAACTCCGCTATCAAAGGATGTGGTAGCCCCTTCTCTATCACCAAAGTTCTGTAAAATATGCCCTCGTTCTGCTCTGTTGCCTCTCTGGAAATCTTAAACTCTGGCTCCCCTGGCAGTCAAAATATCACTCTACCTCCACGATAATCTATACTAGCATGGTGCCTACTCAACCATTCCATCTCGAGTATAATATTGTATCTTGGAAGTGGCATTACGAATAAGCACGCGCTCAACACTCGGCCTCCCAATAAAACCCTCTGATCCTTACAAAAATTACTGACTAGGATAATACCTCCCCCAATCATGATCTTACAAGTCCTAGCCAAGGGTTCCTCCTCTAAATGATGCTTAAGAGCAAAAAATACAGATATAAAACTATGGGAAGCAACTAAATCAAAAAAGCAAATGCTAGAATAGAATCGAGAAGAACTAAATCTGTAATCATGTCTCCCTATGGCTCGGTCTCCTCAATCGTTATGGCAAAAGCCTGCCTCTGAGGTGCACCTCTCTGCTGTTGTTGTTGCTGCTGAATAAACTTCTACTGCTGAGACAAAAGTGGAGGTCCCCTCTGCGGAACTGCGGGTGGCCTCGTTGGTGCTCCCTGAACCGGTGCTCTAGCTGGTCCTCCCTGAGCTGGATGACCTAGACAATCTCTCAGCTGGTGGCCGGGTGACCTATATAAAAGGCACACTCCCAACATCTTTCGACAAACCTCCCTGGTATATCCTAGATTTCTACAGAATACACAATGAACGGCCTGTTGTTCCTATCTCTATAGTTGCTGCTGGTGTTAACTACGAGCTAGTGCCTGGTGCTGTTGATGATGGTAATGGAACGGTCTCTACTGCTGCTGAAAGTGTCACGACCCACACCCGGGATTGGGGCACGAGTACGTGGGTACGTCCAGCCTACGCCGCAGCATCGGCGGTAGAACGCTGTCAAGGTCTTGATACTATCTAGCCAATCTCACACAAGCATCCAATCTCCATAAGGAGGCACGGATGACACAATTAAAATGAACACATACTCAATCACAGGATTACAGCACGATAAGATATCGAACAAAATTAAATACAACACAAGTCAAAAAGTAATAACTTAACTCAACAATTATCCAAGTCTCAATAAAAATGCCGGAGACAAATCCGGTACCAAATAGTCTACTGAAAGAACTAACTAGAAGATTGGTGATTCCGGCTAGACCTCCCGAAATCACAACTAAACTATCAAGCCCAAGTGCAGCTACTCACCATATGGTCCATAAAGTGTTGGCTACCGATCCTCTAAGGCATAGTCTGGAAAAATATTTCCAGTCAGGAAGGAGCAAAGTACAATCTCAAATAACAGTTCCATTAAATTGATAAGGACTATAAAGTAATAAACATGTGATGCTAGCTACTGAGAAGACAGTGAAATAAATGCAATGGCAATTAAAAAGAGACAGGCAATGTAAAGAGACAGGCAATAGGCAATATGATACAGTCAGTGCATGTATGAAAATGAAAAGAACAAGGAACAGTATCATATACGGATGTTTTAGTATATGATTTAAATAGAGAACTGTAATCTATTCTAAGTGTTTGAAATAGTAGTTTCAAAATATGATCGGCTTGGGAACATGTACGATAGCTATAGGGCCTGGCTAATCATGAGTGAAGAGCATGATTAACACTTACATTATTATATACTGTATAAAGGGTATGATCACATTTCTTACTAACTACTTCCCCGCCCCCAACTAGTACTGTGGATCCAACCATGACACGTCACGATACATGAGCAAGTCCAATCTATCATGTACGATGTCTAATATACATGTCGTGTACAATGTCAAACGATAATCAAGGTAGCATCTCATGACTGCAGATCCAAGCTATATTAGTCCGTGTAATACAGTGTCAAGGATTCAGATGTAACATTTCATGATTATTTAATTTATAGAAATTATCAAGGAATTGGAAATTATTAGAGAATGTACTTGCCTTGGGTCCTTAGCTGGTATTTATGGATGTCCTGTTCCAGAGTATCCCCTGGGTGAAGCAACAGTCCTAAAAACATATCACAATAACACTTGTATCAGGTGCTACCCTAACACAGTCTATAAACACTGGCCTCAGGGCCATGCCAGGTAGGGCACTAGTCAACTAGGGTCATCTAGTAGGGATACATATATACATATTATACTATACCAATTGAACAAAGAATATATATATATTTATACTTACATCATAATTAACATATGTACTTACAATATACGTATATATATCAAATTAAATACATATACCAAATATATATGTATATACAAATTAAATACCTACTTATACATACCTGTATACCAATCATGTTAAATATATATATACGTATACATTAATATTAAGCATTAATTTAAATACCTAGTTGCATACATATAAATACATAAGTACCAATACAATAATTTAATTTACACTAATAATGTAGTGTACCCTTTATAAAATACAATTTTTATGGAATTACCAGTATATATATATGCATACTAATTTTCTTTAGTTATACACTAATTAAACATTAAACATTTCATATATCATATTTATGTATATATATACATTAATACATACATATACTAATATATATATATATATATACTACGCTTATACATGTATTAAACATAAATTAAATAAATACTATACATATATGTATATAGTATTAACTAAATAAATACTATACATATACATGTATTAAACATAAATTAAATAAATAATATACATTCACATTATATGAATTTATACTCATACGTATATACATATATTTCTACACATTAATTATATGTCATACAAATACATATACAATAATACATTCATATACTTATACATATATGTGTATAAAACATTAATTAAATAATTGCCTATACATATACATATATTATATATATACTCATACGTATATATACGTATGTATATACATATATATATATATATATACACACAGGAAGAAGGGTGAAGGAAGAAGGAGGTGAGAAACTCACAGCGGGGCTGGGCTTGCTGGCCGCCGGAGCACGGCCTGCCGGAGGGGTATACACAGGGAGGAATGGGGGAGGAGCAGCCGGAGTTGAGGGGAATGGTGGTGGAGGTGAATGAGAATGGTGGTGGTTGTGTTAGATGAAGATGGAGGTGGTGGTGGATGTTAATGGTGATGGAGGGAGGAAGAGCACAGCAGCGGGGTAAAGTTTGGCCGGCCGAAAACTGCTACGGAAAGTCGGGGTCTCGGTTGGGTCGGGGAGCTCGACCGGAGGGAGTTGGGAGTCCGCCAGAGTAGGGAGCAAGGCCGCCAGGTGGTCGGGGCTGGCTGGCCCGCCCGCCGGAGGTGCAGAGGCCCGCAGGAAAGCTGAACAGGAAGTCGGGGCTCTCTAGCAGCAGGGGGCCGGCTGCGGGGACTCGGCCGCCCGGAGTGCACAGGGGGTCGGAGAGGTGGAGGAGCAGTGGAGCGCCGGCGCTGGAGGGCTTCGTCGGAGTGCAGGGGAGAGGGGGTTAGGCCGGGCCGCCGGAGTGGGCAGGGGCCGCCGGAGGATTGCCTGTGAACAGTGGGGTGGTGAAGATGGTTTCCCCCCTTTCTATTTGAATTTAAATTTTTGGAAGAAAGGAAGAAGAAGAAGAAAAAAGAAGGAGAAGAAGAGAAGAAGAAGGGAAGAAGAATTTGGAGAAACTCCTACGTTGGAGTTGAGGATAGAGGAGAGAGAGAGGTGGGGGCTTGTTTGGGGATGTGGGCTACCTAGGTTTTCTAGGGATTAGGGTTAGATGGGACATGATATTATATAGGAGAGAGGGTTTTGATGGAGGGTGAGGATGCACTCAATTAAATGAGTGGTCCAGATTTGACATGAGGTTTCTTCATGTGGGGATGAGGGTTATGTTAAAAAAATTAGGGGTTCCTCATTGGTTTAAACAAATGGGTGTTGACACCAAAAATACAAATTTACAAATTAGCCCCCTTAAATTTGGGTATTTGCACAAACGCATGAAATGACGAAAATTTGGCGGGCGATTCGGTGTCTGGTGTTTTGTAGGGTCAGGGGGCGCTGTAAGTTTGGTACGGGCTCAATTAGCAGGGCACTAGAATTAAATTGGGATTTCAGAATTGGTTAAAATAGTATCCTCAATTTAATTAGAAATAAATGCAAGTTGTGTTCTAAAATTAATTAGGAGTACATGGGGCCAAAATCAGGTCAGGTCATCAATACCAATAATGAAGAAGACTCAGAACAGAATATTACCCTAATTTGGGCTGCAAGAAAAATAGGTCAAGATTGTCTCCAATTTTGATTGGAACGCACAACGATACAAAAATAGAAATTTATTAAATAACGTCTGCAACGATTTTTGTGCGGCTAGAAATAATGCACAGAGAGCATAATTATGAGTTGCAAAAATAGCAGAATAGAAGACGGGCATGTCTAGGGCAAGATTGTGAAATTTGTTGGAAGGCAAAAGTCAGGGTAGCGCTCCAAATATCGAAGCAAAGGCAATGCGCAATAATTAATTAAAATACGGTAGTTAATTACAATCTCCAATAAATAAATTCTAGATAAAAATAATTAAATACAGAATTCTATAATTCCGACAGGTGTTCATCTACTGGCTTCTAGGTCAAGTCTGCTAGCTCAAAATAAATGAACACTGTAAATAATACTATATTTAATTACACATCACATAATTATTTAAATCAAATATACTATCATGCAATTACTTAATTGTAACTACAATAATATTAAATATTATAAAAATTCGAAAATATCCCTGTTTTTGGAACGTGGTAGTGACAAGTCTACCCTCCTTAAAAGAATTTCGTCCTCGAAATTTAAAATCCTCAAGGTAGCGTTTATTCATACACATTATTATTTTCCTCAAAGTTTAAATTTATCATCCATGAAATCAGGTAATAATCCTCAATGTCCTTTCACAATTTTCAAAAATTCTGAAATTATTGCATTCCGGGAAAAATCCTCGAAATGAAATCACAGTCCATTTTTATCAAAAATTTCCCTAAAATTTTTTAGTTAATAATTCAATACTCGGAATTTAATATCCGCTCCTCTAACTTGATTTTTATCAATGCACAATTATAAAATGTAATCTCGTACCATAAAGTTTGAATTTAAACGTTTATCCATCAAAATTTTATTTCTCAATTTCCTCTTCCTCAAAATACTCAACAATACGATACTTAAGGATTCTCCAAATGCAACATCCAAATATAAAATTCTAAAATTCATAACTTGCAGCCAAATAAATATAATGATAGTCTCCCAAAATTTCTAAATTTTAATAACCAATTTAATCACATCATAATCTTCCTGGAATTAATAAACCACCAATTATGCCATGTTAATTTCTTAACCCTCTATTTAAATCAATGTTTATCCTCGAATTTTAATCATCTTGTCTCTCTTGTCAAGTCATAACTCCTTCATAAATCTTCGTCATGGTTAAACCCCAATAATCATGGTCTAAGAAAAATCTTTCCTACAATCATACAACATGCAACCTAAGGGGAATATGTACGATCATGGTATCTTTTGTCAGGGTATTGCAGTCTCTGTATCAGGGTTACTACTAACTATATTGTAACAAGAAATCATGCATACAACTTGTACTAAGGAATCAATCAAGTAGAGAGGGACAGAAGGAAGGAAAGAACAGAACCTGCAAATACATTACCTGCAGTATCGGTCTCCTCGACCGTCATCGCAAATGCCCCGCCCTGCTGGGGTGGTTCCCTTTGCGGGTGCTGAGCAATATACGGTTCCACAGGTAGCCTAACTGGATCTCTATAATCTAAAGCTGCGCGCTGGCCGGGAAGATAAGGGGCTAGAAGACAATCCTTTACTCGATGTCCCACAGTGCCGCAGTACAAACAAAGTCCTAGTCTCATTCTACAGCTCTCCCAAAGGTGACCTGGCTTCTTACAGAAATGACAAGTCTGCTGTGTCTCTCTCGGAGGCTGTTGCTGATTCTGCTAAACACGGACTGGTGCCTGGTACTGTTGTTGATACTGATATGTCCATGGATGTTGTTGGATAGGAACTGGTGCCAGGTATTGCTGTGGATGCTAAAATGCCCATGGCTGAATATGAACTGGTACTTGGTACTGCTGTTGGTGCTGAATACGGGGATGCTTGGCTGGTCCTGTGCTACCATTCGAATCTCCAAAAATATTGTGACTCCTCTTAGGCCTGAGATCCAGATCCTCTTTTGCAATCTGGGCATCCATTAAGATAGCCTCAAAGGTAGCGGTACGACAACCAGAAGTGCGCGACCTAATCTCTCTCGTCAGTCCCTTTCTGAATTTTTGGGCTCGATCTCCTGGGTCTCGAACCATGGACGATGCAAAACGGCTCAAACGACAGAATTTTGCAGCGTACTCGTCGACCGACATGTTTCCTTGAACTAAGTCATGAAACTGACTTTCCATGGTTCCCAATGCCACATCGGGAAAGAACTTCTTCTTGAAGAGCTCTTTGAAGGTCTCCCAAGTAAGTCCTTGTGCAGTAATTCTCGGCTCTGTGCGATACCACGTGAGTGCGATATCGAACATCTGACTGCCAGCGGCTTCTATCTGCAAGTTCTCCGGAATCTGGGTCAATCGCAGGCTCCTCTCTATATCCTCTAGCCAGTCGTCAGCGTAGAGTATCCCTTCGGTGCCTTTAAATTCTCGAGGCATCATCCTTTTGAAATCCACTATAGTGCCTGATCTCTGCTGCTGCTGGCCAGGAAACTGCTGGTACTGTGCTACTCTCTCCAAAGCTTGGAGAGTCACCTGATGAGCATTCTCCATGTTTTCTCTCATCAGCTCGGTTTGTGCCTGGTGTGCTTCTGCTTGCACCCTCTGAGCCTCAGCTTGAACTCGCTGAGCGTCTGCCGTCACTCTCTGGGCATCTACCATGCCCTGGATCAAGGTAAACATCTGTGTCCCGTCAATGGGCAAACCTTCGGAAATTGGAGTCGGTGGAGGAGGAAGGTTGTCCGTCACAGCTGCGGCAATCCTCTGAACAGGTGGGGGAGAAGGATCCCCGAAAAGTGCAGACACTCCTACATGCATCGGAGATGTAGGAGGAACTACGGCGGTCTGTCCCTCAAGTGGAGAGGTGGCAGGCCCCTCTAAAGCTGATGTTCCCGCTCTCATAGACCGTGTCTGCGGCGACATCCTGAAGACAGATCCCAAAGAATCAATTTAGGCAAAATGCGATATCATCAAGGAAGGACAGTACAGTTCTAAAGAAGCAACATTCAAGATAAACGATTGGAAATAAACCCTAGTTGTGATTGCACAGGTCAAATATGCATCCAAGGTTTGATTCCTCTATCCCCTAGGTACCATAGTTCTACTAGAAACATACTCTCTGCTAGCTTCCTTACCTACTGCAATCGCTGATACTAGTTATCCTTATCACTCAAGTGCATATCAAATGCAACACACCATACTAAGTACTGCTCTCTCCAATGCATTCCTAGATGGACGCCCAAGTAAGTTGGCAGTGATCTCAATCATGCTCAAGCCAACATATCCTTACACATGCATCTCATCTACTTATATGCTAATATATCTCTCCCACTATAAAATCCTATCCTCAAATAAAATTCCTCAAAATAACTCTTCGAATAAATTTTAAAGTAAAAATGCATACACTTTCCTCAAGGTTAATTATTTAAATACTGAAATAAAAACTTAATCACTTAAAAATTCTTACAGCTTGTCTAGGTTCATTGAATCGAATCTAAATCCTCAAAAAGTTTTAATGACAATATCTCAACTTCTCAAAATTCAAAAATTCAATTTGTTTTCAATCTTCAAATTATAATTTAAATCCATATCTAGTAATCCAATAGCCCTAGTGTTACCTTTCTCACTGTCCTCATCGACGTGTATCATCAAATAATACCATAAATTAGTCTGTAAATTCATCTTGATATGAAATCAAACCCTACCATGAACCCAAGATCTTAATTAACTAATCAACAAGAATCAAATTCAATTTCTGCAAATGAGAATGGACGGAACAAGGGGAAATGTTTTTAAATTGGGAATTTTAACAAGATTCTCAGGGGTCATCCCAGGAATCTCTCAAGGAATTATGATTGAGTATTTGCTCTCGTCCTAGTATCCTGTCCTAGATCCTATCGCAGGCACGCAATAGTGTAACAAAGATGCCACACTACTACGACATCGCACAACTCGCAAAGTCTGACCTGCATGGGCCACCACTAAAAACGTGTCACGACCCGCACCCGGGATTGGGGCACGAGTACGTGGGTACATCCAGCCTACGCCACAGCATCGGCGGTAGAACGGTGTCAAGGTCTTAATACTATCTAGCCAATCTCACACAAGCATCCAATCTCCATAAGGAGGCACGGATGACACAATTAAAACGAACACATACTTAATCACAGGATTACAGCACGATAAGATATCGAACAAAATTAAATACAACACAAGTCAAAAAGTAATAACTTAACTCAATAATTATCCAAGTCTCAATAAAAATGCCGGAGACAAATCCGGTACTAAATAGTCTACTGAAAGAACTAATTAGAAGATTGGTGATTCCGGCTAGACCTCCCGAAATCACAACTAAACTATCAAGCCCAAGTGCAGCTACTTACCATATGGTCCATAAAGTGTTGGCTACCGATCCTCTAAGGCATAGTCTGGAAAAATGTTTCTAGTCAGGAAGGAGCAAAGTACAATCTCAAATAACAGTTCCATTAAATTGATAAGGACTATAAAGCAATAAACATGTGATGCTAGCTACTGAGAAGACAGTGAAATAAATGCAATGGCAATTAAAAAGAGACATGCAATGTAAAGAGACAGGCAATAGGCAATATAATACAGTCAGTGCATGTATGAAAATGAAAAGAACAAGGAACAGTATCATATACGGGTGTTGTAGTATATGTTTTAAATAGAGAACTGTAATCTATTCTAAGTGTTTGAAATAGTAGTTTCAAAATGTGATCGGCTTGGGAACATGTACGATAGCTATAGGGCCTGGCTAATCATGAGTGAAGAGCATGATTAACACTTACATTATTCTATACTGTATAAAGGGTATGATCACATTTCTTACTAACTACTTCCCCGCCCCCAACTAGTACTGTGGATCCAACCATGACACGTCACGATACACGAGCAAGTCCAATCTATCATGTACGATGTCTAATATACATGTCATGTATAATGTCAAATGATAATCAAGGTAACATCTCATGACTGCAGATCCAAGCTATACTAGTCCGTGTAACACAGTGTCAAGGATTCAGATGTAATATTTCATGATTATTTAATTTATAGAAATTATCAAGGAATTGGAAATTATCAGAGAATGTACTTACCTTGGGTCCTTAGCTGGTATTTATGGATGTCCTGTTTCAGAGTATCCCCTGGGTGAAGCAACAGTCCTAAAAATATATCACAATAACACTTATATCAGGTGCTACCCTAACACACAGTCTATAAACACTGGCCTCAGGGCCATGCCAGGTAGGGCACTAGTCAACTAGGGTCATCTAGTAGGGATACATATATACATATTATACTATACCAATTGAACAAAGAATATATATACATTTATACTTACATCATAATTAACATATGAACTTACAATATATATATATATATATCAAATTAAATACATATACCAAATATATATGTATATACAAATTAAATACCTACTTATACATACCTGTATACTAATCATGTTAAATATATATATACGTATACATTAATATTAAGCATTAATTTAAATACCTAGTTGCATACATATAAATACATAAGTACCAATACAATAATTTAATTTACACTAATAATGTAGTGTACCCTTTATAAAATATAATTTTTATGGAATTACCAGTATATATATATGCATACTAATTTTCTTTAGTTATACACTAATTAAATATTAAACATTTCATATATCATATTTATGTATATATATACATTAATACATACATATACTAATATATATATATATATACTACGCTTATACATGTATTAACCATAAATTAAATAAATACTATACATATATGTATATAGTATTAACTAAATAAATACTATACATATACATGTATTAAACATAAATTAAATAAATAATATACATTCACATTATATGAATTTATAATCATACGTATATACATATATTTCTACACATTAATTATATGTCATACAAATACATATACAATAATACATTCATATACTTATACATATATGCGTATAAAACATTAATTAAATAATTGCCTATACATATACATATATTATATATATACTCATACGTATATATACGTATGTATATACATATATATATATATATACACACAGGAAGAAGGGTGAAGGAAGAAGGAGGTGAGAAACTCACAGTAGGGCTGGGCTTGCTGGCCGCAGGAGCACGGCCTGCCGGAGGGGTGTACACAGGGAGGAATGGGGGAGGAGCAGCCGGAGTTGAGGGGAATGGTGGTGGAGGTGAATGATAATGGTGGTGGTTATGTTAGATGAAGATGGAGGTGGTGGTGGATGTTAATGGTGATGGAGGAAGGAAGAGCACAGCAGCGGGGTGAAGTTTGGCCGACCGAAAACTGCTACGGAAAGTCGGGGTCTCGGTTGGGTCGGAGAGCTCGACCGGAGGGAGTTGGGAGTCCGCCAGAGCAGGGAGCAAGGCCGCCGGGTGGTCGGGGCTGGCTAGCCCGCCCGCCTGAGGTGCAGAGGCCCACAGGAAAGCTGAACAGGAAGTCGGGGCTCTCGAGCAGCAGGGGGCCGGCTGCGGGGACTTGGCCGCCCGGAGTGCACAGGGGGTCGGAGAGGTGGAGGAGCAGTGGAGCGCCGGCACCGGAGGGCTTCGTCGGAGTGCAGGGGAGAGGGGGTTAGGCCGGGCCGCCGAAGGATTGCCTGTGAACAGTTGGGTGGTGAAGATGGTTTCCCCCCTTTCTATTTGAATTTAAATTTTTGGAAGAAAGAAAGAAGAAGAAGAAAAAAGAAGGAGAAGAAGAGAAGAAGAAGGGAAGAAGAATTTGGAGAAACTCCTACGTTGGAGTTGAGGATAGAGGAGAGAGAGAGGTGGGGGCTTGTTTAGGGATGTGGGCTACCTAGGTTTTCTAGAGATTAGGGTTTGATGGGACATGATATTATATAGGAGAGAGGGTTTTGATGGAGGGTGAGGATGCACTCAATTAAATGAGTGGTCCAGATTTGACATGAGGTTTCTTCATGTGGGGATGAGGGTCATGTTAAAAATATTAGGGGTTCCTCATTGGTTTAAACAAATGGGTGTTGACACCAAAAATACAAATTTGCAAATTAGCCCCCTTAAATTTGGGTATTTGCACAAACGCATGAAATGACAAAAATTTGGTGGGCGATTCGGTGTCTGGTGTTTTGTAGGATCAGGGGGCCCTGTAAGTTTGGTACGGGCTCAATTAGCAGGGCACTGGAATTAAATTGGGATTTCAGAATTGGTTAAAATAGTATCCTCAATTTAATTAGAAATAAATACAAGTTGTGTTCTAAAATTAATTAGGAGTACATGGGCCAAAATCAGGTCAGGTCATCAATACCAATAATGAAGAAGACTCAGAACAGAATATTACCCTAATTTGGGCCGCACGAAAAATAGGTCAAGATTATCTCCAATTTCGATTGGAACGCACAACGATACAAAAATAGGAATTTATTAAATAACGTCCGCGATGATTTTTGTGCGGCTAGAAATAATGCACAGAGAGCATAATTATGAGTTACAAAAATAGCAGAATGGAAGGCGGGCATGTCTAGGGCAAGATTGTGAAATTTGTTGGAAGGCAAAAGTCAGGGTAGCGCTCCAAATATCGAAGCAAAGGCAATGCGCAATAATTAATTAAAATACGGTAGTTAATTACAATCTCCAATAAATAAATTCTAGATAAAAATAATTAAATACAGAATTCTATAATTCCGACAGGTGTTCATCTACTGGCTTCTAGGTCAAGTCTGCTAGCTCAAAATAAATGAATACTGTAAATAATACTATATTTAATTACACATCACATAATTATTTAAATCAAATATACTATCATGCAATTACTTAATTGTAACTACAATAATATTAAATATTATAAAAAGTCAAAAATATCCCTGTTTTCGGAACGTGGTAGTGACAGAAAGTTGGGACGCTTGGCTGGTCCCGCGCTACCACTCGCTTCTCTAGAACCGTCGTATCCTCTCTTGGGCCTGAGGTCCAAATCATCCTCAGCAATCTGAGCATCCATCAAAATGCCCTCAAAGGTAGCAGTACAACATCCAGAAGTATGAGACTTGATCTCTCTCATCAGCCCCTTCCTGAACTTTCAGGCTCGATCTTCTCGGTATCGAATCATCGACGGTGCAAAATAACTCAAACGGCAAAACTCTGTAGCGTACTCGTCGACTGACATGTTCCCTTGGAACAAGTCATAAAACTGACTCTCCAAGGCTCCAAGGCTACGTCGAGAAAGAACTTCTCCTTGAATAGCTTATTGAAGGTCTCCCAAGTAAGTGCTCAAACAGCAAGTCTTGTCTTCGTGCGATACCAAGTGAGTGCAATATTGAACATCTGACTGTCGGTGGCCTCAATATGTAGGCTCTCTAGAATCTAATCCAAATGGAGGTTCCTCTCTATTTCTTCTAACCAGTCATTGGCATAGAGTATCCCCTCGATACCCTTAAACTCCCGAGGTAACATCCTCTTGAAGTCCACTATAGTGCCTGGCCTCTGCTGGTGCTGTTGGCCAGGGTGCCGCTACTGCTTGGCGACTCTCCCTACTGCCTGTAGAGCCACCTGGTGAGAATTCTCTATGATCTCCTTCATCAGCTCTAGCTGCGCTTGGTGCACCTCTGCCTGTACTTTCTGCACCTCAGCTTGAACTCGCTGAGCCTCTGCTGATATCCTATGTGCATTCACCATGCCCTAGATCAGTGCGAACATCTATGCCATGTTTGTAACCTCCGATTTCCAATTTCCAAAATAATTAGATTTTAATTTATTTTAAAATATCAAGTTTTATAAAATATTTCTCCTTGAAATTTTTATTTGGTTTTGAACGATGTTTGATTGTAGAAGGTAATTTATAATCTTGTATAAAAATCATTTTTCATAAATGTCGCTTTCTTATAAAATAAGTACATAAATAATAATATATATATATATATTTCTAGTTTCAAATATTTATTGGCTTGAATCATAAAAAATTATTGTTTTAACTAAATATTTATTTAAAAGACTAGTTGATAAAATAAAATAAATTTTTATTTATTGGGATAGTAAATAAATAAATGTCATACTTTCTAAGATTTTGCAAAATGTATTAATTAGTAGCTAATTGGAAATTAACTAGCCCACACCCTCATTTTTTCCCACATGAGAAACCCTTTTATATTTTAATTCTGGGCTATTCATTATTGGGCCAACCCGCAACCCTTTATCCCACACCATCTCTCCCTATTTAAGTCCCTCATCACATCTCCCTAGAAACCCTAGCTAGTCTTCACAAATCCCCATGAAGCCACAGCCACCACCATTTTTGTGTGCTCGTGTCCGTGTGTCCAGCATCACCGTGTCAGCCGTGATGGCCTCGGGTCCGACCCCGGGTGTCCCATCGTATCCATTCATTTCCTGTGTCCGGTTACAACGTTACAATCAGATTTTTGTGTCCGACACACCCGGACACATCCACCTCCACCAGTACACCCAACCCCGTGTCCGACACCCCCGGACACGTCCCTCACAGTTCAGTGAACCCGCCGTGTCCAGCCCGGACACGAACCCAGACCCCGACACATCCCCAGAGAAACCCTAGAACTAGCCTCGCCGAGCACCGTGGCCGACCAGGACCGCCGCCTCCTCGATCTGGCCGCCTGCCACCACCACCTGGAGTCTCTCGAGTCGATCGCCGCCGGAGCCGACGTCGTCGCCGCCGATCTGGCTTAGATCCGCTGCCGCCGCCGGGTCGAGTCCGCCGCTGCTCTCGAGCCCCACGCCGCCGCCTCCACGGGACGAGAGCACCGCCGACCGCCTCGAACAGACCGCCCCTCGAACCGAGCCCTCCTCGAGCCAGTCGACGCCGCCTTACCGCGTCGAGACCGCCGCTGGAACCAAGCACCGCCACCGCCGAGTTCGAAGCCGACCGCCTCAGATCTGTCGAAGATCCGCCGCCGTCGACCGCTCTCGAAGACCCGCCGCCACAGCAGATCCGCCGCCTCGAAGCCGCCGACCGTCTCCTCGAAGCCCGCCGCGGATCCCCTCCTCGCCGAGTTCGAGCAGCCCGTCACCGCCTCGCGTCGAGCCTGCCGCAGAAGATCCCGCTGCCGCCTCACCTGCGCCGACCCCGGCGGAACCCCGCCGACGACGGAGACCCCTCCCCCGTGAGCCTCTTCTTCCCCTTTCTTTTCCCTGTTCTGAAAGTCAGTATATAGTTTAAGTAAATGTATTTGTATATAGTTTAAGTTAATTAAGTTGTAATTAGTTTAAGTTTAATAAATAGTTAATGTATTGTAATAGTTAATTTATAATTAGTTAATTAAATTATATAATCTGTTAGTATATATGATTAGTTATTTTATATAATTAGTTAATTAATGTAATTTGGTTATATTAATATAATTAGTTTATATTAATATGTAATTTTGGTTATTTATATAAATTGATTTTATTAATATGTATTGGTCTAGTAAATTCATATAATTAACTTAGTAAATTTATGTAACTTGTTTATTAATTAAATATAATTAGTTTAGTAATTTCCTATAATAAGTTTGGTAATATATATATATATATATATGCATATTAGTTTTATTGTTTATAATTTAGTTATGTATTATATATATGGGTTTTTGATTATGAAAATTTGTATATATATACAACCGTATTTTGGCATAAATATGTATATGTATATTCTAAAATGTACTTTTGCACATATATGATATATACATATTTGGTATATAAAATGTAATAGTGTACGTATCATTTTGGTATAAAAATAAAATGTTTAGTATATGTATATATTGTATATATATATATGTACTTAATATATTTTCAAATATGTATAATTAGTATAAATGTATATATATCTTGTACAAACAATTAATGTATTATATATGTATTTAATGTGATGTACTAGTATTAGTATATATTTTAATAATAACATTGACAATATACCTATATATATATATTTTAAAATGTATTTTTGTATATGTCTGAGTATACATATATAATGTTCAACTAGTATAAATCAAAAATGTATTTAAAAGATATATATATATATTGTAAATACATTTAAATTGGTGCATGTATATATATTGTAAGTATTAATAATAATTAATAATATGTGTATTTATATACGTATCCCTACTAGATGACCTAGTTGACTAGAGCCATGCCTGGCAGAGCCCCTGAGTTCATGTATTTGTGATGTGTTAGTGTGGCACCTGATGCAAATGTTGTATTTGATATATTTTTAGGGCTGTTGGTTCCTCCAGACGATACTCTGGGACAGGACATAATTACCAGCTAAGGACCCAAGGCGAGTATATTCTCTGATTAGTTTCTAATTTATGATATCTCCTATGTTCACTGTATCTAGTGTAAATATCCATGTTCTTGACACGTTGGTTACACGGATTGGTATACACGGATCTCGTCATGAGATGTTATTCCTTATTCATGGTGTAGCTTGTACAAGACTTGTTTCCTTGTTATCTTGTGCATGTACAGACACTGATTCCCGGGGAGACTTGCTACCTTCCTGGGGAATCCCGTGCCATAGCGTACCATGATTGGATCTACTATACCAGTCGGGGGTTTGGGGAGTACTTTAGTGTAGATATGTGATCATACCCAACTTTATATGCACCATAGCTCACCCCACATCTCACGTCGGGTGCGGCCTGACCATTTATATGAACCATAGCTGTTACGTGTGATTAGCCTGACCTCTACATGCATCATAGCTAACCAACGGTTAGCCTGACTTTATATGAACCATAGCTAATCACATGTAACCAGCCTGATCAAGTTCCCAAGCCGATCACATGTTAAAGCTAGTACTCAACACACTTAGTCATAGGTTCTTGCTCATGGACATAATGTTTCTTCCTGCACTTACTTACAGTATTTCCAGTATTTCTCTCATTGTACATTTCTCGTACCTATACATGCATCTGGTATGTTTCCATCTAGAACTGCTACATAGTTTATGTCATTTATATAGAACTGCTATTTAGAGATGTACTTTGCTCCTTCCTGACTGGAAAATATTTTTCCAGACCGTGACCTTAGTAGACTGGTTTCCAACACACTTGGGGGATTGGATGTTACTGATTGCAGGTATGATTATGTTGTCTTTAGACTTGTATTGTATTCTTTTATTTCCTATCGTGCTGTAGTTGTGATTGAGTATTTCTAGATTTATTTTTTGATATCCACGTCTCCTTATGGAGTTGGATACTAGAGTGAGATTGTTTAGATAGTACTTGACCTAGACAGCGTTCTACCGCCGATGCTGCGGCGTAGGCTGGACGTACCCACGCTCTCATGCCCTAAACCGGGTGCGGGTCGTGACACGTTTTAGTGGTGGCCCATGCAGGTCAGACTTCACAAGTTGTGCGATATCGTGGTAGTGCGACGTCATAGTTGTACTACTGCGTACTTGCTATAGAATATAGGACATAGGATACTAGGATGAGAGAGGATACTCAATCACAAATTCTTGAGAGATTCCTGGGACGACCCCTTGAGAATCTTATTATAATTACCAATTTAAATCTTTCCTTGTTTCCGTCCGCTCTCGCTTGTTGTTACTGAACTTGATTCTTGTTGAGCAGTTATTAAATTAAATCCTTGGTATCATTGTTGAGTTTGATTCTTGTTGACCAGTTGTTAACTTTAATTCTTGGTATCGTTGTTGAGTTGATTTCAAATTGAGATGAATTTTACGGACTAAAATTTACGGTATCATCTGATGACATATATTGATGAGGACAGTGAGAAAGGTAAAAACGTCTACTTTGGTTATGGAACCTAGAGTTTATCGCAGCCATATTAGCTGTCGTGACGAGAACGTAGGAACCTAACTTGGATGTACATACTTTAGTTATGAGATTTAGAGTTCTCGCAGCCATACCGGTTGGCGTGGCGAGTATTCTAGATGACATGATTATAGGGTTGCATACCTTAGTTACGGAACCTGTCGTTTATCGCATCTATGCTTACTGGCGTGGCGAGGATTCTGTGTGTCATGATTTCGGATAGACGTGTATGATTATCAGGTTGTATCTTAAATTGGTTCTTAAAATATCATCTTAAGACTTATCTATTTCTGTTATTCCAGGACTTTGTTCCACCGCTTCTTTCTTTACTAGCAGTAAAGATACCTTCTGTCCTCAATTCAGTCTTTGAGCTCCTATCCCTTGAGGATTTCTTGTTAAGTATGATAATTAGTGGCTTGCAATTTTGGTTGTGTCTTGTATTAGTTTGACTGAGTGTAACTTATGAGTTTGTAAGTGTTTCAAGTTGGACATGTGAGCAATAGACTTTAATCTAGAGTTAGCCCTTAGCATAGTACCTTGTACCAATGATTCTAGGAGTAGTGTCATTAGAGACTGAGAGTTAAGGAGAGTATAGAGTATCAGTGATAGTTCTCAGAGTTAGTATCAGAGCCAATTACCCGTCCTGGATAATCATGATTATGTAATTGAGTGATCTATGTAAACGATTAAGTATCCGGGAATTGTGTTAAGGATTTATGGAGCATGATGTCCAATTTGATGATTGATATCGGAAATGTTAAAGGTAAAGAAATGTATATGTATAAAGGGTTTAATGAGATGTCATAAGTAGAGAAATATCAGGATTAGTAAGGGAAGTTGTGAAGCGTATCACGGATTAGTTTAATAGGCTTTAAAGGATTGAAGGAAAAACATATACAACCATCGAGATGAGGAACCATACACATACCCATGAGAGTAAAGAAACATGAGTGTTATAGAGGATACAGGTGATCATGAGTCTAATGAGCTTGATGAGATAATCCATTAATGCAGCTAGTGATATAATACCAAGAGTGCTAATGATTCTATATCGAGGATTAGTCAAGGATGACGTTAATAACAGTAAGCACTCGGTGTGTTGATAATTAGATGATATACCAATTGACATAAATTGAAATCATGAAAGAAAACACAGTTGATGATAACTTTGATCATTGGAGGTAATAGTGCAAGTGATTCGGGCAGTACAAATTTAGTACACAGTTCTAGATAATAGAGGTATTGAGTGCACCTTGAGTATCAGAGACCGTGAGCACTAATATGTACATTGAGGAGCTATAAATTAAAAGGTGGAAATGAATTTTAAATTTTCAAAATTTTTAAGGAGTTGAGATTTTATGTTGTTAAAATATTGAGGATTTAAATTTGATTCAATAAACATAGTTAAGGCTACGAAGATTTTAGAAGTGATTAAATTTTATTTCGATGTGAAGTACCTAATTTTGAGGAGGCATATGCATTTTATTTTAAGTTGATCGGGAAGTTAAACCTTGACGATTATTTTGAGGATTAATTTTTGGTAGATATGAATATTAATATATGAGTAGTTGATATGGGTACCAGTGTACATAAATAGGAATTAGTTAGTGAATGTGCTAGAGTTAAGTGTTTGTTAGAGATAGCAGTTACCGCAAGAAATGTGTTAGCAGGTTCTTTCTTTTTCTCATGTTATTTTGTCTTCTGATTGATTGATTCCCTAGTACTGTGGGTTGTATTCGTGATTTTTTCTTGTTAGGATGTAGTTAGTAATACACCCTGACAAGGAATGAAATACCATGATAAGACAGACCATAACCATGCATGTTTCCTATAAGTTGTTTGTTGTATGACTGTGGGCAAATTTTTCTTAGACCATGATAAAAGACACATGACCTATATATTTTCTCAAATTGCATGGCTGTAGGTAGAATTTTTTTAACCCATGATCATTAGGGCTTTGACCATAGCAAAGATCTGTGACGAGGTTATGACTGACAAAAAAGAGACAAAAGGATTAAAGTTGTGGATGAGCATTAATTTAAATAAAGAATTTAGGGGTTGTTATAACGGAGTTGATGGATCATTGATTTTATGAAAATCGAGGTATGATTGAAATTCGAGGTAAAAACATTAACTTAAGGGAGAATTTAGAAATTCACAAAGCCAAAAATTTGAGGATTTATTAATTTTAAGGAGGTCTTGATATGATTGAATTGATTATTAAAAATTTGAGAGATTATCATTTTATCTATTTGATTGCAAGATAGAAATTTTATATAGTATGAATGTTGCATTGAAGATACTGGAAGTATCGCATCGTTGAGTATTTGAGGAAAAAGAAAAGCAGGAAATAAAATCGTAAATGGAATAGGGTCAAATTAAATTCTTGGGATGAGGAGTTAGATTGGAATAAGCATCAATTGAATTTGAGTTAGATGATTGATGAGTGTTTAAAGTTAAATTTTGGGATGCAGATTTTTAAGTTTTATAAATATGCATTGATTAGATTTCAATTAAAATGATTGGATAGTAAAATTTTGTATTTAGTTATTTACTCAAAATTTGAGGGATTATGATACGACTGGAATTCAATTAAAATATTGAGGATTTGAGTAGTAAAATTTTTACATTGGGATAATAAATTCAGAGGATGAAAAAAAAATATTAGTTCAAAACCCGGAAACATTATACATACGGATAAAGAAATATGGAATGAAATGAAGCTCATGGTAAAGAAGATTATAATATAATTGATTATGGGATCATATAATTGAAGGTCGTAAGGTAAGATCATGGTATATTGAGATTGTGATTTAAATTAAACTCTTGACCATGACAGTAACAGTTGAAATCGAAGAAAATAATCGAGGTATAGTTGATGTTAAGATAAACAAACTCGAATTTGATGATAAGGATTTTGGACATGTAATAAATTTTGATTCAGAAATTCTAAGACCTAATCTAATAAAGTTTGTGGAATTTGAAACTTTTATAGATATTAGTTAATGATGAATCACAAGATTGAGAAAAGTAAAATGAACGAGGATAAAAAGGAAGGATTATTTTCAGATGGTAGTAAAGACTACTCTTTTCTTTCTATTTCCTAGAAATTAAGAAAGGTGATTAGATGTCTCTTGATTACATTCTGAAGGATGTATTTAAGTTTCTTAAATCAAATTGTCGACCGTATCTTTCGAATTAGCTATAACTTTCATGTCTATATCATTCATTATACTGGGTCTTCCTTGGTTTAGTTACTTTGAAAAGGTAACGTGCATTATTCCAATTATCTGTTTTTTTCAGTGATCGTGTCTACTTCCCAAAACCTAAACCTTCTAGAGGATTCAAGGCCGAGCCATGATTCCTTCAAGTTATTCCTGTCTTAAACCATAATTTCTTTTTCTTCATGTTTTCTTCTGTTTGGTAAATATTCTCCTTAAGGAAATATTTTCTTCAATGATATATTCATCATTGTGAACAACAAATTTTTTCTATCCTAGTCATCCCTAAAATTTCGAGGACGAAATTTTTCTAAGGTGGATAGACTTGTAACCTCCGATTTCCAATTTTCAAAATAATTAGATTTTAATTTATTTTAAAATATCAAGTTTTATAAAATATTTCTCCTTGAAATTTTTATTTGGTTTTGAACGATGTTTGATTGTAGAAGGTAATTTATAATCTTGTATAAAAATTATTTTTCATAAATGTCGCTTTCTTATAAAATAAGTACATAAATAATAATATATATATATATTTCTAGTTTCAAATATTTATTGGCTTGAATCATAAAAAATTATTGTTTTAACTAAATATTTATTTAAAAGACTAGTTGATAAAATAAAATAAATTTTTATTTATTGGGATAGTAAATAAATAAATGTCATACTTTCTAAGATTTTGCAAAATGTATTAATTAGTAGCTAATTGGAAATTAACTAGCCCACACCCTCATTTTTTCCCACATGAGAAACCCTTTTATATTTTAATTCTGGGCCATTCATTATTGGGCCAACCCGCAACCCTTTATCCCACACCATCTCTCCCTATTTAAGTCCCTCATCACATCTCCCTAGAAACCCTAGCTAGTCTTCACAAATCCCCATGAAGCCACAGCCACCACCATTTTTGTGTGCTCGTGTCCGTGTGTCCAGCATCACCGTGTCAGCCGTGATGGCCTCGGGTCCGACCCCGGGTGTCCCATCGTACCATTCATTTCCTGTGTCCGGTTACAACGTTATAATCAGATTTTTGTGTCCGACACACCCGGACACATCCACCTCCACCAGTACACCCAACCCCGTGTCCGACACACCCGGACACGTCCCTCACAGTTCAGTGAACCCGCAGTGTCCAGCCCGGACACGAACCCAGACCCCGACACATCCCCAGAGAAACCCTAGAACTAGCCTCGCCGAGCGCCGTGGCCGACCAGGACCGCCGCCTCCTCGATCTGGCCGCCTGCCACCACCACCTGGAGTCTCTCGAGTCAATCGCCGCCGGAGCCGACGTCGTCGCCGCCGATCTGGCTTAGATCCGCTGCCGCCGCCGGGTCGAGTCCGCCGCTGCTCTCGAGCCCCACGCCGCCGCCTCCACGGGACGAGAGCACCGCCGACCGCCTCGAACAGACCGCCCCTCGAACCAAGTCCTCCTCGAGCCAGTCGACGCCGCCTCACCGCGTCGAGACCGCCGCTGGAACCAAGCACCGCCACCGCCGAGTTCGAAGCCGACCGCCTCTGATCTGTCGAAGATCCGCCGCCGTCGACCGCTCTCGAAGACCCGCCGCCACAGCAGATCCGCCGCCTCGAAGCCGCCGACCGTCTCCTCGAAGCCCGCCGCGGATCCTCTCCTCGCCGAGTTCGAGCAGCCCGTCACCGCCTCGCGTCGAGCCCGCCGCAGAAGATCCCGCTGCCGCCTCACCTGCGCCGACCCCGGCGGAACCCCGCCGACGACGGAGACCCCTCCCCCGTGAGCCTCTTCTTCCCCTTTCTTTTCCCTGTTCTGAAAGTCAGTATATAGTTTAAGTAAATGTATTTGTATATAGTTTAAGTTAATTAAGTTGTAATTAGTTTAAGTTTAATAAATAGTTAATGTATTGTAATAGTTAATTTATAATTAGTTAATTAAATTATATAATCTGTTAGTATATATGATTAGTTATTTTATATAATTAGTTAATTAATGTAATTTGGTTATATTAATATAATTAGTTTATATTAATATGTAATTTGTTATTTATATAAATTGGTTTTATTAATATGTATTGGTCTAGTAAATTCATATAATTAACTTAGTAAATTTATGTAACTTGTTTATTAATTAAATATAATTAGTTTAGTAATTTCCTATAATAAGTTTGGTAATATATATATATATATATGCATATTAGTTTTATTGTTTATAATTTAGTTATGTATTATATATATGGGTTTTTGATTATGAAAATTTGTATATATATACAACCGTATTTTGGCATAAATATGTATATGTATATTCTAAAATGTACTTTTGCACATATATGATATATACATATTTGGTATATAAAATGTAATAGTGTACGTATCATTTTGGTATAAAAATAAAATGTTTAGTATATGTATATATTGTATATATATATATGTACTTAATATATTTTCAAATATGTATAATTAGTATAAATGTATATATATCTTGTACGAACAATTAATGTATTATATATGTATTTAATGTGATGTACTAGTATTAGTATATATTTTAATAATAACATTGACAATATACCCATATATATATATTTTAAAATGTATTTTTGTATATGTCTGAGTATACATATATAATGTTCAACTAGTATAAATCAAAAATGTATTTAAAAGATATATATATATATATTGTAAATACATTTAAATTGGTGCATGTATATATATTGTAAGTATTAATGCTAATTAATAATATGTGTATTTATATACGTATCCCTACTAGATGACCTAGTTGACTAGAGCCATGCCTGGCAGAGCCCCTGAGTTCATGTATTTGTGATGTGTTAGTGTGGCACCTGATGCAAATGTTGTATTTGATATATTTTTAGGACTGTTGGTTCCTCCAGACGATACTCTGGGACAGGACATAATTACCAGCTAAGGACCCAAGGCGAGTACATTCTCTGATTAGTTTCTAATTTATGATATCTCCTATGTTCACTGTATCTAGTGTAAATATCCATGTTCTTGACACGTTGGTTACACGAATTGGTATACACGAATCTCGTCATGAGATATTATTCCTTATTCATGGTGTAGCTTGTACAAGACTTGTTTCCTTGTTATCTTGTGCATGTACAGACACTGATTCCCGGGGAGACTTGCTACCTTCCTGGGGAATCCCGTGCCATAGCGTACCATGATTGGATCTACTATACCCGTCGGGGGTTTGGGGAGTACTTTAGTGTAGAAATGTGATCATACCCAACTTTATATGCACCATAGCTCACCCCACATCTCTCGTCGGGTGCGGCCTGACCATTTATATGAACCATAGCTGTTACATGTGATTAGCCTGACCTCTACATGCATCATAGCTAACCAACGGTTAGCCTGACTTTATATGAACCATAGCTAATCACATGTAACCAGCCTGATCAAGTTCCCAAGCCGATCACATGTTAAAGCTAGTACTCAACACACTTAGTCATAGGTTCTTGCTCATGGACATAATGTTTCTTCCTGCACTTACTTACAGTATTTCCAGTATTTCTCTCATTGTACATTTCTCGTACCTATACATGCATCTGGTATGTTTCCATCTAGAACTGCTACATAGTTTATGTCATTTATATAGAACTGCTATTTAGAGATGTACTTTGCTCCTTCCTGACTGAAAAATATTTTTCCAGACCGTGACCTTAGTAGACTGGTTTCCAACACACTTGGGGGATTGGATGTTACTGATTGCAGGTATGATTATGTTGTCTTTAGACTTGTATTGTATTCTTTTATTTCCTATCGTGCTGTAGTTGTGATTGAGTATTTCTAGATTTATTTTTTGATATCCACGTCTCCTTATGGAGTTGGATACTAGAGTGAGATTGTTTAGATAGTACTTGACCTAGACAGCGTTCTACCGCCGATGCTGCGGCGTAGGCTGGACGTACCCACGCTCTCGTGCCCTAAATCGGGTGCAGGTCGTGACAATGTTAGCAGGCACACCTCATGGAAATAGAATCTGTGGTGGTGGTGGAAGGTCCTCTGTAACAGGTGGGACAACCCTTCGGACAGGTGATGGAAGAGGACCCCCAAAGGCTGTTCAAACTCCTACATGATCAGGTAAACTAGGAGGAGCAACTCCAGCTGTCCGGGTAGCAGGTCGAGAGGTGGCAGACCTCTCGAAAGTTGCAGGTCATAATCTCTGCGACATGGTCTTTGGCAGCATCTGGGGGTAGTATCGCCTTTGAATTTTGAGGACAAAATTATTTTAAGGAGGGTAGACATGTCACTACCGTATTTTCTAGGAAAGGATATTTTGGTAATTTCATAATTAATTAAATTTGGTGCATGTTATATATTTATTTATTGTATTATTTATTTATTGCTAGATATTAGTATATAATTTTAGACTTGTGTTAGTAGACCTAACTAGTTTAGATTAGATCCATGGAAGAACATTTAATTCTAGTTAAAATTAAGCCCAATAGTAAGCCCATTCATTAGGAGGATGAATTAATTAGTTAAACCAATTAGACTAAAACCTTTCCTCCTTAATTAATTTCTTCATGACAAGCTCCAAGGGGTATTATGGACATTTCATAATAGCTTGGAGGAAGGGTTAGTGGCCAGCTCCCATAGGAGTGGGGAGAGACTCTTTCTCTCTCTCTTTCTCTCTCTCTCTCTCTCTCTTTATTTTTTATTCCAAATCTAGATCTAAAATTTTTCTCTTCCAAATTCCTTCATACCTAAACCAATTCCTACCCAAATTTCTCTCCAATTCCTTTTCTATTCATCATTGGAGGCTATTAGAACAAGAAGAAAGCAAGGATCTACAAAAAAAAAGTAAGAATCTACAAGGAGGAGTAAGAATCTACAAGTTGAAGGCTCTTGACACTCAATTTGGTAATTTTATTAGAAATCTATCTCCTAATAGGTTTAATTCAGTTTTTCCTCTCTAATTAGACTCTAAATCTATAATTTAATTATTAAAAATCCTTTCATGTACTAAGTATGCATATAGGAATTAGAATTAGGTTCATAGGAGGCCTATAGAGAAAGTTATGTAGTATTTGTATCAATTTTAGGAAAATTCTGAGATTGACACATCTTGTATTTGTCAATAGTTCAATTAGACCAAATTAACATGTGTTTGGTTGTGTGTGACTAGTGTCACGTCCATAATTGGATATGTGTAGGTCGTATCCCGATAATTTGGCGATACGTATTAATTTGGGGGGTTTTCTTCCGACACGGGGGTTTGAGCATGTCACATTTTGACACAGATACATAGATGAGTAGCTAATACTTCATGTTGCTTCTAATTATGATTTTAGACTTGCTCATGTCCTTCGGAGTACGTTTGGTGGTGTGGTGGAGCCATATCGCAAGCGTATCACAAATTGAGTGTGATACGGGTGCGGTGCACTCCACGTGTTTGATTCTTTGCTTTACAATTCAGTTTACCTTGGTGATAGCTATTAGAGTATTGTAATTATAATTGTTATATATATATATATATATATATATATATATATATAGTTATGTGTATGTTCTATATTTTATTTTGATGTATTGGTGGTCATGAGAGAATAGGAGAGTACATGTGCATCATTAGTGTGGATATGTGGTAGCATATATATATATATATATGTGTGTGTGTGTGTGTGTGTGTGTGTGAGTGAGTCTATGGGTGTATTGGATGTGTACATGTGAGCTAGAGGGGAGAATTATAAGCGATAAGCAGCAGCAGAAGCAGCAAGCTGCAGCAGCGCAAGTAGAAGCAGCAAGCTGCGAGAAGTTGTAGCAGTAAGCAGCAGCAGTGATAAGCAGCAGAAGCAGTAGCGAGAAGCAGCAGTAGTTTGAGTGCTTAGAAATTAAGTTATAGATAAGTTAAGCTAGTTAATAAGCTAAGTTAGTTTATATTGGTAGTTAGTTATGTATATATTGTTAGTGAGTTAAGTATATATATATATATATATATATATATATATATATATATATATATATATATATATATATATATATATATATATATATATATATATATATATAAGCGATAAGCAGCAGTAGTTTGAGTGCTTAAAAATTAAGTTGTAGATAAGTTAAGTTAAGCTAGTTAATAAGCACTAGTTAGTATTATTTCAAGATTACCTTGAGTTACACAAAGGTAATGAGAGTTGAGGTATCTTGGGTATGGGTATTATATATTCGAAGAGGTATGTTAGTATGTTAGTTTAGTATAGTATTGTTATAAGTTATACGCATGTTGGTGTATAGTGAGGTATGTGGGTTAGTTAGCTAATGTTAGATATTGTATTACCTTGTGATACGAAGGTAATGTCAAGGTATTGGTTTATACTCAAGGTATTGAGTTTTTATATCAAGATGAGTATGTAGGTAGTGTGATATCGCTTTTGGTTCAAAGTCAAGGTATCCACTTAGTATTAGTTTAACTAGGAGTACTATATATTTTGTCTTGTATATATATATTATAGTATTTTCATATCTAATAACTTGCGTATCTTATGATACGGTATTTTGTTGGTATCCTAGTATCTTAGTATAGCTAGTATAGCCTAGTTACATAGTGTATGACCCAATATCCTAGAGATAAGACTTTTACAACCTAGAAATAGCTAGTTTGACCAAATTTGACTTGTTTGACCTAGAGTTGACCTAGTTTGACTTATAAATGACTTTATGACCTAGAATTTGACTAGTTTAACTTATTTTTATTCCAAAATCTTGTATTGATATAATATTATATATTTAGGTCTCTGAGGCACCGTATCGGACATCTTTGATATTGTTCATCGGATTCTATGCGAGTATATTCTCTGATAGTTTCTCATTTATGATATCCTCTTTGTCTCTTATATCTAGTGTAGATATCCTTAATTTTCTGACATGATGGTTATACAGATTGGTATCTTCGGATCACGTCATGAGATATTATTCCTTGGTATTTATGGTGTATCTTGTGCAAGCCTTATTCCATGTTCTTATTGTACATGTACAGACATTGATTCTTGGGGAGACTTGCTACCTACCGAGAGAATTTTGTGTCATAACGTACCATGGTTGGGTCTACTATACCAGTCGGGGACGAAAAATATTTAGTATAGATATGTGATCATACCCTCCTTGTGCAAGTCTTGTTCCTTGAATAGTATTAATCATATACTACACGTATGATTAACTAGACCATAATCCTTGTATAAGTTCCCAAGTCGATCATATGTTAAAGCTGCTGGTACGCACTCACTTGGTAGTAGTATTTCTTGTTCATTCCTATGATGCTGATTCTTATATTTATTTCCAGTATTCCTTTAGTGCATATCTCTTGTACCTGTATATTGCATCTTGTATATTCGCTCTATTTACAGTTACATAGTTTATATCATTTATTAGAACTGCTGTTAGAGATGTACTTTGCTCCTTTCTTGACTGGATATATTTTTTTCCAGATGATACTGAGGAGTGGTATCCCACTCACTATGGGCCTCAGTACATAGTTGGCTTAGAGCCAAAGACTTTGGCTCAAGAGGGTCTCATTTCGATTGAGACAAACGACCCAGAACTTGTAGCTCAGTAGATAGATCTTTTTGTACTGGATTTGTCTCCAGTATTTTGTTATTAGTATTTCTTTCTATAACTCATTGGATATTATCTTGTCTTGTGAGTTGTATTTGTCTCTTCTATTTTTTATCTTATTCGTGCGATTGTTCCATCTTATAGATCTGTGATTGAGTATTCATATTTTATTATTATATCTTGATTGCTAGATAGATAGTTTACCCAAATATCGTTCTACCGTCGATGTTACGGCGTAGGCTGGACGTACCCACGTACTCGTGCTCCTACACCGGGTGCAGGTCATGACAATATATCACACATCCATGAGTCTAGAGTCTAAAGAACATCATAAGTACCCAAATAAATATACAACTCAAAGTATCTTAAGTCTATAATCCAACTACAATGAATGCTAGACTCTAAGTCTCTACTAATGGATCCAATACTGGAATGGGATCCTCCTGAAGATCTTGGGTAAAATCCTCGTCTACTCCGGGTCTGTAATAAGTTGGATAAAATGCCTCGAGATCCTCTAAAAAATATTATCCAGGCAGGATTGGAGTAAAGCACATAAACTAACACCAGTTCCATTAATTTAACCAAGACTATAAAACAGTAAGCAATAAAAATATAAAATAGAAGAAATAATGGACAATAAGAAAACTGGTACACAGATAATCATCTCATAAGTGATAATGAACTGTAAATAAATAAGGAATAATTGTATCAGCAGTTATAAACTGGAAAAGAGATATGAACAACTACTAAGTGCCTTAAAATATTAATTATTATGTGATCAGCTTGGGACGTATCAAGCTCTACCATATATGATTGGCTATGCACAAGTACAATAAGGGATCAAGTCAATCAAGTATGATTGATTATGCAAAAGTACAGGTAAGAGGATCAGGCTAATCATATACGGGGAGCTATACACAAGTAATAAGGTCAGGCTACACCCTCGTATAGATGAGGGTGAGCTATGCACAAGTAGGTGGTATATGATCACATAATCAAGAAATAATTTTCCATCCTCGGTTAGTACAATGGATCCAATCACGACTCCTCATGATCGATATCGATGATACTAACCTGTGTATACACTGTGTCAAAAATCAAGCATAACACTATATAGTAGAATCCTAGTAATCGTCAAAATAAGAAAACTGTCAGAGAATATACCCTCCTGTGGTCTTGAGCAAGGTGTGAGAATCGATTCCCAAAATGGATTCACAACCTAAATATCAAGTATTACTGTTAAATGGGTGAAATAAAGAATGAGCATGAAGAACTAACTAAAATGATGCTTCTAGGGCATGTCCAACTCCAAACTAGGTTAATTAGGTCCACTAGTCAATTTCTATATCATAATAGTCTATAATAGACAATATCTACTAACACTAGTCATTACTAGCTATACTAACTATTTGATCATACTAAAGATACCTAGCTTATACTTAGTTTATAACTTAACTAATAATTTAATACTTCTAATAACTTAGTAGGTTAATACCTTAGTAACTAATATCATAATACTACTCATGTGATACTTTAGCTCCACCCTTAACTAATATCAATCTTCTAATGATGAGATTAATACCTATACTGATACTAAAGTACTGACTGATCAAATTGCTACCACAGATATTACCCAACAACTCTACACAACTGGGGTATTACTGATACTCAAGCCTGGCACCCCAACACTTACTTGCTTGTGTATTCAGATACTATGGCACCTACCTACTACATTAAGAGCTCGAGCACCCTTTATTGTAGGTGAAATACACACATTGATCCCTCCATACATCACACAACACAAGTGTGAAATTGATACTCTAAGTACCAGTTTCTCAAGTTCTCTCTACATACCTGCTATTGGTAATACTAGCTACACTAAAAGCGATCTCACTACCAGGCCTGGCCTAGTTATGCAACACTAACAGTTGCACCCAAAGCCTAATATTAACTGCCCATATTGATATCTAACTTAATATTCAAAACCGAACCTAAGAACTGAGCTTGTCACTACAGTGTACTTGAGTGCACAAGTGTACTGCCTCCATACTGCCATTACTTTAGCCTAAATGTTCACTTATAACACTCTGAGGTGTGTACTAGGTTGCAACATCAACTTCCCCATATCTTGTGTACTAGTCTGTGCATGGCACCCCTACCTGAACACAGACCTTGCTGCCACTATGTATGTGCATTGATACTTGACTGAAACCTTTGGTATCAGTCAGAGGTACAGGTCTGATACAAAACTCAATGTAGAAGTCACAAATTTGGTCAATAGGAGTCCAAACTCCTCCCTATGGGTGGCCCTAATATATAGGTGCAATCTATATGTTCTAAAACACTAAATAAAACTAATTCAAGAAGGGATTTCAAAATTTACCTATTAGGAGATGGATTCTCAATGCAAAGACAATAGAACATGATGTGGACACAAGTACCAAGCCAATCTACATGAGTTGCCAGGCAGTACGACAGTCGAAGGCACCACAGTCGAGTGCCTTAGGACAAAGACATACCAAAGTCAAGGCTCATTTATCGAGGCTGAACCGAACAATAGTGCGCCAAGAGTTAACAAGTGTCTATGGTTATTAATCTATCAAAAGTGCGACAATAATTGAGCATCCAAAAAATGTGCCAAGGGTAAAATAACGTGTAGGCAACTCTAGAGGGGGGTGAATAAAGTTATGTGTCTATAGTGACCAATTAAAAAATGATTAAGGCTAAGTCCAGGAAGCAACTACTAACAGAGTAAGTAATCAGAGAAATAATAACGCAAAAAGTGTCACGACCCACACCCGGAAAATCGGGCATGAGTCGTGAGTACGTCCAGCCTACGACGCAGCATCGACGGTAGAACGCTGTCTAGATCTACTATCTAGCTAACAATCTCACGCAATCAATATAAGAACCTGTCAAGATCTCAACTCTAAACGAAGGAGCAATATAATAATGATAATCACAAGTACTCAATCACGAATCTAAGCACGATAAGATAACATAGAAGTCTAACAACTACAAAGTCTAAACAATTGCAGCTAAAAACAACCACAATAATAATAATAATACAATAATATCCAAAATTATATACAATACAAGGTCTCAATCCAAAACCGGGGATAAATTCGGTACCAAAAGCTGATAAAAACAACAACTGAGGTCCTAGTGTTCCCGGCTACCAACCCAAAAATTACTCCTAAATTAGGGGATCCCTGTCTGCACTATCGACAGGCTGAGGTCCATATAACGTCGGACACCAATCCTCTGAATCCTTTGAAAAATATATCCAGTCAGGATTAGAGCAAGTACACCTCTAACAGCAGTTCCAGTTAAATAATAAAAACTATAAAGCAGTTGTAGCAAGTAGCAAGGTAAAGAAAATAAAGTATGAACAAGAAATATATACATATCACTGGTGCATAAAGGTAAAGATGCATGAAGATCAGAAGCAAGATAGTAATGACTGCAAGATACAAAAAATCTAAACTAAGATCAAGTATGTGCACAAGAACGTGTAGTGAGTCCAGCAAGAGTACATATAATGAGTCAAGTCCAGAAACTATAAGTGAGACTAGCAAGAAATGCAAGAGAGTCCAGACTAGAAAGAATGAACTCGTGTCTTTGAAATACCTATTTCGACATGTAAACGGCTAGGGATAAGTACGGCCCACCGCGCACTGGGTTCGCGGCTGCTATCATTCCAGATTAGACCAGAGGGAGTGATTCCAGTGATTCCAGATGGGAATGTTTACATGTCTACTCGAGTATTTTCCTATCCCGACTAGTACAAGTGAATCCAAGACCCGACACGTAAATCAAGTATGAGTCCAGACAGAAACATGAGTGATGCCTGTAGTGAGTCACGAGGTGATGCCAGTAGATAATCCCAGAATAGAGGCCAGAAATATAAAATATAAGTGTCGCAAGTAAATGAATCTAGAAATACTAGTCCTTGTCGTGCCAAAAAAATTAGAGAATACTATACTAGAAGCTGAATCATAATAATCATCAGATAATGAAAACTATCAGAGAATGTACTCGCCTGACGTCCTGAGCAACTGGCGATCCGAACTGGGTCGCAAGGACCTATTATGAAAACAAGGATAAACAGGATTCTAAAGGGTTAAACAGATATAAAATAACTAAGAATAAGCTTCTGAGGTCGTTCTAGGTCAAACGGGTCAAACCGGTAAAATATGGGTCAAAAAGTCAACTCTGGGTACAAAAAGTCAACTCTATGTCAAATCTAGGTCAAAAGTTGACTTTGGCGCTCAACCGGGTCGACTACGGTCAACTCTAGGTTAAACTAGGGTGTCCCTAAAATTTTAGGTCAAAACTAGGTCATTAAGCTAATAAACTCTCAAACTCGTCTTCTTGAGATATCGGGATACCCTCGGTATCCGATGTCTCAACCTACGCTATACGCCCCGTCTATACCCTCTAAAATATATATTAGCACACATATATATATATATATATATATAAAAGCTTCTCTAACCTCAATCCTAGGCTAAAACTCAATACCTTGCCCCGACGCTCAATACCTTGAGTATCTCAAGGTATTGAGATACTCAAGCTTTATCCCTCACTAACACTAGCTAACTAACTATCTATCTATATATATACACTACCATATACTAATATATATATAACATATATCTAACTATATAGATATATATATATATATATAACCGAGTGTATAGGTAAACACCTCAATACCTTACCTCCGATACCCAACTTATCTCAATACATCGGTATCTCAAGGTACTGAGATACCTTACCCTTTAATTCTAGCTAACTAGCTAGCTATCTATAATATATACTTATATATATAACATCAATATATATATATATATATATATATATATATATATATATATATATATATATATATATATATATATATAAAAAAAACTTAGTATATATATATATATATATAACTTAGTATTAGGCTACCTCAATACCTTACCCATAATACCTCAATACCTTGGGTATCTCGAGGTATTGAGATACCCAACTACCTCACTCTAACACTACCCATATAATTAACTATCTATATAAATATATACACCTAGCTATATATCTAGGCAATTATATATATATATATAACACATATGCATCTACCTACATATCTATATATATATATATAATATATATATATATATATATATATATATATATATATATATCCATACACATATATATACATACCCACACATCTCATATATATATATCAATCTCTATCTATATATCTATACATATATACTTATCTAGGTATATATCTATCTGTATATATACATATATACATATATATATCTATATATATACCTGTACATATATATAAGAAGGAGGGGAGAAACTAGCTCGATGCGCGCTGCTTGCGCTGAAATACGCCGCTGCTGCCGCGGCGCTGCGCGGCTGCCTCTGCGCTACTGTTGCTACTGCCGCGGCGCTGCACGGCGCGGCGCGGCGCGGCGCTGCTGCCTCTGCGTTGCTGCTGCGCTTGCAGCTGCTGCTGCGCTCTACTCTCCCTCTCACTCTCTCTAACACTCACTACACACACACACAGACACATCTATACACACACACAGAATCATATACACACACACACACTTACATATATATATAAACGCACAAACATATATACATATATATATACACACACAACCATATATATATATACACACTTATACACATATATATAGGTACACACACACATATCTATATAAACACACATATGTATATATATACACACACACTCATACATATATATAAACACACACACACACACACACACATATATATATATATATATATACACACACACACACTCATACATATATACAAACACATATATATATATACATACGCACACGTATATATATATATACACAAGCATATATATAGAGAGAGAATAAGGGAGGTGAGATGGCACCTCACCCTAAAAATAAAGGTGGCGGTGACGTGGCACAATCTCAACCACACAAACGAGGGGAAAGGGTTAAGTGCAAATTGCCAATTATGAAATGTGTGGTTGGGATTGTGCCACGTCACCGCCACCTTTGTTTTTAGAGTGAGGTGCCATCTCACCTCCCTTATTCTTTCTTTCTCTCTCTCTCTCTCTGTCTCTCTCTCTCTCTCTGTCTCTCTCTCTCTCTATATATATTATACACACACATTCATACATATCTACACAAACACACACACACACACACATATATATATATATATACACACACACACTAATACATATATATACAAACACATATATATATACATATACACACACTCATACATATATATACAAACACACTCACACCTACACAAATATATATATACACTCATACAAACACACTTAAAAACGAGCGCACAAGCCCAAAACCTAGAAACCAAGTCGAAATGGCCATTCGATCATTTCGACGAATACGTGGAGTGTGGTTCGCGAAACCTCGTGAAACGCACACCAAACCTACTCGGAATTGGCCCAAAATTTACCCACGATTTCTAATCGATGTCTAGAACCTAGAAAAAATATTAACTCTCCGATTCTAGGTCCGTGGCAAAAACGCGCACGTATGCGGAACCTACGACGACAAAAACCCCCAAATCGCCCAAAACGCCCAAATCTCCGCTACATAACTTCACGTGTCCGAACGGGGACACGTACTCACCCTCAAAACACCCAAGCACGTCTACCTAGGTCCATCTAACCTAGGACAATACCAAAAATTGGTCCAATCTCGGATTTCCCCCAAAATTGACACAAAACCTATTGTCAAAGTCTCCAAACACATCCAAACAAGCTCCAACTTCCTCCCACGGGTAGCCCTAAGGTTTAGGAAGGTTCTAAACTATTAATTACACTATATTAGAGTAATCACAAGGGAAACAATTAGTGTTTACCTCTTGGGAGTTGGAATCCCAAGCCAAAGTCTCCAAAAAGCTCCAAATTCACAACACCAAGCCTCCAAGCTTCCAACCCAAGCTCCAACACCAAATCTAAGCTCTACACACCTAGGTTAGGGAAAATCAAAGGGTTAAAATTGCATTGATGGAAGAAAATAGAAGAAGGAAGTGAAGAAAGTGAAGAAAACTTACTTGGATGAGAAATTTGGAAGAAGAAAGAAGAAGAAAGGAGTGGAGAAGAAGAAGAAGAAGAAGAAGAAGAAGAAGAAGAAGAAGTGAAGAATAGAATGAAGAAATGAAAGGGGGACTACTGCTTGTATCCGGCCAGGGGGGGTTAAGGGTTAGGTTTGGGTTGGGTTTGGGTTAAGTGAAATGACTAAAATGCCCTCCAATTTAAGTCATCCTAATTTAGTTTTGGGGTTCCAAATGCACTCAAATAAATTCCTAATCACTCTAACTAACTAATTAAAATATAAATAACTATTCTAAGCCAATAAATAAGTCTAACAAGGGTGTTGGTTGGGTCTGGCATGGGTCCACTAGGGTCTGACATGGGTCCAGCTAGCCAAAATCCTAAAATAACTAATAAAAAATAATACAACCACTAATTAAATATTAATACAATTATTTATGATAAATATATAATTAACTAAATTAAAATAAATAAAAATATCCTGCTCTGAAAATGGGGTAGTGACAAAAAGTAAATAGAGTAAGGAAGAGCAATCACAAATACCAAGATGTATGTTGGCTTCCCTCGTGGAGGACTAGTCCAGTCTCGAGAACACATGATCGGAGTTTGAATCCACTATTAGTGAAACACAAGCTTTAATCCGAAGACTGGCCACTTCTTTACAATATGAGATTTTGATCCAAAGCGCTCAACTACTTCAACTTTGCAGAAGCAAAACTTGGGATTTTTAAAGTGAGAACACTTTAGAACTCCTGCACAACTTCTAGCTGAATCGCACCGAGGCACCTTAGGGATTAAGAAGTTGTGCTAAGGAGATTTAGAAGAGTATGTCTTAGAATGTATAGAGCTTTAGAAGATTGAAAGCTTGAGAGATGATATGAAATAGGAGAAATTATGCTCTATTTATACTAGTCTCGTGGGACAGAGTTCGGCACGAGTTTTGTCCCCAAACATTCAAAATTTTGAACATTTGACAGGTCGTCATAAGGTGAAGCAAAAAAATTAGGTTATTGATTTTTAGGGCACCGAGTTCGGCCCAAGTTCGGTCAGAAACCGAGTTCGACCCGAGCTCAATCTGCCTCAGACCAGAAGCTCTATAAGGTGGGTTGAGCTAGTTTGGTTTGGTTTGGTTTGGTTCAGTTAGGTTCAATGCTTGGTTGTTTGTTTGGTGGAGCTATAGGAAATGTGTTTAGTTGTTATGCCATAGTGTGACTCAACGTACATATTTTCTAGACTCAAACAAAGATAAAATTACATACTCTGAATATTACAAAAAAGATGTAGCAGCAGTTTGACAAAGCCTGTTGATGTCACATCCAGCAGTTGATGTGTCGTATTGAGTCATAGCAGATATCAATGCATTAATTATCGAAATTAGCTTGACTGTGATACAGTTTGGGTCAATAATCTCCTCCATTTTGATAATTGACAAAATAATATTTGTATGCCTCAATATTCATACATGGACACATGTTGAAGGAAGCATAAAGAATATAGCATAGTTGAATAAAAGTAGCTCCCCCTCAAATAGTGAATATCCAAGTCCAAGATATGGTCAAAATATAAGCACATAATGGATTTTCACATAAACAATTATGGTTCATACATAAGCAAATATGATAACATATAAGATCAGATATGGACAATGCTGAGTTTAAGTAGAAGTTATAAGTTACTATATTGATTGCACGATTATCATAATGCTAAACTTAATCGATTAGTCATATTCAAAAACTCAACTTAAACATTGGGCCAACAATCTCCCCTTTTTTTATTATGACAAATCAGTTAAGTTTAATACCGATATAATCGATGTGTATATCAAAATAGTAAGCACAAATCACTAAAAGTATACTACTTAAACATATACTTACATACTTAAATTTATAACTCCCCCTTTGACATGATCAAAAAGAAGCTCTCCCGTAATAGAAGATATTATCTATGGTTCTATATGTGTAAGCTCCCCCGTAGTACATGAGACGCTGGCGAATATGCACATATTTAACATATTTTTTCTCCTTTGTCAAAATAGCTAGTTTAAGGCTCCCCCGCAAATAAAAAAATATATCATGAAGACAATGTGAGAACATAAAGCATATAACATGATCATATGGAATGATGCAGATCATAGACATAATTTCAACCAAATGTAGACATATTCAATGCATAGCATAAAATTACTAAAAAAAAGCATTGGGTAACAATAATACAAGAGAAGATAAATAAATAACTTCTATCAGATATCCCAATCTTAACATTAAATCATATATCACAGTCCAGTATCGAATCATGAATTGTAGTAGAAAAGACAATATGCATATCATTTCAACTAGCCAAAGTCTAAACTCAAATTTAAACTAAGTGATATAGTTCTAAAATAATTAGAAATATCTAAGGTGACTAGTAGTGCTTACTAAAAGTCATAGTATCATAATTTATACTAAAAGTTTTTAACTTTAAGTAAAAAAGTAGGGTCAGATTTGATGTTTTATTCTGAAAATAATTGCAAATAAACCTTACAAAATCTTTATTCAATAAAGTATTGATCATCTTGGGTTAGCTGTAGAGGCCGGATCCCAGCTAATGGTGGTCCGAAGATACTTAAGTACCGTGTCGATTAGGCTATTTACACTTTTTGGAAAGAATGACCCTTTCGGCTTATAACCAACAGTAATCTTAACTTTAAAGAACTTAGATTAAAAAAAATTAAGCCAACAATCTTCCTTATTTTGATAATTGACAAAATAATATTTGTATACCTCAATATTCATACTGGACACATGTTGAAGGAAGCATAAAAAATGTGGCATGGTTGAATAGAAGTAGCTCCCCCTCAAATAGTGAATATCCAAGTCCAAGTTATGGTCAAAATATAAGCACATAATATAAGCACATAATAGATTTTCACATAAACAATTATGGTTCATACATAAGCAAATATGATAACATATAAGATCAAATATGGACAATACTGAGTTTAAATAGATTTTACAAGTTACCATAGTGATTCCATGATTATCATAATACTAAACTTAATCAATTAGTCATATTCAAAAACTCAACTTAAATATTGGGCCAACAAAGGATATATGTATAAGAGAGGCAAACTTTTGATAGTTAATGCACAATGTGTCAATTATGCTCTGGTCTGTTAATTTGGTTAAAAGTGTGCCAAGAAGGAAGTTGATCAGAAGTGCACTGAAAGGTAGTCTGGTGCACTTTTGCTTGGTTCGTTCGATAATACATCAATTGTGCGCCAGAGGCTGAAGTCTTCCAAAAGTATGAAAAAAGGATTTTTCCAAAAATTTATCCCTTGAAATACTTTTGTAAGAAATTGGCAGTACTCTTAAAGTACGCACAAGTATGGATTGTAGATCACATTCAACATCCACCCAAGGATTACAGGTTACACTCAACAAGCGCTCATAGTAAAAATCCTTTTATGTACTTCTTGTCACTATTCTTATTCTATAACCGACCCACTATTGATTGACTCAGAGCTCAAGCTCAAGACTATGACAGTGCTCCATTTCTCAAGCAACAAGAACCAGAAATTAAGGAAAAATTCAAGCTCAAAAACAGGAAACAACATCTTTTAAAAATATCTTATTTTTTTGGGATTATTTCTTAGAAAAATATACTCATGAAAACTCTCATAATAAAATCAAGATAAAACTATTAACCACCCCAAATATAAAAACTCAAAGAACTAACTATAATCAGAATACTACTAGAAACTAATTACAATAACAAATACTTAGAATAAAACTATAGCCGATCATGTTTCTTCATATTTGCAAGATGTACATGCTTATGAAGAAAACCAGGAGCAAAATAAGATAAATGAACAAGTAAGGAGAGAGAATTAGAACAAGGATATATATAGGCAAGGGGTGGTTGGTGAACCGTCGGATCTCTCCAAAGCCGATCATGTTTCTTCATATTTGCAAGATGTACATGCTTATGAAGAAAACCAGGAGCAAAATAAGATAAATGAACAAGTAAGGAGAGAGAATTAGAACAAGGATATATATAGGCAAGGGGTGGTTGGTGAACCGTCGGATCTCTCCAACAAATCCAAGCCACACACTCTACCTACCACCACACAATCAATATTAGTCAATGTACGCCAACCTCCAGTCAACCGTGCACTTGAAGTATACTCAAAGTGCGTCAAAATAAAAATACACCAAAAGTGTGCCAACTTGGGTATATTCCGATTATACAGGATAGGGGAGTGACATCTCTACTTATCTTAGAAAAATTTTATCCTCGAAATTTCAGGACTAAAGCAACTAAAGACATCAGGACAAGCACATCTAGCTACAAGCAAACACAGGCAATATACAAGCAAGCCAAATAATATACACATAACAATATTAATATCACTCTAGCAAGGTGATTAATTATTACAAAATTGGAAAAAGATATATGAAGAAATATACCGTACGAGTCAAATAAGTGCGGATACCGAGACCGAATATCGTTCTCGCGTTCCCACATTGACTCTCCCAAAGAGTAGTGCCCCCAAGTGACATGGACAAGGAGGATAGTCATGTTCTTGAGTACCTTCTCTCTTTGGGCCAAAATGGACACGAGTTGTTCCTCGTAAGTCAACTCGGTACCCAAGAATAGCTCAGAATAGTTGAGAACATGTATCAGGTCCGGAACATACCTACTTAACTGAGACACATGAAATACATCATGCACCTCACGAAGCGAAGGCGGAAGGGCAAGGCGATAAGCAACATCCCCTAACCACTCAAAATGTCAAATGGTCCAATATATCATGGACTAAGCTTCCCGCGAATCCTTAATCTAATGACTCCATGGGTGGACAAAATTCGTAAAAATACGGGGTCACCGATACAAAACTCTAGAGACCTAAGATGCTGATCTGCCCAATGGCGATATCGATCCTATATAACTTGCAACCGCTCTTTGATCTGCTTGACAACTTTCACAGTCTGAGTAATCAATTCTGGACCCAACATCTTTCTCTCACCAATCTCATCCCAAGCTAATGGTGACCTGCGCTTTCTTCCAAATAATGCCTCAAAATATGCCATCTGGATGCTGGCCTGATAACTATTGTTATACGAGATTTCCACCAAGTACAGGTATTTCTTCCATGATCTACCAAAGTCTAGGGTACATAATCGTAACATATCCTTCAAGGTCTGGATAGTTCTCTTGGACTGTCCATCTGTCTGAGGGTGGTACGCCATGATAAATTTTAACTTAGTACCCAATCTCTCATGCAAGCTCTTCCAAAAATGAGAAGTGGACCTTGAATCTCGGTATGATACTATACTTACTAGGATACCATGTTGCCTTACAATCTTTTGCATATACATATTTGCTAATTATTCCATTGATTGCCCAATTCTGAACCAAAGGAAATATGTCACTTTAGTGAGATGATCCACTATCACCTAAACTATATTCGTCCGGTCGGGGATCTAGTTAAACCGATCACAAAGTCTATAGTAACATGCTCTCACTTCTACTCCGGAATAGGGAGAGGGTGTAAGAATCATACCGTCCTCTACTGCTCTGCCTTCATTGTTGACATATCAGGCATCGGAATACCAAACGTGCTATCTCTCGCTTCATCCCATTCTACCAGAAGTGTTGCTTAATATTTTGGTACATCTTCGTGCCATCGAGATGGATAGAATACTGGAAATTATGGGCCTCAGTCATGATCTCTTGTCGTATATTCCCACTCAAAACAAAGAGACGAGTTCCAAAGCTCAATGTCCCACCGCTATAAATAGTCAACTCTTTTCTGAGTTACGACTCGCATTTTGCTCATAACTTCTGGATCCGTAAATCTCTTGCCTGGGCTTTCTTGATCCTGTCTACCAAAGTGGACTGTATCTATAAACTGGCCAATACTCCCTCATCTTATGGAAATACTATCTCTATGCCCAACTCTCAAAGATCTTCTAGGATATGCTTCTTTATTGTCAGGAAAAATGTACTACCCCTCCTGCTAAGAGCATCTGCTACTATATTAGCTTTGCCCGGATAGTATTAAAGTTCCATATCATAATCCTTCAGCAATTCCAGCCATCTCCTCTGCCTCATGTTCAAATCCTTTTGGGTGAATACGTATTTTAAACACTTATAGTCTGTAAATATTTCTACCCGATCACCATATAAGTAATGTCTCCACAACTTAAGCGCAAACACCACTGCTGGCAACTCCAAGTCGTGAGTCCGATAATTCTTCTCATGATCCTGAAGCTACCGTGATGCATATACTATCACTCTCTCATACTACATTAAAACACATCCAAGATGACCATATAAACTTAACATCCTTTCAAGTTAGTTGTGTCATCAGTGCAGAGATTCTTGTAAAATCTGACACTATCCTCCTGTAGTACTCTGCTAATCCAAGAAAATTGTGTACATCTTTCACGGTCTTCAAAACTGGCCAATTATCTACCACTTCAACTTTCTTGGGATCCAGTAATACTCCTGCTCCCAAGATAATGTATCCCAAAAATGAAATATGATCTAACCAGAACTCGCGCTTGTTAAGTTTTGCATATAACTGGTGCTCCCTCAAAGTCTGTAACACCTTCCTGAGATGCTCTTTATGTTCTTCTTTATTATGGGAGTACACCAGGATGTCATTGATAAACACTACCACAAACTGATCTAAATACGACATGATAATATAGTTCATCAAATCCATAAATATTGTTGGTGTATTAGTCAATCTGAATGGCATCACTAAGGACTCATAATGTCCATATCGTGACCTGAATGTTATCTTTGGTATATCTTCTTTTCGTATTCGTACTTGATGATATCCAGATAATAGATCAATATTAGGGAATACTCTGGCTTCACTCAATTGATCAAACAGGTTATCAATCTTAGGCAAGGGATACGTGTTCTTACTGTCACTGCATTCAACTGCCTATAGTCAATACATAGTCAGGTCAATCCATCATTTTTCTTTACTACCACTATTACGGCTCCCCATGGTGACCCACTGGTATGAATAAATTTCTTCGCCTTCAACTCTTTAATATGCTGATATAACTGGTCAAGTTCAGAAGATGATATCTGGTAAACCTTATGAGATATAGGCTTTATTCTTGGAATCAACTATATATTGAACTTTACCTCTCGAACCGGAGGAAATCCTAGAAGTTATTCGGGAAAGACATATATGAATTCGTCAACTATCTCGGGTATCGGTTCTACTTCTGTTGCTACAGCCATAACTCCTTCTTGCTAGCCTCTCATTGACCTTACGAGCGTAAACTCTTCCAAAATAGGGATACAAAATAAAACTCTACCCCTATGATAATCTATCATAGCATGATTGTCTCTCAGCCAGTTCATGCCCAAGATAACGTCAAAGTTACTCATAGAAAACTCAATCAACTTTGTAGATAATAAATGGTCATACACTACGACTAGAAAGTCTAGGCACACCCTACTAACTTCTACAAGCCCATTACAAGTAAGTATATTTAGCCTCTCTGAAAATGTCTCAAACTCTAATCTAACACATATCGTAAATTATGCAGATAAAAATGAATGTGAAGCTCCAGAATCAATTAATGCTATAGTAGAAAAAGATGTGACAGAAATATTACCTACCACCACGTCACCTGATTCCAAAGCCTCCTCCAGTGACAAGGTGAATGCATGTCCTTGTCCTAGTCGAGCTCCTTATTGTTGCCTTCCCTAGTGGCGTTCTCGTGGTCTATGCTATCCTTGTTGCGGTTGGTGCTGGTGTTGATGTTGATGTTGCCTATACATCTGAGCCTGCATCGATAAGGGTATCTGAGATAACGGCCTCACTAAAAATGTTGGCTCTCCGTGCTGAATTGCTCTTGGTGCTGGAAATACAGAAAACTGGGGTGATGGTCCCCCTGACCTTTGCATCAATGGGCATATAGCGATCCTATGATCGGGGCTACCATATCTCAAGCATAAATCATTTGCTGCCCTACAATTACTCCTACTATGGCCTCCCTTGCCATAATATGTACAGATTATTGATGCTGACTGGCTCTGTTGCTGGTGCTGGTGCTTCGGTTGTGGTTATCGATGTTGTGCCATTACTATTGCAACTACCGCTCTGCGCGGTACTGTGTTACGAATACGAACACCATGAGATAGTTCTGACGTTCAGGATGATGCTCCTCCTCCAATATTTTATGCATGAGACCTCTTCTAGACTCCTGTCCTCGATATCATCATTTGAAAAGTTAGTTCATGCCCCCTAGCCGCTACTAATACAATATCAAAATTCTGGAAGTTGTGTCCCTCTACTAATTATATAATCTCCAAATAAAGTCCTTGCTGGAACCTTATTGCCCTATCTGGCTCTGTTGCCACCATTATTAGTACAAATCTACTCAGTCAGCTAAATTCTGCTGTGTAGCCATCCACTGTTCTATTAGACTACTTGAGGTTAATAAACCTTTATTGTAACTCAAACGGGGCCACGACTCCAAAATACTTCATTCTGAATCAAATCCAAAAATTATCCCAAGAAATAAGTTGCATCAAGCCGACCTTCTTTGCCGTCCACCCATCCCTAGTGAGGTACTGAAGCTGCAACTAAACTTGACCAACATGTTCCTCAGTTGGAACCTTGGTCGCCGCTAGAATAGCCTCAATATCCTAGAGCCAATCGTCTATCATGATGGCATACTCCGTACAATCAAAGTACCGAGGGTTAAGTCGACAGAATCTAACTGATGCCCCCAAATTTATCCTTTTGTCTCTTTCTAGAGCTATTTGCAACCCCTGGTTCAATAATACTTATTCCTGCTGCTGGAGTTGCTGATGTTATTGTACCACTATCTGATGATGATGTGTGGCCATCATCCCCTTGATGATCTCTAATAAAGTTGGGGTATCAAGTGTTGATGGCACTATTGGGGGAGCCAAAACCTCTGGAGTAGGTTGCTCAATATTTTCTGCTACTGTCTCACCTGGGGGGCCAACCACTGGCTTGATCCGAACCGGATCCTGAAGAAATACTATCTTACACTATTGTCCCATCTCGTCCGGACCTACTGGTCGCATGATGCCCCTGATGCTCTGACAACCAAAGCTGGGGAAGCCTTGAAAGAAAGGGACAAAAGACATCAAGAAGAGTATAGGAAGGAACAGAGAAACAATCAATTAAATGGTTCATTCTGAGTATCGAGAAGAACATATTCACAAATTTAGGGAGGAACAAGTTTGACTGAGACTTCTAAGATCATGATACCCCAAAAGTCTAAAAATTAGACCTGCATGGGCCACCACTAAAATCTTATCACGCCCAGTACAGAAATACAAAGACGGACATGGCCAGCTCCCCCGTACAAGGTATAGAACATCGTACGACGGTCACGGCTATAGAAAGACAAAGGGTGCATGCTATAATCAAGTCTCCTAGGGTGTCAGAATAATTATCTCAATCACTCAAGCAAGTAAAAACAACATAGAACATATGAGATAAAGCCGTAAGGCATCCCAAATGCTCTATTGGAATATTCTAGAGATCTAGCCATCAAAATGTTAGGCTACCAGAATATCAATAGTTACACAACCGAGATTAGCTGTAGTCTAATTATATTACAATTATGTAATAAGGAACTGATGTCCAGATAAGCCATCTAACAAGTATCGGTGGCTAAATGCCTAAAAGAGTAGAATGTATAAGACGAGCAAGGATCAAGAAATCCACCCGCGCCCTTCAGCGACCATCCGTCTTGTGCCCGTTATCGTAAAGGAGATAAGCTGGATCCTTTGGTGTTGGCTCTAAACCTAGCCATACAAAACTAGTAGGGTTAGACCATAAATAGCAAGTACCACAAGGAAGCACGAAAGAAGAAACAAAAACCAGATCAAGCATATAGTACAAGAGCCGAGAATCATTGGTGTGTGCCCCATCTTTAGGATAACATGGCACTCTTTCACCAAACAAGGACAGAAAATGCCATATCACCCAAGATAAGGTACGTCCCATAATTATGGTCAAGCTAGGATATTATGTCATAGTTTGGTCCATATTCCATCATAGCATAATGACTCAACTCTCCAACCAAACAAGGACAGAAGTTGATCACCATACTATAACATTCCATGTCCCTAAGCTACTAGCAAAATTATAATCACAACCAAGTCATGTTAGAATAGCCAAACAATATTACGGCTTGTTATGTGGAGTTTGGGATTATCCCAGATATAATAATAATAATAATAATAATAATAATAATAATAATAATAAGCATCCTCAGATCGTGCCATATCAAGCAGGGCTAACCGAGCCAATATTATACAAACAGTAAACCATGATTGCACCAGTCTCCCGTAGGGCCACCACGCTATTTGTCACACCAGTCCCCTATAGGGCTACATGGCTAATTAATCAGTAATAATTACCAACTTCCTATAAGAAAAATATTGGCTCAATATTAAATATAAAAAGGTCAAATAGTGCACTCCACTACATTCGGATGATCTACAATATCTGTGGTGGTCAGCCTTGCACGCTATAAAAATTATCACGGGACGACCCATCACGCATGATCTCGGATGATGTTCCCTCCCTATGTTCTAATCAGTTTTTATGCTACCTAATTAACCCTACAGTGATATGTAATTTCCTACCGTGGCTACAGGAACATTTTCCTTAATGATGTTATATAGAGTACAGGCACATTTGATAGAATCCATTTAGTATAAAGAGTCAAGTCTGGATTCACCCAAATATAGATACAACATCAACAAGCAATAACCTATCCATGCTATGGTTCTGACTTATTATCATTTTTGTGCCAAGAAAATTAGGAATATAATATTATGCACCAAGCAGAAATTATCATGTCATGTTCAGTGTACATGTTGGCCAATATTCCATACTCAATGTTCAATATAGCCATTACAAACAGGCGATTAGGATAAGTGTATCATCACGAATACAATAACCAAGTCAGGATACCAAACCTATCAGTTGGTCACATAAAACATATTTTGATCAAGTCAGGAGTCATAATTAATTCGGAATCTAATATCTCATATAATCGAGTCACGGTCATAAATGCCTCATTAATTCCTCAAATTATAGGGTTATAGATCATCAATCATGGTCAATCTCAACTAATCTAGAATAGGCATCAAGTGCACAATAGGACCCATGAATGCACAATCAATCACAAAAAGTTCTACATCGGCGCACTTTGCAAATGTCAATATAGGCTAGTCAGGAATAGTGGCGCACCATGTGCGAGCAAGCAACTATATGATGCACAAACCTAAAGAACTAGGTCACACAATTCATGGCGCATAAGCCTATAACATGGCTCACAAAATCGATAATAGAGCAGCAGAAAGATGTAGCGCACAAATCAAGAATTACGAGAATAGACGCATTCTACATATGCAAGCAAACTGGCACACAAATTAGGAATTACGAGTAAAAGAAGTGCCACACTTTACAAGTACAAAATATCTACAAGATAAAATACAAGTCCCTAGGTGGTGCAACAGTCAGGGCCTCGGGAATCGAGATGTGCCAAAGTTAAGTCTCAATTATCGAGGCTGAACCGAGCAAGAGTGCGCCAAGAGTTAACAAGTACATCGGGTTATTAATCCATCAAAAGTGCGCCAACCATTGAGCATCCAAAAAATGTGCCAAGGGTTATATGTATAAGAGCGACGCACTTTTGATAATTAATGCACAATGTGTCAGTTGTGCGCCGGTCTGTTATTTTGGTTAAAATTGTGCCGAGAAGGAAGTTGGTCAGAAGTGTGTTAAAAGGTAGACTGGCGCACTTTTGCTTGGTTCGTTCGATAATATATCAATTGTTCGCTAGAGGATAAAGTCTTCCAAAAGTGTGCCAAGAAAGATTTTTTTCAAAAATTCATCTCCTTGACATACTTTTGTAAGAAATTGACAGTACTCTTAAAGTAGGCACGAGTATGGAATGGGGGTCACATTCAACATGCACCCTAGACTGCATGTCACACTCAACATGCCCCCATAGTGCAAATCCTTCTGTGTACTTCTTGTCATTGTTCTTCTTCTTTAACGGGCCCACCATTGATGCACTCAGAGTTCAAGCTCGAGAATATGACATTGTTTTATTCCTCAAGCAACAAGAACTAAAAATCAAGGGAAAATTCAAGCTCGAAATCAGAAAATTACATCTTTTGAAAATATCTTATTTTGGGGGATCATTCCCTAGAAAAATATACTCAGGAAAATCCTCATAATAAAATCAAAATAAAACCATTAACCACCCCAAATCTAAAAAATCCATGAACTAACTATAATTAGAACACTACTAGAAACTAATTACAACAACAAATACTAAGAATAAAACTATAGTCGATCATATTTTTTTATATTTGCAAAATGTACTTGCCTATAAAGAAAATTAGGAGCAAAATAAGAGAAATGAAAAAGTGAGGAGAGAGAATGAGAACGAGGATATATATAGGCAAGGGGTGGATGGTGAACCGCCAGATCACTCTAACAAATCCAAGATACACACCCTACCAACCACCACCACATAATCAATATTAGCTAATATGCGCCAACCTCCATTCAACCGTGCGCTTGAAGTATACTAAATGTGCGCCAAAATAAAAATATACCAAAAGTGCGCCAACTTGAGTATATTCCGAGTATACGGGATAGGGAGTGATAGTATAATCAAATATTTAATTCCTCTTTTGGTCACAAGCTTGTCGTAGTACATCTACCTAAGTACTACCATGATTTTATATATTTTACGAAGAAGAGACCTGTATGGGCCACCACAAAAATCATGTCACGCCCTAGTCCCAAAATACGTCGGACAAGGCCACGTGGCAATGGCCAGCTACGTATTCGACCAAACTCTTGTCCGAGTCAAATATGTATAAGCTGTCCTAATCAGATATTTTTTCTATAATATATATATAACATCCACAATGCTAGTTATATATACTATGAACTAAGAATAGAAACAAACTATAAAAAAGCAAATAAGAAGGCATCACTAGCTATACCTGAAATCCAGAAGAAATTTCCAATCCTATGTCAGCACTCAGCAATAACCTAGTAGGGAACCAGGCCCTCAGAGGGCATAAAAAGATACAAAAAATATATGCTAAATAAAATACAGTAAATAATGTCACTACCATATTTTCTAGGAAAGGGTATTTTGGTTATTTTATAATTTATGTGCTTGTTGAATATTTATTTATTGTATTATTTATTATTGTTAGATATTAGATTTGATTTTGAACTTGTATTAGTGGACCTAACTAGATTAGACTAAAATCATGGACCAACATTAATCCTACTTAGATTTGAGCCCCAAAACAAGCCCATTTATTAGGAGGATGACTTAATTAGTTAAACAAATTGGTTTAGAACCTTCCTTCCTTAATTAATTTTTTCATGACAATCTCCAAAGGGTATTATGGATTTTTCCTAGTGACTTGGAGTAGGGGAAAGGCCGACCATAGTAGGGGGAGGAGAGAGACTCTCTCTTCATCTATTTATTTTAATTCTAGATCTAGAATTTCTCTCATCCAAATTTCTTCATCCCTGCACCAATACTTACCTAAATTATTTTCCAATTCCTTCTCTACTCACCATTGGAGGCTATTAGAATAAGGAGAAGACAAGGATCTACAAGGAGGAGGAAGGAGCACAAGTTGAAGGCTCTTGACACTCATTTGGAGAATTGCATTGGGAATCCATCTCTCAATAGGTATAATTCAGTTTTCCCTCTCTAATTAGACTCTAAATATATAATTTAATCATTAGGAATCCTCTCATGTACTAATGCTGCCCTTAGGAAGTGAAATTAGTTTCATAGAAGGCCTATAGAGAAAGTTATATGGTATTTTATGTCAATTTTGGAAGAATTCTGAGATTGACACATCTTGTGTTTGTCAATAGGTCAATTAGACCAAATTGACATATGTTTGGTTGTATGAGACTAGTGTTGTGTCAACAATTGGATACGTGTAGGCTATATCATGATAATTTGGCGATACGAATTAATTTGAGAGTTTCTTCCGACACGGGGGTTTGAGCATGTCATATTTTGACACAGGCACGTAGTTGAGTAGCTAGCTCTTCGTAGTACTTCTAATTAAGATTTTAGACTTTCTTGTGTCCTTCGGGATACGTTTGTTGGTGTAGTGGAGCTATATCGCAAGCGTATCATAGATTGAGTATGATACGGGTGCGGTGCACTCCATGTGTTTGATACTTTGTATTCTAATTCAATTTATCTTGGTTATAGCTATTAAAGTTTTGTAATTATAGTTATTATATATATATGTATATATATATATATATATGTATATATATATATATATATATATATATATATATGTATATACATATATATATATGTATATATATATAGCTATGTTTCAATTGCATTTGAATGTGTTGGTGGTCATATGGAGAGTAGGGAAGTTCATGTGCACTACTAGTGTTGCTATGTGTGTGTGTATGTGTGTGTGTATGTGTGTGTGTGTGTTAGTGAGGCTAGGTAGAGGAGGGGCTCGGGCCGTGCACTAGCAGCACGTAGTGAAGAGCATCAGCAGCATGATGCAGTGAAGAGCAGTAGCAGCACGTAGTGAAGAGAAGCAGCAGTAGCAGCAGTGTAGAAAAGAGCAGCAGCATGCAGTAAAGAGCAGCAGCAGCACGCAGTAAAACAGCAGCAGCAACAAGTTGATGAACAACAGTTACCATGGTAAGAGGGGTCGGGTAAATCATAGGTTGGATTCGTATAGTCAGTGTTTAAGCTTAATTGTTAGTTGGAGATAAGATAATATGGTTAGTAAATATATATATTGGTTGATTAGTTAGTTAATATGTAACAGCTAGTTACAAGTTGGGTATATATATATATATATATATATATATATATATATATATATATATATATTAACTGTGAGTTGGGTGTTAAGGTTAGTATATATAGAATGTTATTTATAATCGTATAAGTAGTAGATATTCATAAATAGTACTATAGTGTATCGGTTATAGAGATTGAATGTTAGTCTAGGATTACCTTATGATACGAAGGTAATTATTAGTTGTAGGGTTGACTCAAGGTATTCGGTATTGTATATCAAGATAAGGGTAGCTAGCGTGATACCATGTTGACTCAAAGCCAAGGTATCTACTTAGTATTAGTTTAGCTAGGGATACTAGTATTTAGTATAGTTGTATAACTTATAGAATATTTTATATAGATATATATTACGTATATTATGATACGGTATAGTGTTGGTATCCTAGTATCCTAATATAGCTAGTATAGCCTAGTTACATAGTGTATGGACCAAATATCCTATAGATGGACATACAACCTAGAAATAGCTAGTTTGACCATGTTTGACTGGTTTAACCCATAGTTGACCTTGTTTGACTGTTTTGACCTAGAAATAGCTTTTTGACCTAGAATTTGACTAGTTTAACTTATTTTTATTCCAAAACCTTGTATTGATGTAATATTCCATATTTAGGTCTCCGAGGCAACGTTTCGGATATCTTTGATACTGTTTACCGGATTCTAAGCAAGTATATTCTCTGATAGTTTCTTATTTATGATTGTAGAAGCATGAAAAAATGCTTGGAAGATCTACGCAGCGTCTTGATACAGAGTAGCGTAAGCAGAGGCCTTCAGAGCCATCCAGCATAAAACAGGGTTCTTCATCGCCTCCATGGCGTAAAACCAAGCCGCTCTCAAAGCAGCGTTAAAGCGTACGAGGAACGCTTCGTATTCCCGAAAAGAAACTGTCCAGTCACGCAGTAAACCTGACCTCTGACTCCTGACAAAAAGTGCTGCACAGCTACCCAAACGACGGCTGGGAATGGGGGCAGACCCCTCGGGACGCGCTCTATAGTATGATGGCGGATCTCAGCATTTAATGCAGAGGATTTGGTTAAAATATCACCAAACCGGCGCTTACTAAAATCCTCCGGCATAAACCGCTCTTTCGCGTGGAAAGAGAACACGCTGCCTTGTTTTACACAGATAAACATAGGCTGTTTTACGCTCCGCAGAAGACAAACCGCCTGCCACGTCAAAAGTTGCACCTCGTACAGGGCTCAAGGCACGTCCCTCCGTCAAAACGCACAGAGCGGTGACAGTTTCCCCTCAAGGCACGTCCCTCCGTCAAAACGCACAGAGCGGTGACAGTGTCCCCTCAAGGCACGTCCCTCCGTCAAAATGCACAGAGCGGTGACAGTTTTCTCTCAAGGCACGTCCCTCCGTCAAAATGCACAGAGCGATGACAGTGTCCCCTCAAGGCACGTCCCTCCGTCAAAACGCATAGAGCGGTGACAGTTTCCCCTCAAGGCACGTCTCCGTATTTAATGCACAGGATGATGGCAAATCTCTGCCAAAGATTTGATCTCCAAAAGCCGTAATTCCTGCTAAAGACGTCCACATCAGCACCCTGGCACGGTACGCAGCGGCTTCTACACCCATTCAGGATCTGTGCTCCTACGGCTTCCGCGCCCCCTCAGTCTTTATGACTGCTCGGCTTCCACGCCTACTCGGCTTCTATGCCTGTTCGGCTTCTATGCCTGCTCGGCTTCCACGCCTACTCGGCTTCTATGCCTGTTCGGCTTCTATGCCTGCTCGACTTCCACGCCTACTCGGCTTCTATGCCTGCTCGGCTTCCATGCCTGTTCGGCTTCTATGCCTGCTCGACTTCCACGCCTACTCGGCTTCTATGCCTATTTGGCTTCTACGCCAAGGTGACAGACATTTGGCTTCTACGCCAACCTCTTCTACACAATGGATACCTACCTACGTGGCTTTTACGCCGTGATCTTAGTAGCAATTGTACGCGTTGTGTCCCCTTAGTTGGACCCGCGTCACACGCTCATTCAAAAGATCATCTATACGTAGGCATTGGTTACTTTAACCGTTGTGTAATAGGGTGCTGTACTTTCCACTCCTCGGTTGCTATACCAACTGAGTGGTCACGTCACCAAAGACTCTATAAATAGAGGCCCCTATCAATGGGGAACAAGGTCGAAAAATTGGTCAAGAAACTGATATCAGATCCAAGGTCGACAATTTGGAAGATCGAACAAGGTCACCGAACCGGAGATCAAGAGACAGAGAGAGAGAGAAGAATACAGAGCTCAGGCAAGGAATAGGGAGCGACGACCTTCAGCATCGCGCATCCACCCTCCTTCGCAACCTCCGAAGCTGCATCCTGTCTTCCACGGCACTTCTTCAACATCGTGTAGTCCAAGGGCTAAAGTGATCGACCGCAGATCAGACACCTATAGCAATTTATACCCAGATTAAATAAATTGTACTTTCGCATCCTCGTATAGGATTGAATTATACAAGTTTGTTTGTAAACCAAAGGGCACGGGTCTCGTATAAATCCTGTCGTTGAAATACACTTTTATTCTTTCGTTTAATACCACAAATAATGATATCCCCTATGTTTCTTGTATTTAGTGTAGATATCCTTGATTTCTTGACACGATAGCTACATGGATTAGTATATCCGGATCTCGTCATAAGATGTTATTTCTTGGTATTTATGGTGTATCTTGTGCAAGCCTTGTTCTTTAATTTTTTTGTACATATACAGATATTGATTCTTGGAAGATTAGCTACCTACCCAGTGAATTTTGTGTCATAATGTACCATGGTTACCAGTCGGGGCAGGGAGTTTTAGTGTAGATATCTGATCATACCCTCCTTATGCATGTCATTGTGAGTGTTGATCATACACCACATATATGATTAACCAGACCCTAATTCTTATGCACATTCCCAAGTCGATCATATGTTGAAGCTGTTACTCACTCACATAGTACTAGTATTTTTTGCTCATATTCATGATGCTCATTCTTGTATTTAATTCTAGTATTTCTATTTTGTATACTAGTATATACGCACGTGCGTTGCACGTATTCCATATTACTTGAAAAAAATAATAGTTTATTAAAAGAGCAAACGATAATTTCTTAATTTTATTATAGGTGGAAATATAATAGGCAGGAATATAAAAGTTGGGAGAAATTAAATGATGGGAATATGAAATGCATTCTTTATTAACTTTTGTTTTATTCTCCAAACTACCTACTTTGCATACATGCATATCTTTGTTTTATTAACTATCATTTCCCAAGTTGCCTCATGCATGCATGCATACATACATTTAATACGTATTTAATTACTGTTTTTAATTACTTAGATATCCTTATCAACGTTAATACATATTGAAATGTAATAAAGGGTATTTTTGGAATGAAAAAATTTCACGGTGAAGCCTAGTTTTGGCATTATATAGTAGAATAGATTGAAATATAATAAAGGGTATTTTTGGAATGAAAAAATTTTACGGTGAAGCCTAGTTTTGGCATTATATAGTAGAATAGATTATATAGTAGAATAGATTGAAATGTAATAAAGGGTATTTTTGGAATGAAAAAATTTCACGGTGAAGCCTAGTTTTGATATTATATAGTAGAATAGATCTCTTGTACCTGTATATTTCATCTTGTATATTCACTCTATTTACTGTTACATAGTTTATATTATTCATTGGAACTACTGTTAAAGGTGTACTTTGCTCCTTTCCTGACTGGATATATTTTTTTCAGATGACACTGAGGAGTGGTATCCTACTCACTACGGGCCTCAGGACGTAGTCGGCTTAGAGTTAGAGACTTTTACTCAGGAGGGTCTTATTCCGGTTGAGACAGACGATATAGTACCTATAGCTCAGTAGATAGATATATTTGTACTGAATTTGTCTCTAGCATTTGATATTAGTATTTTTTATTATTTAGATGACTCATTGGATATTATTTTGTCTTGGGAGTTGTATTGTCTCTTCAGTTCTTTATATCACATTCATGCGATTATTCTTTCTTCTAGATATGTGATTGAGTATTCATATTTTACTGGTAGTATTATTATATCTTGATTGCTATTATATCTTGATTGCTAGATAGGTAGTTTACCCAAACAATATTCTACCGCCGATGCTACAGGGTAGGCTGGACGTTGTTCATTACTCTTACCCCTACACCGGGTATGGATCGAGACATATTTTTAATGGTGGCCCATATAGGTCTTCGAGGTCGCAGTTAGGTTGAATCATAGTGGTGCTCTGATTTGAGTGCTATTACGAGCCTGTTTCAGGATATATGATATAGGATATAGGCTATAGGCTCAGAATACTCAATCACAACTAGGAAAAACTCTATTGTTTATTTTAACTATTCTTCCTTGACATTAATATTTGATCTTTAACTGTCCTTCTTTGAGTACATTATATCATGTGCCATATTGATTCTTTCCTTTCATTTTGCCTTGGGATGCCGCCCAAGACTCGATCACAGCAAAGAGGAGCAGTTACTGAGAGATCTGCGACTTCCCGAGGGCCTGCACCAGTCACTTCTCCGGTGATTGGCATATCAACTGCATTTAGGGGTCTACCTCCAACTCAGAGGGTTGTTCCGGCTGTGTCTGCGGGACTTCCATCTTTACCTTATGTGCCTACAGATACAACTCAGGTGTTCGCATTATTTTGCAAGATGTTGGAGGCTCAGAGGGACCAGTCAGAGGCGCACCAGAGGTAGACCGATATGTTATGGCAGGGTATTGAGAGTGTTCATCAGCTTGTCCTTGCTGAAGTAGAGAGAGGTGCTCTGCTCCAGCAGCAGGTTACTTCGCAGGTTGTCCAGCTTTGGCCGAATAATATCCAAGACTTCAAGAACCTGGAACCTTGGGTCTTCAAGGGAATCGAGGGCATCATCTATGCTAATGATTGGCTCAAGGATATCGAGCATCTTATGAGGGTGTCTCGTCTTGCTGAGGACCTGAAGGTTGAGGCAGTAGGTCTTCACCTGTTCGACATCGCCCATACTTGGTTCAGGAATGAGCCACTTTGTGCTGATATAGGGCAATCTTGGGAGGTGTTTAAGGACCTCTTCAAAAGGAAGTTCTTTACTCGGGCGGACAGATTGGATTTGGAGAGGCAGTTTGAGGGCCTTACTCAGGAGAGCATGTCCATGGAGGAGTACGCCGCAGAGTTTGGGAGGCTGAGCCAATTTACAAAATTTTTGGTTAGGGAGCCAGAGGTTCGAGCTATCCGCTTCTGCGAGGGTCTGAACTGGAAAGTTAACATCCTCATTCCGTCTTTTTATGAGATGTATTCAGAGATACTTGCAGAGGCACGCAAGGTTGAGCCAAAGTTGAGCTTGAAATCCAAGAGAGACTACGATTCTTTTCTGGGTGCTAATATCCGCGCAGGGCCTGCTAAGGGGTCCTCATTTCTAGTCTAGGCATTTTTAGCAGCCATAATAGTACCAGACACTAGTAAAGGCACTGGTTCATCAGGCACCCCAGTAGCAGCAGTGACAGTCACAACAAGCTTCCTGCCACTTTTGCAAGAAGTCTGGCCATATATGGGAAGTTTGCAGGAAGAGGTTGGGAGTTTGTCTGTATTATGGTACCGAGGGGCATCAGCTGAGAGATTATCCTTCCAACCCTCGTTGTGCAGTTCAGGGAGCAGCTCCAGCTCTGAGAACACAGGCGAGGCAACTTGTAGTACAGTCGAGGGGACTGTCGCTTCCGACCAAGCAGCAGGGTTATGCCGAGCACCAGCATCAGGAATGTGCACCTCAGGGACGAGCGTTTGCTATAACGGTCGAAGAGGCCGAGCCCACCGGAGATGTCATCGCAGATTTTGTTTTTCTAAATTCTATTCTAGTTTTAGCTTTGTTTGATAGTAGTGCTTCCCATAGTTTTGTATCTGTTTCTTTTTCTCTGAAGCATCATTTGGTAGCTGAGTATTTACTTAGGACTTGCAAGATCATGACCGGGGAAGGCATTATCATGGTTAGTAATATTTGTAAGGATCGGAGAGTTACTCTGGGAGGCCGGGAGCTGAGTTTATGTTTACTTGTAATGCCACTTTTGAGCTATGATATTATACTTGGAATAGATTGGTTGAGGAGACACCATGCTGTATAGATTGTAAAGGAGGTAAAATTTTGTTTAGCCCGCTAGGAGAGCCAGAGTTTGAGTTTGCTAGAGGAGCTATAGAGTAGAGAGAAGGCATTATCTGAAGAGATATGGTAGAAAATAAGGAGTTGTTGCATCCTTTGATAGCAGAGTTCTTGGATATGTTTCCAGAAGAGTTGCCAGGTGTAGAAGCATAAAAAATACGCCGGATGACTATACGCGGCATATCGGTGCCGAGCAGCGTAGGCAAAGGCCTTAAGAGCCATCAAGCGTGCAACAGAGCCTTTTCCGCTAAAATGGAGCGTGAAACATAAAAGCTCAAAGGACCATCCGCGTAAGGCAGTACGTCCAAGCCGCTTCAGCATAAACAGGGTGCTTCATCGCCTCCAGGGCGTAAAACTCCTCCCCTTTCATACGCAGCATTGAGGTGTACAAGAGACGCTTCGTATTCTCCGAAGTGAACCTGTTAGAGCCTGCAATGAACCTGTCAGAGCCTGCAATGAACCTGACGTCTGGACTTCTGGCAAAGGGATACGGTTCGACTACCCAGGCGACGGCTATAATGATGGCACAGCACTGTGACCCAGGTTGTCAAATACCGCCATCCCCTTTGCGTAAACTGCTTTTTCAAGCACGAAGGGATACGCTGCCTTGTTTTACACAGGCAAAACGTGAGCTGTTTACGTTCTGCAGTAGACAAACCGCCTGCCACGCCAAAAGCTGCACTCCGTATGGGGTTCGAGGCACGTCTCTTCGTCTAATGCACAGAGCGGTGACAGTTTCTCGAGGCACGCCTCTGCGACTGATGCGCAGAAAGGGTTGCAGACCGTCAAAGAACACGCCTCCACATTTAATGCACAGGATGGTGGCAAATCTCGACATTTAATGCAAGAGATTTGATTATATCTTCAAAAGTCGTAATTTCGGCTAAGACGTCCACATCAGCACTGTGGCACGGTACGCAGCGGCTTCTACGCCCATCCGGCCTCTGTGCTCATTCGGTTTCCACGCCTGCACGGCCTCTGTGCCCATTCGGCTTCCAAGCCTGTTCGGCCTCCGTGCCCATTCGGCTTCTACGCCTACTCGGCTTCTATGCCTGCTCGGCTTCAACGCCTGCTCGGTCTCTATGACCACTCGACTTCAACGCCTGTTCGGTCCCTATGACCACTCGGCTTCAACGCCTGTTCGGCCTCTGCGACCACTCGATTTCTACGCCTGTTCGGCTTCTATGCCGGTTTGATAACTATTTGGCTTCTATGCCATGGTGACAGATATTTGGCTTCTATGCCAACCTCTTCTAACAATGGATACCTACCTACGTGGCTTTTACGCTGTGATCTTCGTAGTGATTGTACGCGTTGTGTCTCTTAGTTGGACCCGCATCACACGCTCATTTAGAAGATCATCTATACGCAGGCATTGGTTACTTTAACCGTTGTGTAAAAGGGTACTGTACTTTCCACTCCTCGGTTGTTACACCAACGGAGTGGTCACTGTCACTAAAACTCTATAAATAGAGACCTCTATCAATGAGGAACAAGGTCGAAAAACTTAAAACTTGAAGATCGAACAAGGTCGACAAATTGGAAGATCGAACCAAGGGAAGATTGGAAGATTGAACCAGAGAGAGAGAGAGAGAGAGAGAGAGAGAGAGGGAGAGTCCGGAGCTAAGGCAAGAGCAGGGATCGATGACTTTGGCATCGTGCATCCACCCTCTTCTGCAACCTTTGAAGCTGCTTCCTGTCTTCTACGACACTTCTTCAACATCATGTGGTCCAAGGGCTAAAGTGATCGACTGCAGATCAGACACCTATAGCAATATCTACCCAGATTAAATAAATTGTACTCCCATATCCTCGTATAGGATCAAATTGTACAAGTTTGTTTGTAAATAAAAGAAGGCGGGCTCCGTGTAAGCCCCACATTGAATACATTTTCCATTCTTTCGTTTAATACCACAAACAAGATGGCGACTCTGATGGGGACATCTTTCTCTTCTGACAAGGAAGTAATTTCTCAACACGATGCGGTATCCGTGGGATCCATGAAGAAGACACTGGTCGTCCAATTCGACCAGTTTGACTACGAAGACATGCTCCGAATCGGGGGTAGCTCTCACTCTCTCTCCGTCCAAGATAATAGGAAGCTGCGCAAGGTCTGGATGCCCAAGACATCCTCTACCATTCCTATGGACTCTTCGATCTCTCCAATCTCTCCGACCTCTCCGACCAATGAGGTTGTAGCATTGCTCTCTCCGTGCCCTGCACGTAAAATTCAGTCTCCCGCTACGCGCGGTACAGACGAAACTTTTGGCAAAGCCTCAGTACTGACCCAGAAGTATCCACTGCGCTCTACGCGTAGGAACCAGTCTCCCGCTACACGCGGTACAGACAAAACTTCGGGCAAAGCCTCAGCACTAACCCAGAAGTATCCACTGCGCTCTACGCGCAGAAACCAGTCTCCCGCTACGCGCGGTACAGACCAAACTTCTGATGATGCCTCAGCGCCAAATCGGAAGTACAAATCATGCTCCATGTGCAAGACAACGTCTGACCTCTACGAGGAACCAGATGAGTGCTGTGATTTCCATAAGACTTCTCGGCCGTTACGCCAGCAAAGAAGCAATCTGCCTACCCTCCGGATCATGCGGGAAGCCGACGGCCGACTGGGGACCTCTTCAGCTTTACGCCACTCTGAGCAAATCTCCAAATTATGTCAGGCAAAGTCCTACGACGTAGGGCGAGCTCAGATTACGGGAAGGCACCCTCCCCGGGGATTATCCGCCGCCCAGATGGCCAACCTGTTGTACACAGGTGGCGTAGGGAAAACTATGGTGCCCAATCTCCGCATGCCCACTGATGGGAACAGAAGAAACAAGCCATCGTCTTCTTCCTCTACTCCTCCTGACTTGCGCGCATATCTAATCCAGAAGCGTAAGGAAAGGGGACCTTCCAACATGTCTATTACGCCCCCTAGCGAGCAATGTTGTAATAGTCATAAAATTGTGATTGACTGCTGCTGTTCTAAAGTGAAACGGTCGATTTTCGACCGATTGAGCTACTCTCAGTCTTTCCACGAAGAAGAGCCCGTGCATACATCCGTGAACATGGCTTCACACATACCTAGAGGAGGGTCGAGCTCAAGACGCCATCCCTCTGGACCTCCGAGCCGAAGAAGATTCGAAGACCTCCTCAGGAACACTGAAGCTGGGGTGTTCCAAAACACCCGTGCATGGTCACAGCAACCAGCTTCGTACTCGTCTGATTTCGACGCTAGGGGTCGCCAATCTCCCAGATCAGATGCTGAGAGTATAGAGTCGACTTCTGCAGCGACCTATACTAATCCTTCGATGACGCCCAGGGAAATGGGAGTTTACGCCATTAAAGATGAACGCGAGGAAGCTTCGCCGTCAGAAAATGCGGAACAACGCATCACTGTGCTGGAGACATCTCTGAAACAAATACAATCCATAATGGAGAACATGCACCAGATGATGCTAACTCAACACGCAACTGTCGTGGCTCAAGCGTCGGTCCCGCCAACTCAGATACGTATGGGGGTGGACTTGCCACCATCCAACCCGAGCCAAGAGCCTGCTCTAGATCAAGAGTCAACAGTTCCTCCGCTTCCTCACTCGATGAATATATTACCTCCCGTTGGAGTCACGATACAACCAACTCCGCACAACACCGTAGCCCCACTTCCAACTAAAAATCCGATGTAGGCAGTACGGGAGTTGAAAGCCCAGTTCGACGCCTTGAAGCACAAAGATCAGCTCAAGAAACTGGGAATTAACCAGCCTTACCCAGCTATCTGGGAAGAAGTCCCTTTCCCTCCGAGGTACAAACCTCAGACTATGGCTCTCTTCGAGGGAAAAACATCACCAAGTCAGTACATGAACTATTTCAGTATGATGACGGTGTTGCTACAAGGGAACGACGCCCTCCTCACTCGGGTGTTCAAAGGCTGCCTCTCAGGAGTAGCCTATCAGTGGTACCGTAGCTTGGCGGACAACTGTATTACTTCCTTCGAAGACTTCAAAGCTTTATTCTTCACGCGATTCTACGAAGGCGGAATGGACATGTCTATGTCCTCTCTCATCGAAGTCAAGCAAAGGAAAAAAGAGGACGTTCGCACCTTCGTCGAACATTTTCGTCAGGCCACCTTACAGATGCCTTCGGGAGTTCCAGACTCCGCGTTAGTAGACATTTGCAGGAAGAACCTCCTTTTCGTAGTCTCGGTGTTTACAGGACCATATCAGTTCCATGATTGGCCCTCGTTCATCATCTCGGCAGTGGCCACCGAAGATAACAGTCGCAAGGCGCGCGACAATGGCATCATGATCTCCGCCTCCGACAGAGGCAAGAAGTCATCTCCCAGCAGCGACCATCCCCGCAGCTCCAAGGGGAAAGAAGCTCTGACGGTCAATACGTCCCGACAAAAGACTGCGGCGACCACGCAGACGAGACCCGGGACTTCGAGGCCCGTCGAAGTCTACTCTTTTGACGATGATGATATCCCAAGTATATTCGAGTGTCTCGTCAAGAGTGGCAAGATCACCCTTCCAGAGCTAAGGCAGCCCCAAGAAGTCGGCAGTACTGACGACCCCAAATACTGTATCTTCTATAGATACGTACACCACCAAACAAAGGCATTTTACATACTGAAAAGGAAGATCCAGGGGTTAATCGATGCTAAGGCCATCACTCTGTACAACACCGAGGAGACGGTCACGGCCAACATAATTTCTCTGCGGTTTGGCGATCTGCCTTCCCAAGAAGTCATGGACGATGTCATGCCTATTTCCCGGACCACGATGGACATCGTCAATCTCCCTCCAGCTAGGGATCAAAATCATGACCTGGTACCCCTGACCACCTGGCAGGGCGAGATCATGTGGGTTCATCCGGATTTGGTGTCAGAGTTCGAGGAGGAGACTAAAGCTACTGAAGCTACGTCTAGAAAAAGCCCCAAATGCAAACTATGCCATATGGTCGCAACTTCTTCGCCATCAGACGAAGACGAGGTACTTGCTGCAACCCGTTCAGGGAAAGCCTACCTCAACGACTACGGAGCAAGTTAGGAGGATGCACCAGCAGACGCTTCAACTGCCAAACCTTCAGGACCAGGCCCCGTCGTACCAGAGGCCAGCCCTTCGAAACCGACGTCGGCAGACAAAGGGAAACAAAGAGAAGTGCGCTTTGATAAACCTGTGAAAAACATTCCAAACAAAGGTTTTGAGAAGCCATACAACTTCAACATCCTGGCCCAACTGGCTAATACACCAGCCAGGCTCTCCATCTTTGAGCTACTCAGGCTCTCCCAAGACACTCGTCTAGCCCTGAGTGAAGCGCTGATGCAGGCGGAGGCATGCTTGACCCAGCTCAAGTCCCCCAACGAAGAACCAGTGGCGTGTCCTCAATGCCACAGTGTGATGGAGGTGGTCCCAAATATCACTTTCACCCAAGACGACATGCTGTTAAAACATAACAAGCATGACAGGCCCCTCTATTACATCGGGTACATCGGTTCCATGGAGGTCAATCGGATTCACATAGATCCGGGATCGTTGATCAGCATTATCCCTCACAGTCTGCTTAGACCATTGAGGATTCCTATCAGCGAACTGGCTTACACCTCCACTACGATCGTGGGTTTTAACGCCGGAAGAAGTAAGCCGTTGGGAAAGATTCGCCTGAGGATCCAGATTGGCAACCTCGGATCAGTGGCCACATATTACGTGATCGATTCATAGGTGTCCTACAACATTTTGCTGGAAAGACCGTGGATCCACGATCACAATATCGTTCCTTCAACTCTACATCAATGTCTTCAATATGTAGACCCCCAAGGAATGGTACAAACGGAGATTGCCGACCTAAACCCATTTAAAGGGGTAGAATCCTACTATTCCGATGCCGTATTGTACTCTCAAGACCACACGGAAGAAGTGTCGGGCAAGACGGAGAAGGAATCCCACCGGGAGCCAGGAGAACCCTCTGCCGCACTACCGCTGTCAATCAGAGTGAAAGGGCGAACCACTCGTCCAAAATCCATGGAGCCTATGGCTATTCACCTGAACAAATCAAAGTCAGGGAAAAAAAGCAATTCTCCAGTGGTCACTCTGAACCAGAAGCCTCCACCTTTGGTCATCAACCTTCGGTGTAACGGGCAGCCGACCAATGTAAATGCGACAAGGAACGGAGTTCCAGATGGTAATAAATATCCTCTTTTCTAGTACGTTAACGCTCGAATTCCAAATCAGGAATCCACTCCCCATAACGAGGTAGAGCCCATGGCACGAAGATTCTTGGAAGTCATGCACTCCTACCGTCCGTATGTCTGGGAAGTAGCGTCATCATCCAACGTCGTCACAACATATGGGCCACAGAAAGATTCTATCTTTATTGTCCCGCCTACCAGCAGCAGCCAGCGTTCAATAGTCTTCGGCCGCATGCACAATCAACCGGCTATCCAGGAAGATCCTTTCGATGACGATACTGGAAAAATGCAGATTCACCGATACAGCCCGCAAGCGTTGAGGATCATGCAAAACATGGGCTACGACTTGGAGCGGAAGCCAGGCCTCAACCACGGAAGGGGCAGACGAACGCCGCTGTACGGCGACCCCCGCTATCAGCAAACCCGTTTCGGGTTAGGATATGCCACCTCCCTTACGACTTCTAAGTCATACGAGGACATCTTTTCCTCCTCCCAGGACGGCCCGTCGCCCTCCAACTCACATAAAGCTCTCAAACAAGCGTTATCAGCAAATATGGTGATGACAGATTGTCACTACCACTTTTCCATGTAAGGGTATTTCTGTAATTTAACTACTTAAATAATTATGTATTTAATTAATTGCTGAGTTTTATAAGTAATTATATATTGTTAATAATATTTAGTTTTAGGTCTAACCCTAGAAATCCATTAGGACAACCCTAATGGGTAAACCCTAGTTAGAAAACCCTATTCTAGCATAACCCTAGAATTTAAAAATTAGGGTGAACCCTCAAAACCCTAGACTGGCTAAACCTTAGTTAATTAGGTTCTACATGACCTAATCTAGGGGTTAAACCTAGGCTATACACTAGAAACCCTAACTGGGCCTTAATATATAAGAGGAACCCTCTCATTCTTCATGTAGAAGAGGAAAACCCTAGCCTCCACCAGAGAAAACCAATCCTCCACCCCATTTTCGAGATTCAACCTAGGGCTCCCATTTTCTCCTCCTTCAAAGCAAGAGAAGAAGAGCCTCGTTGAAGAAACCTTCCCTGCAGGTGAGAACCCTAATTTTCTTCATTTAATTTCTGTGTACAGATGATAATGGCCATTAGGAACCCCCAAATGCTGTGTGTGTAGTTCGATTTTAGGGTTTTTGGATTAGGTGGGTGACCCGTATGGGGTTTTCCCCAATTACCAGGAACCCTAACCCTAGATTTGGTTTGTAGACAGATTTTCCCCATTTTCATGTAGATATAAATTTGATTTTAGGGTTTACTTATCTAGGTATTCTAATTTCTGAAATTGATGTATGAATCTATATGCATATATATGTATTGTGGTGGGGGGATGATGTAATGAGTTCAGAACTGTGTATTTCTGTGTGCAGTCGGGTATGTACAGGCTATGTTTGGGTTTCATGGTGTATCGGGTTGAGAGATTTCTGTGCACAGGGGTTTGATTTCTTTGCTGTGCATCTGTGTGTGAGATGAGGGTGTAGAGTGTGTTTTAGAACTGTGTAACTGTGCAGATTTCAGTATATGTGTGAGAAGAAAGTGAGAGAGGGGAGGAAATCTGTATACTGTGTGTGTGTGTTTTGTGTTAGGAATTTCAGTGTCTGTGTGTGGCTGTAGGTCAATAACTTGAGGGTTACAATGTGCAAGATATCAGTTTTGTTGAGAGATTTGTGTGCATCAGTAGGTTGTAACTGTGCAGTGTGGGTATCAGTCCATCCCAGAAATCTGGGTGTATATGTCTGTGTGTGGCCTTAAGGTATAGTGTGTGTCCATGAGTAATCAGCATACATAGTGTATCAGTCACCCATTGCATATTGTGTGAGAGTTGTGTTATTCCTTGCTGTGTAGATTTCAGCCTGTGTTATCAGTGTGAGGGATTTTTCTTGTATCCAGTCATGTGTGTGTGTGTATGGTATCAGTCTAATATATGTGTGTGGAGTAAGTTAACTAGGACCTATGTGAACTGAGAACTGTGTGTCCTTGTTCATGTGTAAACTGTGCAGATATTCAAGTGTGTGTGGGTGTGTTAATTCTGTAGGAGAGGAACCAACTGTGTTCCTGTGTGTGTATGGCTGTGTGTGTGAACTGTGAGTGATGGTTAATAGGAAACAGAGTGCCTAGGTGCAGTAAGGTAGCAGTAAGTTTCAGTAGGTTAGATAGCTGTGAGGTATTAAATTCCTGTGTCAGTATGTAACTGTGTATATGTATATAAGCCTGTGTGTCAGTTATGATACTTACATAATTTCAGTGTATACCTGTGTCCATATGTAATCAGTACACATGTGTGAGTGGTGAGAGTATGCAACTAGGTAGTGAAGGAACTGTGTGTGTAGAGTGTTTTGTTCAGATTTTTGTGTGTGAGTTCAGCACCTTAGAACTGTGTGTTTTCCTAGTGTGTGTCTACATGTGTAGGGGTGTAGCAGTAGGCCTAGAACCTTAGTAGATGTGTCTCAGAATTCCCAGGCCTAAGGTATAATGTATAGTGTGTAGTCTTGGGTAGCAGTGGGAAGTTTCTGTTGTGAATTCAGTATCAATGTGATATGGATACCCTTGTTACTGATACATCTCACTTAGCCCTGATACTTGGCTGATGCTCTATTAGCAAGGATCAGAGTAGATTAAGAGGGGGGGGCTGTTGCAGTCCAAATTATCTCAGTTAGCCATTGAGATACATGTGTGTGTGTGCCCCTTTTTGAGAGTGAATTATCTAGGTTAGATGTGGACATGTGCAGTGGGTTAGTATCAGTAGGATATATGTGTATCAGTGCCATACCTGTCTATGTGTGACTGTGTATTCCTGTCCAGTGTGTTGGGCATTGGGGTTTCAGTATTAGTGTTAGGAAGAAATGCATCAGTTAGCAGTGTGAGTGAGTTGGTAAATTAGTATAGATGTTGATATGGGGTACTGTGGGTTAATGGTATTAAGTATATGAGTAAGGTATAAGTTAAGTCACTAAATAAACACTACCCTATAGATAAATTGGGCAAGTATATTTATAAGTCATATATATTATTACGACTCACTATATGGTCTATATAGCTATATGATACCTAGTATCTAGATACTCATGAGGTGGACCTAGAAACCTAGTCACAACCTAGTTTTAACTAGTATTAGTTAAAAATAGCTAGTATGAACCTAGAAGCAAGGTATTAACTAGTTTTGACCAAAAACCTAGAATTGACTTGGTTGGACCTAGTATTGACCAGAAAACCTTAGACATGGCCTAGAAACCTCGTTTTTAAATTGTTAAGCATGTTATTCTTTTAATTCATTAATTAACATTGAATTTCCATAAATAGGTCATTGTGATTCCATTTTGGACCTCGCTCCTTACATTCTGCTCAGGACCACAGGCGAGTACATTCTCTGACAGTTTTTATTGTTGATTATTTCTATAAATTGTAGTGTATTACATACTTGATTCCGACACTATGGATACACGGGTTAGCACCCTAGATCCCCATCATGAGGAGTCGTGATTGGAATCCATCGTGCTAGCTGGGGGATGGGGAACTGTTAGTAGATTATGTGATCATATCCACACTTACCATGCATCATAGCTCACCCCACATCTCACGTCGGGTGCGGCCTGACCCTCATCATGCCTCATAGCTGTTATATATGATTAGCCTGACCATTATCATGCATCATAGCTAACCATATGGTTAGCCTGACCTTCAAGAATCATAGCTAATCATATATAACCAGCCTGATCCAGTCCCAAGCCGATCACATAATAAACTGATATTTCAAACACTTAGCTAGATGTTTTATCTTTATTCAGATTTTACTTGTTCTAGCATTACTACTTATTGCTCATTGCTAGATGCTTATTTGTCTATTTCATTTCTCCAGTACTTCACATGTTCAGCTTTTATTTCCATCTTGTATCTCTTACACTGTTTATAGATTTTGTCAATTTAATGAAACTGCTGTTAGTGCTTGTGCTTCGCTCCAATCCTGACTGGATAACAACATTTTCAGAGAACCTGGAGGACTTTTGCCCTACTCATTACGGTCCAGGAATAGAGGAGGATTTCACCCCAGAAATCCCAGAGGAGGTGCCTATCCTAGAGGAGAACTTGCCTGCCCATGCTTAGATTATTTTCTGCATTATTATTCTAAACTGAGACTGAGACTGTGATGTATTTATTTTATTTGTGACTTTGTGAGGTCATTTAGACCCAGGTTTTGAGTTGAACTCCTTGTGGTTGGTTTTAAATAGAACTCTTTTCAATTCTCATCGTGCCATTATGTTTATAGTTGTGATTGAGTATATTATAGATGTGATTTATTTATCAAATGTCCTCCGTACGGAGTTGAGACTATTGACAGGATGTGCTATATTTGTGACCTAGACAGCGTTCTACCGCCGATGCTGCGGCGTAGGCTGGACGTACCCACGACTCATGCCCAAATTCCGGGTGCGGGTCGTGACACGTTTTAGTGGTGGCCCATGCAGGTCTAGTCTGTAGTCTAGCAGTCTAGTCTTAGATTCACATTAGAGCGATATTGTTGTAATAGGAATTAGGCCGAGGATATGCTCAATCACAATTAGGAATTTCCGATTCTTATAATACTACTCTTAATAATTTTTCCTTTAGAAATTTTTTGTCCTTCCTTGATGATATCGTATCTATTGCTTTAATTGAATCTTTCGATCTGTCTTCAGGATGCCGCCAAGAAGATCCCAGAGACTCGGAGCAGCAGATACAGAGAGGTCTGCCACCTCTCGCGCTGCCGGACAGACATCAGCAGCACCTCCTACATCTCCAGTAAATGTGGGAGTGTCTGCAGCATTCGGGGGTCCTCCACCACCAGTTCAGAGGGTCCCCACAGCTACGACGGCACCACCACCTCCACCACCACCAGCTCAGCAACCAGGAGGTGTGCCCGTCGATGGAGCACAGATGTTCGCCTTGATTCAGGGCATGGTCGACGCCCAGAGGACGTCGGCAGAGGCCCAGAGAGTGCAGGCTGAGGCACATCAGGCCCAGACAGAGATGATGAGGGTGAACATGGAGAACGCTCATCAAGTGGCTCTCCAGGCTGTGGAGAGAGTTACTCAGCAGCAGCAGCGTCCTGATCAGCAACAACAGAGGCCGGGCACCATTGTGGACTTCAAGAGGATGATGCCTCGGGAGTTCAAGGGGACAGAAGGGATACTCTACGCCGATGATTGGCTAGAGGACATCGAGAGAAACTTGCGTTTGGCGCAGATTCCAGAGGCGCTCCAGATCGAGGCCGCTGGCAGCCAGATGTTCGATATTGCCTTGACATGGTTTCGCACGAAGCCGAGACTCTTGCGCGGGGGACTCACTTGGGAAGCTTTCAAGGAGCTCTTCAAGGAGAAGTTCTTTCCTGACGTTGCCCTGGGAGCTTTGGAGAGTCAGTTCCATGACTTAGCCCAGGGGAGCTCGTCCGTCGATGAGTATGCCGCGGAGTTTTCCCGCCTGAGCCGCTTCGCGCCATCGATGATTAGAGATCCGGGGGACAGGGCCCGGAAATTCAGAAAGGGGCTGACAAGAGAGATCAAGTCTCGCACGTCGGGACGTCGCACAGCTACCTATGAGGGCATATTGATGGATGCTCAAGTAGCCGAGGATGACTTGGACCTCAGACCCAAGAGGGGACACGATGTTCCCGGGGGAGCAAACAGTAGTGCGGGACCAGGCAAGCGTCCACACTTTCAGCAGCAGCAGAGGCCCTTTCAGCAGCAGCATCAGGCACCAGCCCGAGGGCAGGTCCAGCAGCAACAGAGACAGAACCAGCCCGCCATCCAGTGTGCGTACTGCGGGAAGACAGGACATACCAGAGAGAACTGCAGGAAGAGGTTAGGCTCATGTTTGTACTGCGGATCGACGACACACCAGCTGAAGGATTGCCCTACCATTCGGACTCGTCCAGGTCAGGGTGGAGCAGCCGCCCAGAGAGGACCAGGCAGGGTACCTACCGTACCAGGAGGCCAACAACAGAGGGGACCACTTCCACCCCAACATCAGAAGTTCGCCCAGCATCAGCAGCAGAGAGGTGCACCCCAGGGGCGAGCATACGCCATGGCAGTCGAGGAAATCGAGCCAGCAGGAGACTTGATCACAGGTTCGGTTCTTCTCGATTGTATTCCCGCATTTACCTTATTTGACTCTGGCGCTTCCCATAGTTTTGTGTCTGTATCATATGCACTTCGACATCATTTAGACACAGAACCATTAGCTAGGACTTGCAAGATCACGACTGGTGGAGGTATTATCCTAGTCCGTGATCACTGCAAGGACCGGAGAGTATCAGTAGGAGGCCGAGAGTTGAGCGTGAGCTTACTTGTCATGCCACTTCCGGGGTACGATATTGTACTCGGAATGGACTGGTTGAGTAGGCATCATGCTACTATAGATTGTTATAGAGGCAGAGTATTGTTTAGACCACCAGGAGAGCCGGAATTTGAGGTCGTCAGAGAAGCAGTGGAACAGAGCAGGAGCACATTTTGTGGAGCCAGGACGGAAGAAGAGGAGTTGCCACATCCTCTGATAGCGGAGTTCCTGGATGTATTTCCAGAAGAGTTGCCAGGCTTGCCGCCAGACAGAGATGTTGAATTCTCTATAGACTTGGTTCCAGGAGCGGAGCCCATTTCACAACATGTCTATAGAGTTAACAACAGCGAGCTGGCAGAACTGAAGAAGCAAGTCGAGGAGCTGCAGGACAAAGGCTTTATCAAATCCAGTTCATCACCATGGGGAGCTCCGGTATTGTTCGTACCGAAGAAGGACGGCACGGTGCGCATGTGTATTGATTATAGAGCTTTGAACAATATCACTATCAAGAACAAGTACCCGCTGCCGAGGATAGATGATCTTTTCGATCAGTTGAGCGGTGCGAGGGTGTTTTCAAAGATTGATTTGAGGTCAGGCTATCACCAGGTGAAGGTGAAGAAAGAAGACACGCCAAAGACAGCTTTTCGGACCAGATACGGCCAGTTTGAGTTCATGGTAATGCCATTTGGTTTAACCAATGCACCGGCAGTATTCATGAACCTGATGAACAAGGTGTTCCACCAGTACCTTGACAAGTTCGTGGTGGTGTTCATCGACGATATTCTGGTGTATTCCAAGACACCGGAGGAGCACGAAGAGCATCTGAGATTGGTCTTAGAGACTCTCAGGAAGGAGAAGTTGTACGGGAAACTCTCTAAGTGTGAATTCTTCCTTGACAAGGTCGAATTTCTTGGGCATGTGGTATCGGGTGACGGAATCTCGGTTAACCCACAGAAGATCGAGGCAGTGGAGTCATGGGCTACCCCCAGTTCGGTAGCTGAGATCAGGAGTTTTCTCGGGCTAGCAGGATACTACAGGAGGTTTGTACAAGACTTCTCCAAGATTGCAGCGCCGATGACCAGACTGACTAGGAAGGATGTGGATTTTGTGTGGACGGAGGAGTGCCAGGCTGCATTTGACGAGCTGAAGAAGAGGTTGACGACAGCTCCAATTTTGACGCTGCCATCAGGTACAGGTGGTTTTACCATCTACAGTGATGCTTCAGGGAAGGGTCTGGGATGTGTTCTTCAACAGCACGGGAAGGTAATTGCCTATGCTTCCAGGCAGTTACGCCCTCATGAACAGAATTATCCCACCCACGATTTAGAGTTGGCAGCAGTTATCTTCGCTCTAAAGCTGTGGAAACATTACCTGTACGGAGAGCGTGTGGAGATCTTCACAGACCACAAGAGCTTGAAGTACGTATTCACACAGAAGGAGCTGAACATGAGGCAGAGGAGGTGATTAGAGTTGATGAAGGACTTTGACATCTCATTGCAGTACCATCCAGGGAAGGCTAACGTAGTCGCCGATGCCTTGAGCAGGTATCCGACGGCTATGTACTTGACTACTGATAGACATTTGTTGGCTGATTTGGAGAGTTTGGAGATTGAAGTGTTAGTTCCCGGTACAGAGATTCAGATGTGGGGATTGCAGATACAGTCCGAACTGATGGACAGGATCAGAGCTGCGCAGTACGATGATGAGGCTCTGAGGAGTATCAGGGCACAGGTTCAGATGGGATTGTCGGACGACTTTACTATCGCAGATGATGGTTCCTTACGGCACGGCACGAGGATATGTGTGCCGAGTGGGGAGCTGCGCGAGGAGGTTTTACAGGAGGCACACCGCTCTCAGTACTCGATGCATCCCGGTGCCAACAAGATGTATCGAGACTTGAAAGAGCATGTATGGTGGTATGGAATGAAGCGTGAGGTAGCACGCTTCGTATCTCGGTGTCTAGTGTGCCAGCAGGTAAAGGCGGACCGGCAGAGGCCAGGAGGTTTGCTTCAACCTTTATCGATCCCAGAGTGGAAGTGGGAGCACGTGACCATGGATTTCGTTTCAGGGCTTCCACGTTCTCCAGGAGGGAAAGACGCGATTTGGGTCATCGTGGACAGGTTGACCAAATCAGCCCATTTCTTACCTTTCAAAGTGGGCACGTCGACAGAGAAGCTAGCAGAGATGTACGTGCGACAGATTGTTAGGATTCATGGAGTTCCTGTGAGCATCGTCTCAGATCGGGATAGTCGTTTCACTTCCCACTTCTGGAGGAGTCTGCAGGCTAGCTTGGGCACTCAGCTCAAGTTCAGTACCGCATATCACCCCCAGACAGACGGGCAGTCTGAGAGGACTATTCAGACTCTCGAGGATATGCTACGCACTTGCGTTTTAGATCTCGGAGGTTCTTGGGAGGATCATCTGCACCTGGTAGAGTTCGCTTACAACAACAGCTACCAGGCCAGCATCGAGATGTCACCATTTGAGGCTCTTTATGGACGGAGGTGTCGTACACCGCTATCGTGGGACGACGTTGGAGAGAGAGCCTTGCTAGGACCAGAAATGGTCGTGGATGCAGCAGAAAAGGTGAAACTCATCAGAGACAGACTGCGAGTGGCGCAGGACAGACAGCGGCATTGGGCCGACAGCCACCGTAGACCCCTTGAGTTTCAGGTATAGATTGTTGTTTTCTGGTTGTGTTGTTTGTTTGTTTAGACTGCGTGTTGAGACTGTTTTGTGTTAGGTTGGCGATCTAGTATTCCTACGGATTTCTCCGACGCGTGGAACGATTCGTTTTGGCAGAGGCGGGAAGCTTAGCCCACGCTACATCGGACCCTTCGGTATTCTGGCGAGGGTAGGTGCAGTGGCATATAGACTGGACTTGCCGCCTGCATTGGAGGGAGTGCATAATGTGTTTCACGTGTCGCAGCTGAGACGGTACGTGGCCGACCCTAGTCACGTACTTGATCACTCGGAGATTGAGGTTGGTCCGACGCTCAGCTACCCTGAGCAGCCCGTAGAGATCTTGGACCGCAGAGAGAAGGTGTTGCGGAACCAAACTATTCCTTTGGTTCGTGTTGCATGGAGACACCACTCTCCAGGGGAGTCGACCTGGGAGAGAGAAGACGAAATGCGCGAGCAATACCCTTATCTCTTCCAGACTTGAGGTATATTTCCTTTTCTGAATTCATTCTTGTTGTAGTTCAGTCCAATTTCGAGGACGAAATTTCTTTTAGGAGGGTAGACTTGTCACTACCACTTTTCCATGTAAGGGTATTTCTGTAATTTAACTACTTAAATAATTATGTATTTAATTAATTGCTGAGTTTTATAAGTAATTATATATTGTTAATAATATTTAGTTTTAGGTCTAACCCTAGAAATCTATTAGGACAACCCTAATGGGTAAACCCTAGTTAGAAAACCCTATTCTAGCGTAACCCTAGAATTTAAAAATTAGGGTGAACCCTCAAAACCCTAGACTGGCTAAACCTTAGTTAATTAGGTTCTACATGACCTAATCTAGGGGTTAAACCTAGGCTATACACTAGAAACCCTAACTGGGCCTTAATATATAAGAGGAACCCTCTCATTCTTCATGTAGAAGAGGAAAACCCTAGCCTCCACCAGAGAAAACCAATCCTCCACCCCATTTTCGAGATTCAACCTAGGGCTCCCATTTTCTCCTCCTTCAAAGCAAGAGAAGAAGAGCCTCGTTGAAGAAACCTTCCCTGCAGGTGAGAACCCTAATTTTCTTCATTTAATTTCTGTGTACAGATGATAATGGCCATTAGGAACCCCCAAATGCTGTGTGTGTAGTTCGATTTTAGGGTTTTTGGATTAGGTGGGTGACCCGTATGGGGTTTTCCCCAATTACCAGGAACCCTAACCCTAGATTTGGTTTGTAGACAGATTTTCCCTATTTTCATGTAGATATAAATTCGATTTTAGGGTTTACTTATCTAGGTATTCTAATTTCTGAAATTGATGTATGAATCTATATGCATATATATGTATTGTGGTGGGGGGATGATGTAATGAGTTCAGAACTGTGTATTTCTGTGTGCAGTCGGGTATGTACAGGCTGTGTTTGGGTTTCATGGTGTATCGGGTTGAGAGATTTCTGTGCACAGGGGTTTGATTTCTTTGCTGTGCATCTGTGTGTGAGATGAGGGTGTAGAGTGTGTTTTAGAACTGTGTAACTGTGCAGATTTCAGTATATGTGTGAGAAGAAAGTGAGAGAGGGGAGGAAATCTGTATACTGTATGTGTGTGTTTTGTGTTAGGAATTTCAGTGTCTGTGTGTGGCTGTAGGTCAATAACTTGAGGGTTACAATGTGCAAGATATCAGTTTTGTTGAGAGATTTGTGTGCATCAGTAGGTTGTAACTGTGCAGTGTGGGTATCAGTCCATCCCAGAAATCTGGGTGTATATGTCTGTGTGTGGCCTTAAGGTATAGTGTGTGTCCATGAGTAATCAGCATACATAGTGTATCAGTCACCCATTGCATATTGTGTGAGAGTTGTGTTATTCCTTGCTGTGTAGATTTCAGCCTGTGTTATCAGTGTGAGGGATTTTTCTTGTATCCAGTCATGTGTGTGTGTGTATGGTATCAGTCTAATATATGTGTGTGGAGTGAGTTAACTAGGACCTATGTGAACTGAGAACTGTGTGTCCTTGTTCATGTGTAAACTGTGCAGATATTCAAGTGTGTGTGGGTGTGTTAATTCTGTAGGAGAGGAACCAACTGTGTTCCTGTGTGTGTATGGCTGTGTGTGTGAACTGTGAGTGATGGTTAATAGGAAACAGAGTGCCTAGGTGCAGTAAGGTAGCAGTAAGTTTCAGTAGGTTAGATAGCTGTGAGGTATTAAATTCCTGTGTCAGTATGTAACTGTGTATATGTATATAAGCCTGTGTGTCAGTTATGATACTTACATAATTTCAGTGTATACCTGTGTCCATGTGTAATCAGTACACATGTGTGAGTGGTGAGAGTATGCAACTAGGTAGTGAAGGAACTGTGTGTGTAGAGTGTTTTGTTCAGATTTTTGTGTGTGAGTTCAGCACCTTAGAACTGTGTGTTTTCCTAGTGTGTGTCTACATGTGTAGGGGTGTAGCAGTAGGCCTAGAACCTTAGTAGATGTGTCTCAGAATTCCCAGGCCTAAGGTATAATGTATAGTGTGTAGTCTTGGGTAGCAGTGGGAAGTTTCTGTTGTGAATTCAGTATCAATGTGATATGGATACCCTTGTTACTGATACATCTCACTTAGCCCTGATACTTGGCTGATGCTCTATTAGCAAGGATCAGAGTAGATTAAGAGGGGGGGGCTGTTGCAGTCCAAATTATCTCAGTTAGCCATTGAGATACATGTGTGTGTGTGCCCCTTTTTGAGAGTGAATTATCTAGGTTAGATGTGGACATGTGCAGTGGGTTAGTATCAGTAGGATATATGTGTATCAGTGCCATACCTGTCTATGTGTGACTGTGTATTCCTGTCCAGTGTGTTGGGCATTGGGGTTTCAGTATTAGTGTTAGGAAGAAATGCATCAGTTAGCAGTGTGAGTGAGTTGGTAAATTAGTATAGATGTTGATATGGGGTACTGTGGGTTAATGGTATTAAGTATATGAGTAAGGTATAAGTTAAGTCACTAAATAAACACTACCCTATAGATAAATTGGGCAAGTATATTTATAAGTCATATATATTATTACGACTCACTATATGGTCTATATAGCTATATGATACCTAGTATCTAGATACTCATGAGGTGGACCTAGAAACCTAGTCACAACCTAGTTTTAACTAGTATTAGTTAAAAATAGCTAGTATGAACCTAGAAGCAAGGTATTAACTAGTTTTGACCAAAAACCTAGAATTGACTTGGTTGGACCTAGTATTGACCAGAAAACCTTAGACATGGCCTAGAAACCTCGTTTTTAAATTGTTAAGCATGTTATTCTTTTAATTCATTAATTAACATTGAATTTCCATAAATAGGTCATTGTGATTCCATTTTGGACCTCGCTCCTTACATTCTGCTCAGGACCACAGGCGAGTACATTCTCTGACAGTTTTCATTGTTGATTATTTCTATAAATTGTAGTGTATTACATACTTGATTCTGACACTATGGATACACGGGTTAGCACCCTAGATCCCCATCATGAGGAGTCGTGATTGGAATCCATCGTGCTAGCTGGGGGATGGGGAACTGTTAGTAGATTATGTGATCATATCCACACTTACCATGCATCATAGCTCACCCCACATCTCACGTCGGGTGCGGCCTGACCCTCATCATGCCTCATAGCTGTTATATATGATTAGCCTGACCATTATCATGCATCATAGCTAACCATATGGTTAGCCTGACCTTCAAGAATCATAGCTAATCATATATAACCAGCCTGATCCAGTCCCAAGCCGATCACATAATAAACTGATATTTCAAACACTTAGCTAGATGTTTTATCTTTATTCAGATTTTACTTGTTCTAGCATTACTACTTATTGCTCATTGCTAGATGCTTATTTGTCTATTTCATTTCTCCAGTACTTCACATGTTCAGCTTTTATTTCCATCTTGTATCTCTTACACTGTTTATAGATTTTGTCAATTTAATGAAACTGCTGTTAGTGCTTGTGCTTCGCTCCAATCCTGACTGGATAACAACATTTTCAGAGAACCTGGAGGACTTTTGCCCTACTCATTACGGTCCAGGAATAGAGGAGGATTTCACCCCAGAAATCCCAGAGGAGGTGCCTATCCTAGAGGAGAACTTGCCTGCCCATGCTTAGATTATTTTCTGCATTATTATTCTAAACTGAGACTGAGACTGTGATGTATTTATTTTATTTGTGACTTTGTGAGGTCATTTAGACCCAGGTTTTGAGTTGAACTCCTTGTGGTTGGTTTTAAATAGAACTCTTTTCAATTCTCATCGTGCCATTATGTTTATAGTTGTGATTGAGTATATTATAGATGTGATTTATTTATCAAATGTCCTCCGTACGGAGTTGAGACTATTGACAGGATGTGCTATATTTGTGACCTAGACAGCGTTCTACCGCCGATGCTGCGGCGTAGGCTGGACGTACCCACGACTCATGCCCAAATTCCGGGTGCGGGTCGTGACACAGATCCCTTCGAAGCAGACGAACAGGATTCTGAGCCGTTTGAGAATGACTCTTGGGCTCAACAAATGGATACGCAGTGGGAATTCTGCTTCAAACAGAGGGAACCTCCCACCAAAGACGAAGTTATCCAGTTTGACGTTGGGGGTAAACTTTTGCCAAAATCGATATTCATCAGTAAAAATCTCTCCCCAGCTGAACGGGAAGAAGTTATCTAGCTGATAAAAGAATATATCGACGTCTTTGCGTGGAATTATGAAGACATGCCGGGCCTTGACCCGAAGGTGGCTACTCATAAGCTCAATATATTGACCGACTCGAAGCCTATGAAGCAGCACCAACGCCGGTTCCGCCCGGACATGATGGACGCCATCGAAGCTGAAGTCAAAACGCAGCTACGCTGTGAACACGGATCCCCCTGGAAGAGACTGGAGAAGTCCCTTCATAGATTTCGTCGTATACGGAATCTTGCCAGAGGACCCCAAAGAAGCAGTATCCGTCAAAAGACGATCATTACGCTTCTACTTCGATACATCTTCACAATACCTATATCGCCGGACTTACGACGGACTGCTATTGAGATGTCTCTCTGACGACGAAGCACAGCAGATTATCCGGGAAGCTCACGACGGCGTATGCGGAGCGCATCAGCCCGGTCCTAAGCTACAGGATCTTATCAGGAGAATAGGCTATTACTCGCCTACTATGATCGCAAATGCAATAAAGTATGCAAGACAATGCAGAGCCTGTCAGGTTCATGCAGACTTCATACATTAATCTTCTGAACATCTATATCCTATGGTTGTATCCTGGCCTTTCGAAGTATGGGGTATGGATATCGTTGGTCCTATTCACCCGTCTTCTTCCAGAGGTCACCGGTTCATACTGGCCATCACGGATTACTTCTCCAAATGGGCAGAGGCGATCCCTCTGGCTGAGGTAAAGGCGTCTGACGTAATCAGCTTCATCAAGCATCACGTCCTTTATCGCTTTGGGATTCCCCGAAGAATAATCTATGACAATGGGCCTCAGTTCATCAGCCAGGCGTTTCATCGATTTTGCGATAAAAATCGAATACATAATATTGCCTCTACGGCATATTATCCAGCTGCTAATGGTTTGGCAGAAGCTTTCAACAAAACTATCATCAAACTCCTGAAGAAGATCGTCTCTTCGAACAAAAGAGACTGGAACGAGAAGCTGGGCGAATGTCTCTGGGCATACCGCACAACGGTGCGGACACCGACAGGTTGTACCCCATTTTTACTGGTCTACGGGAGCGAGGCAGTTCTTTCCATTGAAATCCAGATTTCGTCGCTCAGGATAGCCGTGACTAATGAGCTGACTCGAGAAAAGAATGACCTGTTAAGGCTTCAAGAGCTGGAAGGATTAGACGAGAAACGCCTCCAAGCTCAACAGCGCATCGCGCTCTACCAAGCACGTATTTCCAGAGCTTTCAACCATAAAGTAAAGGAAAGAGTGTTCAAAGTCGGCGAGCTAGTCTTAGCCGTAAGAAGGCCGATGATTCTCACTCACAGGAGTAAAGGGAAATTTCAGCCCAAGTGGGAAGGCCCTTATGTGATCGAGACAACGTTCTCGAACGGTGCTTATAGGATAGCCCAGCCTAATGGAGACCTGTTAATGGCTCCTATCAACGGTAAATTTCTGAAGAGGTACTATGCCTAACCTCCTTTACCCCAAAGTAGAATATAACAAGAATCTCAAATCTGATAAAACTACTTTTAAAACGAAACTAGTTAGGTCATATTCTATCATGTCAGTATAACCTCTGAATAGGTATGTCCTGCTAGAATTTTACCGAGAGTTTATCACGTCCATACCACCTCTGATATCACTCTCGCCCAAACCGGTCATTTATATTCCGAAATGATGGGTCCATAAAGTCAGAAAAGACTCGCTTTATTTATTTCCGAAAAGAGCAAAATTATATTGGGTACATCGTTGTGGGGGAGCAGTCAGATCGCGAATCAGCTTCGCCAGTGCAGCCACCCTCTCGTCCCTGGAAACCAAGGCATCAGCGCGAGCCTGTTCCAGTCGTGCCTTGGGAGTGTTCGTGAAGGACAGTTCGGCCCTTGTCCGAAGAGAGCCAGCTTGAGCAGCTTCTGCACGCTCCAGGTCCCGTCGTGCGGTGCTCAGTCGACCAGTCGCTACGTCTAGACCCACCAGCGACTGAGAAGCCCACTCCTCTGCCTGAGCAAGTTTCTCCTTCAACTTGCGGAACCTCACTGCGTTTCCTTCATGCTCGAATTGGCACTACGTCTGAAGAGTAAGAGCCTCCTCCACGACGGCCCTTCTTTTATCCATCTCCAGCTTACGGGCTTTGATAGAGTCATCCAGGCTCTCCAGCTGTTTGGTAAGCCGTGCAGTCATGGAGTCATATCTGGCCCGGACTTCGGCTTCAAAACTGCCCCGAGTCAGCTGCAAGTATTCGTTAATAGGTTGCTCCAACCCATTAACCATCGCCTCCAGGGCGTCAGCTACCCCGGAATCGCCGAACCCTCTAACAGCCCCAATCGAAAACTGGGAAGCCTTCTTCAGACGCTCAAAATCCATATTCTTCGCCAACACCATTGATATCAGCGTGTTCAAATTGGCGTAGAAAGTGTTGGTATACAGCTCGGTCAGCGCAACCAGATCTGGTTGGACGCCAGGAGTGGCCGCGATATGGGCAAGTTCCCCTCCAGGAATGATCGCAGACGAGGTGGCCACAACCGTCGCCTCGACAGGTGGTACGACCGAAGAAGGCGCGACAACGACGGTCGAAGTCATCGCCATACTCGCAAGAGGAGAGGTCACGATGACGGGTTCGTCCTCCTCTTGAGCTGACGAAACTACTCCGGGAGTACTGGCCCCCGAAGCCATTTCCTCCTCGAAGTCGAACGCCTCCGTATCATCGTCAGGAGCCCGAGCAGAGTCAGAATGCGCTTCAATGCTATACTCCCCGCGGACGCCATCCCCTGAAAAAAGGACAAGAAAGTTGATATCAATATGATAGTAATATTTCTAAGAGGCGACATGAAGATGATCTTTACCCGTAGCCCGTGGTATATATGCCGCGTCTGCAGCCGATGTAGCTATATCACGCCTTAATGATGCAATACGAACTGTCATACCTGGAGAAGGAGGTGGACCAACCGACATCGCCAGAAGCTCCACCAAGCCTCCACCGAGATGTGTTCGAGGTTCGTCAGCTGGAACCTCGCTGGTCATGCTCACGGACGCAGCAGGAGTTTCCTCCGTTGCTGGTCTAGAGGAAGATTCTCCCATTTGCCTCGGCCACGCAGGCGATTTCATCCCACTACCGGAGGCAGTGGCAGCAATGGCAGCCTCAAGCAGGAGTTCTCCGGCTCCGCCAGCCAAAACTGAGGGTCCCTCTCCGAGAGGCAGGGAACCTCCAATCAAAGGGATATCCCCAACAGGAGAGGCAGCAGGTTCCCCTCTAGGAGCCTCAATGCCAGGAATCTAGAGAGGGAGATCAACCGTCTTCTTCTTCCTCTCGCGAGGGGAAGCCTGCTTCGAAACAGGAGCCCTTCGCTTCCCAGACACCGCCAAAGCCCCCACAGGCGGAGGCACTTCATACCTCAGCACCGACACCAGAGGCTCATCCGGAATGGCGGATTCCTCGCCCTCGTCAGATAAAACCCAGGGGACTTCGATCCTTCCGCCAAGCTTGGAAGAAGGCACCCTGAAGCTTCTACGTATGTCAAAATCGCGATGGAGGGTGTTGATTGCCACATAAAACTGAGCGTACGAATGAAGGGTGCGCAGCTCCGTGGAGAGGGTGGCGACCGGCATGATGAAGATTGCTCCCGTGCAGCCCATGATGAAGTACCGCCATCCCCTGGCTCCATCAATGAGTCCGCCCGTGGACCTGAAGCTGGTGATGGCATTGCCCACGTGCAGCTGATCGTACCCAAACTGCCTGGCGAACCGACTAGGCAAGTAAGGCTCGAAGAAGCAATGATCCTCGCTTCTGTACAGTAAATGGGAGGGTCTGATACAGACCAACCAATTAAAGGCTTCCGGAGAAAGATTGGTCTTTTCTCCGCCTAAATCCTCAAGCCTAATCCCCGACTGATTGCGATGTACAGAAGGGACAGTGCAGGGGAGCTTCCAGCAATGATCGAGACTCAGCACCCATCGACAGTCCATGACTGTGTTCACATTCCAGAGGGAGTCCTTGTAGTTCAGCAAGAAACTACCCCCCGCGCTGCTATCGGGACCGGGAGACATCACCCTGGAGTTGTGAAGAATTAACCATCCCATCAAGTACAGGTATGGTAACTCTACCCGAGGAAAGCTATCACGTCGAGCTTCATCGACGAGCAGTCCGTCAGTCATGGCTCTCAGTCCAGCCTGTATGCGGCACACCATGGCAGGGAGCAAGCCCAGTCTTGCCCCGAACACCAGACGGACGGCGGGCCACAGGATGTTCCGATAAATGCGGTCCGTGGATACTGTGCCAGACACCACTACTCGACGCAACCATAGGGAGAGAAAGCCAGCCAGCTTGGCTTCCTCAGACAAAGGCCTGCGGCAACGCCTCAAGTAACTATAGGCCTTAGTGCCTTCAGGGTACTTTCCTACCCCGTCAGCGAGGAACTGATCTGGAGCTTTAGCCTCCTCCATAAGATCCTCGATGACCTGGGCGCTGAGCACGCCCAAGCAGTTCACGGGCTCATGCTTGTCCCCCGAAACCTTCACCGACTTGACGGCCCTGGCCCGGTGAAAGAAGAGGTAGGACATCCACTTAGTGGTGTGAGCCAAGTCAGAAGGCTCATTATAAAAAGCAGTGCACATGAAGTAGTGGCACATCAGCTCCTGGTACACCTCCACAACCCGAGGGTCCGAACCCTCTAACTCCCGGTTGGTGGGAACATACTCTTCATACGGAGTATCCCCCATCGACAGTCTCGAGATCGCTGCCATTTCGTGGAGGGCCAACTCCAACTCCCCCAGTGGAGTGGCGAAGGTCCCGGTGAGCAAAATGTATCGCTCCATTAGCGCCAGAAATAGGTTAGGGTTAGGAGGCAACCCGACACTCGTCACGCTCACGGCGGCATACAGTCCTGCGACCTCCAGCTCTCTCCAAAAATGCTTCAGAGCCCAGTCAACTAGGCAAGTCCATCGAAGGTTTGCTGGGGTGATCCACCCATTGCATCAAGGATTCTCCTTGGGGTATACTCCCCCTCGCACCATGAAGTCATTGCAGAAAGTCGGCAATTGGACCGGCTGGATCATCGAACTGTCTTCACTCGGGACGCTGCCCGGGCACAGCCCCCTGAACAACGTCACGACACCAGAAGGGCGGCTGACAAATAACCCCTGCTCAGCTCCTTTCAGATGAAAAATCTTCCCCGACTTCCCGTGAAGATCAGGAGTCAGCGTCCACGATATCCTCCTACGATGAGTGGCATGGAAGAAAGCCGAGATGGGATAATCTCTCGGCATCGTGGGAAGATACAAGACCACGCTCTCAGCAAAGAAAACCCAGGGTTCTCTCTTGGGCTTCGTCTGGGACTGCTTGTCTATCATGTCCCCAAAGAGAAAGGCCGGCTTGATGTACTGCTCCCCGTCTATGTACGTTAGGGGCTCCCCGTTGATCATGCTCAACAGCATTCGCTCGCCCTGAGCCGATATCAAGATCCCCCTTCCTTCAGGGTACTGAGGTCCGGAGATAGGAAATGTCACGTGCGACAGATCCTCCAGGTAGTTCGAGTGCAGCATCCCGGCAGCAGAACCCATCACCTCAGCCAGTGGAGACTCCTGCAAGTCAACTGCAAAAAGTGTAAGAAAAATACGTCACTACAAATCTTGCAAACGCAAAGGCCAAGAAATGACAGTCTGTGCTTTACGCCAAGACTGTACAAAATTTGGTCATTTTACGCCGGGAGTCACATCCTGAAGCGTAATTGGCGGTATACTGTCCGTGCTTTACGCCAGACTGCTAAAATTCTAGTTATTACGCCGGAGGTCCCATCCAAAGCGTAAAACTAAAATTTTATAGTATACACCAAGTCTTCGGCAGCCAGAGCTTTTACGCTCATAACTGCGAAGATATGGAGTTTTTACGCTGACACATTAGAAATGTGGGCGTAAAAGATAAAAACGTCTCCGTGCGTCATCTTCCTCAAAGAGGCTATCAGCACGGAAGACGACCTAGCACGGTCACGTTCAACGTGTGCGAAGGATTTTTCGTCATTCTTTGTCATTTCCAATGGCTATACCTCTAAAGCCGGGTGCGCTACTCGTCGGCAGGATCCTTCGCTCAGAAGGAAGTTCACCTCGCCCGACCGAAGACTCTCTCGCCGGGGCAGAAGCACGAGAAGAAGAGCCTACACTTTTTCCCTTGGTGGAGAGGGTTTGCTTCGGCGCCATTTCTGGAAACTCGGAGTGCTCGGAGAAAGTACGAGGGGAAAAACTTAAACAATCAAAGCTCTCTCTCGCAGAAGACGGATAAAAAGTTTTTCTCTCCAAAGCTTGGGATATATATAGAGTTCGGGTTGACTCCTCGAATCCTCAGGCGGCTCCTCGAAACCCCAACCAAATCCCATAAATTAAATATTTGGTTATGATTGGGTACTACGTCAGCCCACTACTCTCGAAAGACGGACAGTCAGCAAATTCGAAGAGTTTTTCGTGCAAAAGCAGGTCAGCGGTTCCTATGCTAAGGAGCTTTCTACGCTCGACAGCAATAGATCTACGGTTTTATGCTCGTAAGCTACAAGTCTATAGTTTTACGCCTGGATGCCTTTGTGCTCGGTAGCTTTTATGCTCGAGAGGCCACAAACCAATAACTTTTTACGCTCAGCAGATACCAAATCGATGATCTCATGCTCGGTGGCGCTTAGTTTACGCTCGGAGGCAATAGATCCGCAACTTCTATGCTCAGAAGATTTCTTTCATTCACAGGCTACAAATCTACAGTTCTACGCTAAGGAGCTTTCTACGCCCGACAGCAACAGATCTACAGTTCTATGCTCGCAAGCTATCAGTCTATGGTTTTATGCCCGGATGCCTTTGTGCTCGGTAGCTTTTACGCTCGAGAGGCTACAAACCTACGACTTCACGCTCAGCAGCTCCAAATCGACGATCTCACGCTCGGTGGCTTTCTACGCTCAATAGGCTACGAACTCAGGATTTTTCAGCCCATCTACACTACGGATCTCTGACTTTCCGCATATCCGAACTCAAGGCGGTCGATTACAGGAGTTCACACAGAAGATACTCCTTCTTGACCTCAACGTATCCCAAGTACCCGAAGCATACAAGAGTTCAAACATTGAGAAATTACTCTTCTCGGGTTAATTCGAGGTTCATCCAGACTCCAGTCTGAATATCTCGTCTATCAAGATGGCAACTCAGTTAGACAGCCATTTCTCGACCCTGTTCCAAGGGATTTTTCGAGAAATCATTCTTGAAGACGAAGTCTGAACAAAAAATTCTACGCGGTTCCTCAGTCCTAGCAACAGGACAGTTCTAAAATGTTCAAAATGCTCTACAGCGTTCTATGGACTATTCGCTATACGTGAAAGACAGGACCTAGCACTCTTTCTACAGAGTCGGCATAAAGAATCAAACGTGTCAAAGCTACACATATTCAGACTTCACAGTAACGTATGGCAAGACGATAATATGCAGAGAAGGAAGACAATTTTATTAAAATCAAAATCATGATTACATATGAGGGAAATCCTGTCTACAAGGGGTTTTTCTTCACTTATTTCATGGTTACATATGAGAGAAATCCTGTCTACAAAGGATTTCCTCGTCTTCATTGGAAGGCCGCCCCAGGATCTGTTCTACCGGATTCTCGCATCGGTACAGGTCTTCCTCTTATTCCATGGTAGTTCATCGACCACCACAGTCATGAACAAGAAGATCGCCGGCGAAGGGAGGATACAGAACTGGGCCTGCATAAATTATGCAGATCTCCTGCTCCGTATGCTATGACCGATCCAGTTGAGGCTTCTTTAAGACCCAACTCGATCGAGGACAGCAGTTACAGTTTGTCTGCTCTTGTCCGCAGAGGCCTCTGGGGAAAATATACCGCTTGCAAGCCGTGTGGTCAAATACGACCCTTCCCCTCTCCCGAAGAACAGCCATATAAAGTTGCTGATTATCCCGAGCAAGGGAGGCTAAGATATCCTTCCACGATCCATCGTTGCAGTGGACACTTGCTCGAAGATGCCGTCTTTTTTGGCTCCTTACACGCTGGAAGAACATGATCTCCTTCTTTCTCAGATCGACCCGACGAACTCTGGCAATCATCTCTGCGTGGTGATAGGAATGTGGGGAGAATAGGCTAACTCCCCCAGCCTTTTTATAGGCGAAAGGGGTCACGTCGGTTCCCAATAAATCCACCATAAAGTTGGCATCGACCGTTTCAGCGCTCCCTTCAGAAACATTTTGATTCACGAGGTGCGGTTCATGCTTCATTCAAAGCGTTCCAACTTCCGAGGAATTTGAAAGCTTTGAAGGGGGTCTTGTAGAAGCATAAAAAATACGCCGGATAACTATACGCGGCATATCGGTGCAGAGCAGCGTAGGCAAAGGCCATAAGAGCCATTAAGCGTGCAACAGAGCCTTTTCCGCTAAAACGGAGCGTGAAACATAAAAGCTCAAAGGACCATCCGCGTAAGGCAGTACGTCCAAGCCGCTTCAGCGTAAACAGGGTGCTTCATCGCCTCCAGGGCGTAAAACTCCTCCCATTTCATACGCAGCATTGAGGTGTACAAGAGACGCTTCGTATTCTCTGAAGTGAACCTGTCAGAGCCTGCAATGAACCTGTCAGAGCCTGCAATGAACCTGACGTCTGGACTTCTGGCAAAGGGATACGGCTCGACTACCCAGGCGACGGCTATAATGATGGCACAGCACTGCGACCTAGGCTGTCAAATACCGCCATCCCCTTTGCGTAAACTGCTTTTTCAAGCACGAAAGGATACGCTGCCTTATTTTACACAGGCAAAATGCGAGCTGTTTACGTTCTGCAGTAGACAAACCGCCTGCCACGCCAAAAGCTGCACTCCGTACGGGGTTCGAGGCACGTCTCTTCGTCTAATGCACAGAGCGGTGACAGTTTTTTGAGGCATACCTCTGCGACTAATGCGCAGAAAGGGTTGCAGACCGTCAAAGAACACGCCTCCACATTTAATGCACAGGATGATGACAAATCTCGGCATTTAATGCAAGAGATTTGATTATATCTTCAAAAGCAGTAATTCCGGCTAAGACGTCCATATCAGCACTGTGGCATGGTACGTAGCGGCTTCTACGCCCATCCGGCCTCTGTGCTCATTCGGCTTCCACGCCTGCACGGCCTCTGTGCCCATTCGGCTTCCAAGCCTGTTCGGCCTCCGTGCCCATTCGGCTTCTACGCCTGTTCGGCTTCTATGCCTACTCGGCTTCTATGCCTGCTCGGCTTCAACGCCTGCTCGGTCTCTATGACCACTCGGCTTCAACGCCTGTTCGGTCCCTATGACCACTCGGCTTCAACGCCTGTTCGGCCTCTGCGACCACTCGGCTTTTACGCCTGTTCGGCTTCTACGCCTGTTCGGCTTCTATGCCGGTTTGATAACTATTTGGCTTCTATGACATGGTGACAGACATTTGGCTTCTATGCCAACCTCTTCTTCACAATGGATACCTACCTACGTGGCTTTTACGTCGTGATCTTCATAGCGATTGTACGCGTTGTGTCCCTTAGTTGGACCCGCATCACACGCTCATTCAAAAGATCATCTATACGCAGGCATTGGTTACTTTAACCATTATGTAAAAGGGTGTTATACTTTCCACTCCTCGGTTGTTACACCAACGGAGTGGTCACTGTCAATAAAACTCTATAAATAGGGACCTCTATCAATGAGGAACAAGGTCGAAAAACTTAAAACTTGAAGATCGAACAAGGTCGACAAATTGGAAGATCGAACCAAGGGGACATTGGAAGATCGAACCAGAGAGAGAGAGAGAGAGAGTCCAGAGCTAAGACAAAGAGCAGGGATCGAAGACTTTGGCATCATGCATCCACCCTCTTCTGCAACCTTCGAAGCTGCTTCCTGTCTTCTACGGCACTTCTTCAACATCGTGTGGTCCAAGGGCTAAAGTGATCGACTGTAGATCAGACACATATAGCAATATCTACCCAGATTAAATAAATTGTACTCCCATATCCTCGTATAGGATCAAATTGTACAAGTTTGTTTGTAAACAAAAGAAGGCGGGCTCCGTGTAAGCCCCACATTGAATATATTTTCTATTCTTTCGTTTAACACCACAAACACCAGGATTGCCGCCAGATCAAGATATTGAGTTCTCAATAGACTTTATGCTAGGTACAGAGCCAATTTTACTGTATGTCTATCGAGTGAACAACAGTGAGCAGGTCGAGATAAAAAAGCAAGTGGATGAATTCTAGGATAAGGGGTTTTCAGATCTAGTTCTTCACTGTGGGGAGCTTCGATAATGTTTGTACCGAAGAAGGATGGATCGGTGCACATGTGTATCGTTTATAGGGCATTGAATAATCTTACTATCAAAAATAAATATTCGTTGCCATGGATTGATGACCTATTCGATCAGTTGAGTGGAGCCAAGATATTTTCCAAGATAGACTTGAGATCAGGCTACCATCATGTGAAAGTGAAGCTGGAGGACATTCCAAAGACTGCTTTTAGGACTCGGTATGGCCAGTATGAGTTCATGGTGATGCTGTTTGGGTTGACTAATGCCCCGGCAATATTTATGAATTTGATAAACAAGGTGTTACATTAGTACCTTGTCAAGTTCGTGGTGGTGTTCATCGATGACATACTCATATACTCAAAGACACCAGAGAAGCATGAGGAGCATCTACGGATTGTGTTGGATGTGATGAGGAATGAGAAGCTGTCCAAGTGTGAGTTCTTCCTGGACAAGGTAGAGTTCTTAGGACATGTTGTGACTGGTGATAGAATTTCAGTAGATCCGAAGAAGATCACAGCAGTGGAATCTTGAAAGACCCCGAGTTTGGTGGCCGAGATCAGAAGTTTCTTGGGTCTGGCAGGCTACTACAGAAAGTTTGTGCAAAAAATTTCAAGGATTGCTGAGCCAATGACTAGACTCACCAGGAAGGATGCGGAGTTTTTTTGGACAGAGGAATACCAGGTTGCTTTTGAGAAATTGAAGATGAGGTTGACGTCTACTCCTATTTTGACGTTGCCATCAGGGTCAGAAGGTTTCACTATTTATAGTGATGCATTAAGAAAAGAAGTAGGTTGTGTTCTTCAGTAGAATAAAAAAGTGATTGCTTTGCATCCAGGCAGTTGCGTCCTTATAAGAAGAACTATACTTCCCACGATTTGGAGTTGGCAGCAATCATCTTTGCTTTGAAGTTGTGGAAATATTATTTTGTACGGAGAGCGTGTGGAGATCTTCACAGACCATAAGAGCTTGAAGTATATTTTTACTCAGAAGGAGTTAAACATGAGGCAGTATCTGTGCTGGAACTGATGAAGAATTTTGACATATCCTTACAGTATCATCCTGAGAAAGCCAATGTAGTTGTCGATGCCTTGAACAGGTATTCGATAGTTATATTTTTGACGCAAGACCGATATTTGTTGGAGGATCTGGAGAGCTTGGGCATTAAAGTGATAGTCCCTAGTTTTGCTATACAAATATGGGGGTTGCAGATATACTCGAAGTTGATGGACAGGATCAAGCCAATCAAGTATGAGGATGTATCTCTGAGGAGCATCAGAGCTCATGTGAGAGCAGAATTGGAGGGTGATTTCATAATTGTTGAGGATAGTTCTTTGCGACATAGTGCTAGATTATGTGTGCCTAGTGGGGAGCTACGTGAAGAGGTATTACAGAAAGCGCATCGCTCTCAGTATTCCATGCATCCAGGTGCCAACAAAATTTATCGGGACATGCAAAAGAGTATGTGGTGGTATGGCATGAAGAGGGAGATGGCATAGTTTGTTTCCAGATGCTTAGTGTACCAGCAGATGAAAGCCGAGAGGCAGAGGCTAGGTGGATTACTTCAGCTATTACCCATTCCAGAGTAAAAGTGGCAGAACATTACTATAGATTTTTTGTCCGTACTTTCGTGATCTCCAGGAGGAAAAGACGTGATTTGGGTTATCATTGACAGGTTTACCAAGTCGGCCCATTTTTTGCCTTTCAAGGTGGGTTTGTCTATGGAGAAGCTGGCAGAGATGTATATGAGGTAGATCATCAGGATATATGGGGTTTTCGTCAGCATAGTCTCGAATCGGGATAGTCGTTTTACTTCTCATTTTTGGAGGAGTTTGTAGGCGAGTTTGGGCACCCAGCTCAAGTCTAATACTGTATATCATCTCCAGACAGATAGGCAGTCAGAGAGGACCATTCAGACCCTCAAGGATATATTGTGCACTTGTATACTAGATTTCGGGGGATCTTGGGAGGACCATCTCCATTTGGTAGAGTTTGCTTACAACAGCAGCACATAGTGAAGAACAGCAACAGCACGCAGTGAGAACAACAGCAATAATAAATTAATGAACATCAGCTACCATGGTGAGAGGGGTCGGGTAAATCATAGGTTAGAGTCGTATAGTTAATGTTTAAGCTTAGTTGTTAGTTGGAGATAAGTTTATATGGTTAGTATATATATAGTGGTTAATTAGTTAGTTAATATGTAACAACTAGTTATTAGTTGGGTATGTATGTATATATATATATATATATATATATATATATATATATATATATATATATATATTTATATATATATATATTTATATGGTTAGTATATATATAGTGGTTGATTAGTTAGTTAATATGTAACAACTGGTTATAAGTTGGGTATATATATATATATATATATATTAACTGTCAGTTGGGTGTTAAGGTTAGTATATATAGAATGTTATTTATAATCATATAAGTAGTAGATATTCATAAATAGTACTATAGTATATCGGTTAGAGAGATTTAATGTTAGTCTAGGATTACCTTATGATACGAATGTAATTGTTAGTTGTAGGGTTGACTCAAGGTATTGGGTATTGTGTATCAAGATGAGGGTAGCTAGCGTGATACCATATTGGCTCAAAGCCATGGTATCCACTTAGTATTAGTTTAGCTAGAGATACTAGTATGTAGTATAGTTGTATAACTTATAGAATATTTTCTATAGATATATATTACATATATTACGATAAGGTATAGTGTTGGTATCCTAGTATCCTAATATAGCTAGTATAGCATAGTTACATTGTGTATGGACCCAATATCCTAGAGATGAACTCATACAACCTAGAAATAGCTAGTTTGACCAAGTTTGACCTAGAGTTGACCTAGTTTAATTATTTTGACCTAGAAATGGCTTTGTCATGACCTGCACCCGGAATATGGGTAAGAGTTGTGGGTACGTCCAGCCTACGCCGTAGCATCGGTGGTAGAACGTTGTCTAGGTCACAACAATATACTAAACATAACTCATAACTTGTCAATGGTATCAACTCCATAAGGAGGACAATAAAGTAAACATCTCTCAACATCTCATAATTTATACTCAATCACAATAGCTATAAGAATAAATAGCACGATAAAAGATAAGAAGTAATGACATAGTCAAACGCAATGTCTCAAAATAGAGATAAACTACAGTCTAGCTGTCCAACATAAAAAGTCTCCACAAGTCTCAATTTAAATTCCACATAAGTCTCAACATAACTAAAAATAAACCTCAAATGCATAAAATAAATACTGTCTAAACAGATGCAGGAAGTGTCTCCTCTAATAGAATAGACTCCTCTAAGATCTCTGGTGTGTAATCTGCGTCTATACCTGGTCCATAGTGTGTAGGACAGAAGTCCTTAAGATCCTCTGAAAAAAATATCCAGTCACGATTGGAGTGAAGTACAAGCACTAACAGCAGTTCCATATATATTGATAAAAACTATAATACAGTGTAAAGAAATACAAGATAGACATAAATACTGACAATAGCAATACTTGGATAATGAAGTACTGGAAATAAGAAATACTAGAGCATATCATCATCAATGGTACATGTAGCAATGAATAGAAATACAACTGCATGCTAAAACAATGAACTGGAATATAAGTGAATACTAGAACTATAACTAGAACATAAGGAATGCTACATCAATAAACTAGAGATACATGTTAAGAATATTTAGCTAAGTGTGTGAAACATCATCATATCATGTGATCAGCTTGAGACTGATCAGGCTTGTTATATATAATTAGCTATGATTCATGTAAGGTAAGGCTAACCATCCGGATAGGTATGATGTGAGCAATAGTCAGGCTAATCACATGTAACAGGCTATGAGGTATGTGATGGTTAGGCTGTGCTGCACCGACGTGAGGTGTGGGTGAGCTATTATGCATGTAAAGTTGGGTATGATCAAATAAGCTACTAATATTTCTTTGTCCCCAGCTAGCACGATGGATCGCAATCACGACTCCTCATGACAGGTCTCGATGATGTCAACTCGTGTATACAACAGTGTCAGAATCATGTACGCTATATAACTAGAATCATAGAGATAATCAACATAATAAAAAATGTCAGAGAATGTACTCGCCTGTGGTCCTCTGCTGGAAATACAAATATCCTATTTCCAAAGTCTCATCTGAATAATCCAACAGTCCTATAGACATCAATTAATAATAATATTGTATTAGTCGATACACCAACATACACGTAATCATAAATACCATGAACTCAGAGACTACGCTAGGGGTACTACTGATCAACTAGAAGGGTAAAATGTGCGTCTAACTGCATGGGTATCACGTCTACAATTACTATGAAATCAGGCAGTCAATCACTAACACAGGTCTCACAAGTACGTCAGTGTACATAAGGCAGTCAACTCATAATTCTCAGGGTCACATGGTCAATGTAACTATGGGATATCCGTAATTAATACTAGGGCATACTATATATATATACAATATAAATATATAGTCCTAACTAGCATTTAGCATTTAATTTTATATAATATATATATATACACCATATATTTATATATGTATATATCAACCAATAATTATATGCATCTCAATTGGAATGTTATACACATACGCGTACGTAAACTCATACGAGTTTGGGTTATTTGCATAGCCTAGCAATCATCATCTAATGAATACGTTATGACAATACGCTAGATCCTAATATCATTCATGTACAAATACATAACCAAAATCATAAGAGAAATACTTTGCACATTGGCCTCGGCATGCACGTGCACGAGGGAGTGTTCAACGTTAAATCGTGAGGGAAGATGGGTTCAGCGGGCTGTCGAGTTCGGTGAAGACGATGGCATGCAGGCGGCGTTCAGTCATCGAGGAGTCGGGTTCAGTGGTGTCTGACGGGTTCAGGTGAGGAGGGAATGACTGGCAGCATTCAGTCGGGTCTAGGCGGGCTGTCGACGGGAAGTCGGCAAGCAGGGCGAAGCGGCATTCAGCCGTCCAGGCGAGTGCTCCCGTCGGGTTCTACTATCGAGTCGAAGTGAGGATGGATGGCGGGGTGTTCAGTCGTACGCTGGCAAGTCGAGGGGAGAAGACGGGAGGTCTGGGCTCCGGTCGACGGGATCTCAGGTCGACCAGGCAGGGTCTGCGAGCAGGACGGTGCTGGCGCTGGCAGTGAGTAGTGGGTCAAGGTGTCAACGGGATGGTTCGGCGGTCGGGTTCTGACCGAAATGGGGCTGCTCTGGCGAGGGGATGTGGCTTGGGCAGATGATGCACAGGAGATGGAAGGGATGGTGTCGGCTGGGAATATAGTTTTAGGTATAGGGATGAAAAGAAAGAAAGAATAAAGAAGTTATATATATATATATATATATATATATATATATATATATATATATAATTAGGGTTGGGAGTTGGGGTTGACCTAGAAAGGTGGGTCGATCAACACTCCTCCTTAGGATTTGCCTTTGGCTTGTCATATAGAAATTTGAGGGCTAGGATTGCATGGTTTTAAAAATGGAGGGCCAAGGTTCAATGAGGGTTGATGTTGAGTGTTACACACTCCAAAATTTTGGAGAAAAAATCTCATAAAGGAAAATGGGGTTTGTTCCTGTGTTGTGTCCAATGGGGTGGACACCTTGATGCACTTTTGCATAAAAGTGCCAATAATTGGAAAATTGCACAAAGTTGGATTTTTGGTTTAATTTAATTAAAATGAATATCATTGGTGTTCTAAATTTAATTAGAAGTACATGGAATTGAAATTAGGTGGGACACAAGTGTCATAAATGTGGAAGACTCAAAGTAGAATATTCTCATAATTTGGGTTGCACAAAAAAAGTCGAGATTGTATCTCCAATTTCGATTGGAACGCACAAGGATACAAAGTCGAATTTACATAACTAAATATAGTCGTTTGCGACGAATGTTGTGCAACTAAAATAAAGCACAACATGGCATGGTTATGAGTCACACAAAGATCAAAATAGAAGACTCGCACGACTAGTACATGGGTATGAAATTTGTAGGAAGGCAATAGTAAGTGTAGCGCTCTAATTATCGAAGCAACGGTAGGGTACAACAATCAATTAAAATTATGGTAATTTAATATAAATAAATATCATGCAATATTAACATATTATATTAAATAAATAAATAAATAAAAATACCCCTATTCTGGAATGTGGTAGTGACAAGTCTACCCTCCTTAAAAGAATTTTGTCCTCAAAATTAAAATAAACTAGCACAAGAACAAACAATCAAACAAGGAATATACCTCAAGTCTCGAAGAGATACGGATACTGCTTGCGTATTTCGTCCTCTCTCTACCAGGTTGACTCGCTTGGAGAGTGATATCTCTATGCAACACGAACTAAAGGAATAGTCTGGTTCCTCAATACCTTCTCTCTACAATCCAAGATCTCAACGGATTGTTCAGGATAGCTGAGCGTCGGTCCAACCTCGATCTCTGAGTGATCTAGTACGTGACTAGGATCTGCCATATACCGTCTCAGCTGTGACACGTGGAACACTTCATACACTCCATCTAGAGAAGGTGACAAGTCCAGTCTATAGGCCACTGTACCGACCTTTGCAAGAATACCGAAAGGTCCAATGTATCATGGACTAAGCTTTCCGTCTCTACCAAAATGAATCGTGCCTCATGTCGGAGAAATCCCTAGGAACACCAAATTGCCAACCTAGAATAATCAGTCTTAACACACAATCTAAAACAAATAATTACAACGCAAAATAACAAATCTTATACCTAAAACTCTAGGGGTCTGCGGTGGCTATCGGCCCAATGCCGCTGTCTGTCCTGCTTCACTCGCAGTCTATCTCTGATGAATTTCACCTTTTTTGCTGCATCCATGACCATCTCTGGTCCTAACAAAGCTTTCTATACAACATCATCCCAAGATAATGGTGTACGACACCTTCGTCCATATAAAGCCTCGAATGGTGACATCTAAATGTTAGCCTGGTAGCTGTTGTTGTAAGCAAACTCTACTAGGTGTAGATGATCCTCCTAAGAACCTCTAAGATCCAAAACACAAGTGCGCAGCATATCTTTAAGAGTCTAAATAGTTTATCAGATTGCTTATCTGTCTGGGGGTGATATACGGTACTAAACTTGAGTTGAGTGACCAAGCTAGACTGCAGACTCCTCCAGAAAGGGAAGTGAAATGATTATCCCGATCTGAGACAATAATCACAGAAACTCTATGTAATCTGACAATCTATCATACGTACATCTCTGCTAGCCTCACTGTCGATGTACCCACTTAGAAAGGTAAGAAGTTGGCTGATTTGGTCAAGCTATCTACGATGACCCAAATTGCGTCCTTTCCTCCTGGAGAACGTGGAAGCCCCGAAATAAAGTCCATAGTCATGTGCTCCCACTTCTATTCTGGAATAGGTAAAGGTTAAATCAATCCACCTGGCCTCTATTGATCTGCTTTCACCTGTTGGCACACTAAACATCGGGATATAAAGCGTGCTACCTCTCGCTTCATACTATACCACCATACGTGTTCTTTCAGATCTCGATACATCTTGTTGGCACCATGATGCATCGAGTACTGAGAGCGATGTGCCTCCTGTAAAACTTCTTCATGCAGCTCTCCACTTGGCACACACATCCTTGTGCTATGTCGTAAGGATCCATCATCCGCAATAGTAAAGTCGTCTGTCAATCATGTCCGAACTTGTGCCCTGATACTACTCAAGGTTTCATCATCATACTATACAGCTCTAATTCTTTCCATCAGCTCTGACTGAATATGTAATCCCCATATCTGAATCTCAACACATGGAACTAGCACTTTAATTTCCAAGCTCTCAAGATTGGCCAATAAATGTTTATCTGTAGTTAAGTACATAGCTATCGGATACCTACTCAAGGCATCGGCGACTACGTTGGCCTTTCCATGGTGGTACTGTAATGAGATATCAAAGTATTTCATCAACTCCAACCACCTTCTCTGCCTCATATTCAGCTCTTTCTGTGTAAATACGTACTTCGAGCTCTTGTGGTCTGTGAAGATTTCTATACACTCTCCGTACAGATAGTATTTTTACAGCTTTAGAGCAAAGATAACTTCTGGCAACTCTAAATCGTGAGTGGGGTAGTTCTTTTCATGAGGTCATAATTGTCTTGAAGCATAGGTAATTACTTTTTTGTGTTGCTGAAGAACGCATCCCAAACCTTTTCCTGAAGCATCACTGTAGATAGTGAAACCTCCAGTCCCTGACGGCAACGTCAAAACTGGAGTTGTCGTCAATCTCTTCTTTAGCTCATCAAATACGGCCTGACATTCCTCTGTCCAGATAAAATCTACATCTTTCTTGGCCAGCCTAGTCATCAACTCTGCAATCTTGGAGAAGTCTTGTACGAACCTCTTATAGTATCCTGCTAGTCCGAGAAAGCTCCTGATTTCAGCTACCGAACTAGGGGTAGCCCATGACTCCACTGCCTCTATCTTCTTTGGGTTAACTAAAATTTTGTCACCCATCATCATATGACCAAGAAATTCAACCTTGTCAAGGAAGAACTCACACTTTAAAAACTTCTCGTACAACTTCTCTTTCCTGAGAGTCTCCAAGACCATCCTCAGGTGCTCTTCGTGCTCCTTTGGGGTCTTCGAATACAAAAGAATATCGTCGATGAACACTACTATGAACTTGTCAAGGTACTGGTGGAATACCTTGTTCATCAAGTTTATAAATACTGTTGGTGCATTGGTTAGACCAAACGGCATTACCGTGAATTCAAACTGGCCATATCTGGTCTAAAAAGCTATTTTCGGTATTTTTCTCTCTTCACCTTCACCTGGTGATAGCCTGACCTCAAGTCTATCTTTAAAAATACCTTCGCTCTGCTCAATTGATCAAAAAGACCATCTATCCTTGGCAGCGGGTATTTATTCTTGATAGTGAGGTTGTTTAGAGCTCTATAATTGATACACATACGTACTGTGCCATCCTTCTTCGGTACGAACAATACCGGAGCTCCCTATGGCGATGAATTGGATCTAATGAAACCTTTGTCCTGCAGCTCCTCAACTTGCTTCTTCAGTTCTACCAGCTCGTTGTTGTTGACTCTATAGACATATTGCAAAATAGGCTCCACTTTTGGCACCAAGTCTATAGAGAATTCAACATCTCTGTCTGGTGGCAAACCTAGCAACTCCTCTGAAAATACATCCAGGAACTCCGCTATCAGAGGATGTGGTATCTTCTCTGCTTCCTTTCTAGCCCCATAAAAAGTGCCTCTGCTCTGCTTTGCCGCTCCTCTGGCGACCTCAAACTCTGGTTCTCTTGGCGGTCGAAATATTACTCTGCCTCCGTGACAATCTATAGTAGCATGATGTCTACTCAACCAGTCTATTCCGAGTACAATATCGTATCCCGGAAGTGGCATGACGAGTAAACTCATGCTCAACTCTCGACCTCCCAATGATACTCTCTGATCCATGCAATAATCACGGACTAGGATAATGCCTCCTCCAATCGTGATCATGCAAGTCCTATCTAATGGTTTTGTTTCTAAATGATGCTTAAGGGCATAAGATACAAATATGAAACTGTGGGAAGTGCCAGAATCAAATAATGCAAGTGCTAGAATAGAATCGAGAGAAACTGAACCTAAAATCACGTCTCCAGCTGGCTCGGCCTCCTCAATCATCATGGCATATGCGCGTACCTGTGGTGCTCCTTTCTGCTGCTGCTGGTGCTGAGCAAATCTCTGCTGCTGTGGTGGAAGTAGAGGTCTCCTCTGTTGGCCTCCTGGTATAGTAGGTACTCTGGCTGGTCCTCTTTGAATGGCTGTTCCACCCTAACGAGTCTGAATAGATGGGCCATTCCTAAGCTGATGTGCTCACGATCCACAGGACAAGCATGTACCAAACCTCTTCCTTCAGATGTTTCTGGTATGTCCTATCTTCCCGTAATACGCATACTGGGCAACAGGCTGATTCTGTCTCCGTGGCTACTACTGCTGGATGTGTCCTCGAACTGGTGCTTGGTACTGCTAATGCTGCTGCTGGTACGGCCTCTATTGTTATTAAAAGTGTGGGCGCTTGGTCGGTCCTATGTTACCACTTGTTCCTCCAGAAGTGTTGCATCCTCTCTTGGGCCTGAGGTCCAAGTCATCTTCAACAATCTCAGCATCCATCAGAATATTCTCAAATGTAGTAGTATGTCGTCCTGAAGTATGAGACTTGATCTCTCTATTCAACCCCTTTCTGAATTTTTGTGCTCAGTCTCCTAGGTCTCGAATTATCGATGGCGCGAATCAACTCAAACAGCAAAACTCTGCGGCATATTCGTCAACTGACATGCTCCCATGGACTTAGTTATGGAACTGACTTTCCAATGCTCCCAAAGCTACGTCAGGAAAAAACTTCTCCTTGAAGAGCTTCTTGAAGGCATCCCAAGTAAGTCCTTCGTCAGTGAGTCTCAGCTCTGTACGATACCACGTCAGCGCGATATCAAACATCTGACTGCCAGCGGCCTCGATCTGAAGAATCTCTGAAATCTGCTCCAAACGCAAGTTCCTCTCTATGTTCTCTAACCAGCCGTCCGCATAGAGTATTCCTTCAGTGCCTTTGAACTCTCTAGGCATTATCCTCTTGAAGTCCACTATAGTACCTGCCTCTGGTGCTGCTGACCAGGATGCTGCTGTTATCGTGCTACTCTTCCCACATCCTGGAGAGCCACCTGATAAGCATTCTCCATGCTCTCTCTCATCAGCTCTGTCTGTGCCTGGTGGGCTTCTGCTTGCACCCTCTGAGCCTCAGCTTGAATACGCTGAGCTTCTGTTGTCTCTCTCTGGGCCTCTATCATGTCTTGGATAAATGCGAACATCTGTGCCCCGTCAGTAGGCATACCTCCGGGAATCGTAGCCGGTGGTGGTGGAAGGTTGTTTGTCATAGCTGGGGCAATCCTCTGAACAGGTGGAAAAGGAATCACATTATCTGCAGATACTCCCACATGAACAGGAGATGTAGGAGGAACTCCAAACGTCTGTTCGTCAGGTCGAGAGGTGGCAGACCTCTCTGAAGCTGCTGCTCCCAATCTCAAGGACCTAGTCTTTGGTGGCATCTTGAAGATAGATCAAAAAGAATCAATTAAGGTAATAGATATGATTTCATCATGGAAGGACAGAAAAATTCCAAAGGAAGTAATCACTCAGAATAGTATTATAAGATCAAAATTTTCCTAGTATGATTGAGCATACCCTCATCCTAAATTCTATTTCCTAGAGAGGCTCGTAGTAGTACAACTAAGTTGTCGCACTACCACGATATCGCACAACTTGCGAAGCTTAGACCTGCATGGGCCACCACTAAAAATGTGTCATGATCCGCACCCGAAATTTCAACAAGAGTCATGGGTACGTCCAGCCTACACCGCAGCATCGGCGGTAGAATGCTATCTAGGTCTCAACAATAAACTAAACATAACTCACAACATGTCAATGGTATTAACTCCATAAGGAGGACAATGAAGTAAACATCTCTCAATATCTCATAATTTATACTCAATCACAATAGCTATAAGAATAAATGGCACGATAAAAGATAAGAAGTAATGACATAGTCAAACATAATGTCTCAAAATAGAGATAAACTACAGTCTAGCTGTCCAACTTAAAAAGTCTCCACAAGTCTCAATTGAAACTCCATATAAGTCTCACCATAACTAAAAATAAACCTCAAATGCATAAAATAAATGTTGTCTAAATAGCTGCAAGTAGTGTCTTCTCTAATGGAATAGACTCCTATAAGATCCCTGGTGTGTAATCTGCGTCTATACCTGGTGCATAGTGTGTAGGACAGAAGTCCTCAAGATACTCTGGAAAAAATATCCAGTCAGGATTGGAGCAAAGTACAATCACTAACAACAGTTTCACATATATTGACAAAAACTATAATACAGTGTAAAGAAATATAAGATAGATATGAATACTGGCAATAGAAATACTGGAATAATAAAGTACTGGAAATAAGAAATACTGGAGCATATCATCATCAATGGTACATCTAGCAATGAATAGAAATACAAGTGCATGCTAGAACAATGAACTAGAATATATGTGAATTCTAGAACTATTACTAGAACATAAGGAATGCTGGATCAATAAACTAGAGATACATGTCAAGGACATCTAGCTAAGTGTATGAAACATCAGTATATCATGTGATCGGCTTGGGAATAATCAGGCATGTTATATATGATTAGATATGATTCATGTAAGGTCAGGCTAACCATCCGGATAGCTATGATGCAAGCAATAATCAGGCTAATCACATATAACAGGCTATGAGGCATGTAATGGTCAGGTTGTACCGACGTGAGGTATGGGTGAGCTATGATGCATGTAGAGTTGGATATGATCACATAAGCTACTAATATTTTCCCGTCCCCAGCTAGCACGATGGATCCCAATCACGACTCCTCGTGACAGGTCTCGATAATGCCAACTCAAGTATACAACAGTGTCAGAATCATGTACGCTATACAACTAAAATCATAGAGATAATCAACATAATAAAAACTGTCAGAGAATATACTCGCCTGTAGTCCTCTGCTGGAAATACAAATGTCCTGTTTCCAAAGTCTCATTTGAATAACCCAACAGTCCTATAAACATCAATTAATAATAATATTATATCAGTCGATACACCAACATACACGTAATCATAAATACCATGAACTCAGAGACTACGCTAGGGGTGCTACTGGTTAACTAGCAGGATCAAATGTGTGTCTAACTACACGGGTGTCACGTCTGAAATTGCTATGAAATCAGGCAGTCAATCACTAACACAGGTCTCGCAAGTATGTCAGTGTACATAAGGCAGTCAACTCACAATTCTCAGGGTCACATGGTCAATGTAACTACAGGATATCCATAATTAACACTAGGGCATACTGTATATATATACAATATAAATATATAGTCCTAACTAGCATTTAGCATTTAGTTTCATACAATATATATATATATATATATATATATATATATATATATATATATATATATATATATATATACCATATATTTATATATGTATATATCAACCAATAATTATATGCATCTCAATTGAAATGTTATACACATACGCGTACGTATACGCATACGAGTTTGGGTTATTTGCATAGCCTAGAAATAATCATCTAATGAACACGTTATGACAATATGCTAGATCCTAATATCATTCACGTACAAATACACAACCAAAATCATAAGAGAAATACTTCGCACCTTGGCATCGGCGTACACGTGCACGAGGGAGTGTTCAACGTCGAGTCGTGAGGGGAGACAGGTTCAGCGGGTTATCGAATTCGGTAAAGACGATGGCATGCAGGCGGCGATCAGTCGTTGAGGAGTCAGGTTCAGTGGTGTCCGGCAGGTTCAGGCGAGGAGGGGATGACTGGCAGCGTTCAGTCGGGTCTAGGCTGGCTATCGATGGGAAGTCGGCAAGCGGGGCGCAGCGACATTCAGCCGTCCAGGCGAGTGCTCCGGTCAGGTTCTGCTGTCGATTCAAAGGGAGGATGTATGGCGGGGTATTCAGTCGTACGCTACCGAGTCGAGGGGAGAAGACGGGAGGTCTGGGATCCGGTCGGCGGGATCTCTGGTTGACCAGGCGGGGTCTACAAGCAGGGCGGTCCTGGATCTGGCGGTGAGCAGCGGATCGAGGTATCGACGAGATGGTTCAGCGGTCGGGTTCTGACCAGAATGGGGCTGCTCCGGCGAGGGGATGTGGCTTGGGGAGATGATGCACAGGAGATGGGAGGGATGGTGTCGGCTGGGAATATAGTTTTAGGTATAGGGATGAAAAGAAAGAAAGAATAAAGAAGTTTTATATATATATATATATATATATATATATATATATATATATATATGGAATTAGGGTTGGGAGTTGGGGTTGACCTAGAAAGATGGGCCGGTCAAAACTCCTTCTTGGGATTTGGCTTTGGTTTGTCATGTAGAAATTGGAGGGCTAGGATTGCATGGTTTCAAAAATGGAGGGCCAAGGTTCAATGAGGGTTGATGTTGAGTGTTACACACTCCAAAATTTTGGAGAAAAATTCTCATGAAGGAAAATGGGGTTTCTTCCTATGTTGTGTCTAATAGGGTGGACACCTTAATGCACTTTTGCATAAAAGTGTCCAATAATTGGAAAATTGCACAAAGTTGGGTTTTTGGTTTATTTAATTAAAATGAATATCGTCGGTGTTTTAAATTTAATTAGAAGTATATGGGATTGAAATTATGTGGGACACAAGTGTCATGAATGTGGGAGACTCAAAGTAGAATATTTTCATAATTTGGGTTGCATAAAAAAGTCGAGATTGTGTCTCCAATTTTGATTGGAACGCACAAGGATACAAAGTCGAATTTATACAGAATTAAATATAATCGTTTGTTGTGCAACTAAAATAAAGTACAACATGGCATGGTTATGAGTCACGCAAAGATAAAACTTGAAGACTGGCACGACTAGGACAATGGTGTAAAATTTATAGGAAGGCAATAGCAAGTGTAGCACTCTAATTATCGAAGCAACGGTAAGGTACAACAATCAATTAAAATTACGGCAATTAAATATAAATAAATATCATGCAATATTAACACATTATATTAAATAAATAAAAAGACAAAAATACTCCTATTCTGGAATGTGGTAGTGACAAGCTTTTTGTCCTAGAATTTGACTAGTTTAACTTATTTTTATTTCAAAATCTTGCATTGATGTAATATTCCATATTTAGGTCTCTGAGGTTCCGTTCCGGACATCTTTGATACTATTCACCAAATTTCAGGCAAGTATATTATCTGATAGTTTCTTATTTATGATATCCCCTATGTTTCTTGTATTTAGTGTAGATATCCTTGATTTTTTGACACGATGGTTATACAGATTGGTATATCCGGATCTCGTCATGAGATATTATTCCTTGGTATTATGGTGTATCTTGTGCAAGCCTTATTCTTTGATTTCTTGTACATATACAGACATTGATTCTTGGGGAGACTAGTTACCTTCCCAGTGAATCCCGTGTCATAATATACCATGATTGGATCTACTATAGCAGTCAGGACGGGGAGTGTTAGTGTAGATATTTGATCATACCCTCCTAGTGCATATCATTATGAGTGTTGATCATAAATTGCACGTATGATTAACTAGGCCCTAATCCTTGTGCAAGTTTCCAAGCTGATCACATGTTGAAGCTAGTACTCACTCACATAATAGTAGTAGTAGTAGTATTTTTTGCTCATATTTATGATGCTCAATATTGTATTTAATTTCAATATTCCTATTTTTCATATATCTTGTACCCGTATATTCTATCTTGTATATTCACTCTATTTATTGTTACATATTTATATCATTCATTGGAACTGCTGTTAGAGGTGTACTTTGCTTATTTCCTGACTGGATATATTTTTCTCAGATGACACTGAGGAGTGGTATCCCACTCACTACGGGCCTTAGGACATAGTCGTCTTAGAGTCAGAGACTTTGACACAGGAGGGTCTCATCCCGGTTGAGACAGACGACCTAGTTCCTGTAGCTCAGTAGATAGATTTATTTGTATTGAATTTGTCTCCAGCATTTGATATTAGTATTTCTTATTATTTATATGACTCATTGGATATTATTTTGTCTTGGGAGTTGTATTATCTTTTCAGTTTTTTATATCATATTCGTGCGATTGTTCTATCTTATAGATCTGTGATTGAGTATTCATATTTTACTGGTGGCATTATTATATCTTGATTGCTAGATAGGTAGTTTACCTAAATAGCGTTCTATCGTCGATGCTGCAGCGTAGACTTGACGCTGTTCACTATTTGTGTCCCTACACCGTGTGTGGGTTGTGATAAATAACAAGTGAGAAAGTAAACAGGATATCTAGGTATCACTACTAAAGATTAATCAAAATAGTCTATAAGTTAAATACAATTGAGGACAATGTTAGTGCACATGAGTAGTGAAGGTAAGGGTAATGCCATCTATGTGCTTCGTAGAGAAACTAATACCAGGCTAGAACACACGTGCATAGATAGTGAGTGGTATCAAGGATTCTACCTGCTATGTACACATATAAGATGCTAGCTATCAGGCATAGAACACAGCGTACCACATGTGAGCCACTAAAAGGTGGATAAACTGCTAAGGTGCCTAGTCACTATCCTCCCCACCCATTGCCACTAAAAATATCGAGTGACACAACCAGTCTGACTCTAACAGGTAATAAGTATAGTCATACATGTATACATACAAATCCATCATCAAGTAAACATCAAGGATCATATACGGTCGTCTAGCATGTCATGCATTATGAATTTTTCTATCATGCCTATGTAAGAAATAACCATGTAATCATACAAGTAAGAAACATGCAAAACATGTAGCAGTATATCCAAAGTAAATAACTGGTAAAAAAATATGCATGTAAATATTGTAAATCAATTGGCAATACTTTCCTGAGGTTCATCCAAAACTGAGCTAAGACTGCAATTATCAACCTTAGGTAAACAGCGTATCTTACAATATAGAACCCCATAGTTATTAAGATACACTAATAAGGTATAATTAAATGATACTTGAATATAAGCTAGCATAAGAAGATAGTGTTGGCCAAGACTGCAGAATTTTAACAGTCCTAACCCTTATTGGTCGACCATAGACTTAGACAAGAAGTTAGTATAGCAACTGTAGAGGCACAAACGTCGGACGAGTCTTAGATTCTTGATGAACTTGAACTATTTCTACTTTCATCGTAATCTCGTATACTTTTATTTTTGGACTATCTTGACTTATGCTAATGTTATAGTCTAGTTTTGTAAGCTTATTCTTGTTCATGACATATGTGTTATTGGGGGCCCATACTAATATATTTTTCTAATTAAAATTTGTGTATTATGGTCTGATCAACTTTAGTATACTTGGTTCACTTTTTGTATGACTATTTTATATGGATTGAGATATAGTTGACTTAGCTTATTAGACGATTATACTTGCTCTCTAGACAGGTCTGAGCATATCATATCGATTACGTAACTATACTGATACGAGCCTGCGAATAGAAATTTACCAAAATAGGATATCATCCACAACTGTCTTGACAACTCACTTCTGAATTCTACCATCGCCTTTGAACCCCGTATTTGTATTTGATCACATCTTCCTTGAACTATTTTTTTTTTGTCTTTCACTAATAAGGTATAATTAAATGACACCTGAATATAAGCTAGCATAAAGAGATATTGTTTGCCAAGACTGCAGAATTATAGCGGTCCGAACCCTAATTGGTCGACCTTAGTGCACTTGGTTCGCTCTTCGTATACTATTTTATGTGGATTGATATATAGTTGACTTAGCTTGTTAGACGAATATACTTTTCCTCTAGACAAGTCTTAGCATATCGTATCAGTTCGTAACTGTAATGATACGAGTCTGCAAATAGAAATTTACCAAAATAGGATCTCATCCACAACTATCTTGACAAGTCACTTTTGAATTCTACCATCGCCTTTGAACCACATATTTGTATTCAATCACATCTTCCTTGAACTCTTTTTTTTTTCTTGTTTAGGAAATACGAACGCTCGTACTTGATGGAAGTTGGGTAGTACAAGATATAGATCACATAGGCTAATTGCATTTTTATTATGTGGTTATCTTTTGTGATTGATGTATCATATTTTATATAATTTATGTTAAAATCTTCGAGGACTGGTGAATGATTTAAGAATTTTTTTTCTTAAAGGTGTAGTCTTGTGTTTATAAAAGATTGCTAGATTCTAAGTCGGATAATTGTATTAAGAAATTCATAGTTGGAAAGGTGTTTCACTTAGATGGTGGTTACTAAGACAATCAATTAAATAAGATTGAGATATTTAGGTGCTTGATTTCGAGAATCTTTAGAAGATAAAAATAATTTATTTGAGAAAATATGGAGAGAAAAAAACTTGAGGATAATGATTTAATTGAGGGAAAATATTATGAGGATTGTATTTAAAAAATTGAATATTGGGGGCTAAAATTTAAAATTTTATAATTTAAGGTTTTGAATATTATATTTTGAGTGTTTAATCATCGATTTAAGATTTTTTGGATGATAATTGAATTTTGAATTTGATGACTACGAACTTCTTAAAATTGAAACTCGAAATAAGATTTGATTGAATAGATTTTTGAGGAGATTATGATAACTTAGATCTTGATTTGTAATTTAATTTTGGTTAATTAAATTTTGAGGAGGTTATAATATATTTGACTTAAATTTAAATTTTGATTATTTGAAATTGGAGAAGAGATTATGATCGTTTAAATTTAAGTTAAATATTAGTTATTTTAATTTTGAGGAGATTATGATGGATTTGATTTAGATTTAGATTTTGTTATTTAAATTTTGGGAAGTTTACGATCGACTTGACTTAGATAGGAATTTTGAGATTTTAAAATTTGACGACTTTCATGAGTACAAATGTAGACAATAATGACTATGGAGAATTTATCCAATAGAGAAACACATGAGTGTATGCTTTAAATTGAAAATATGTGATGAAATTATACTAAACACATGAGTGTGAGATTCCTAGGAATGTATAAATTTGTTTGGTATTGAATTATCAATTTTTTAATGATAAAGAATAGTCCTCTTAGATACCTCCCACCAACACGATTCTAACATGACAACAGACTACCTTAATTTTAATGTGTCATGAGTATATTTTTTAACATAGCGAATTATAAATTTTGTTTTCTACTTAAAAGCCGAGATATAATAAGTTGTCTATTAAATTATGTATTATCATGAATAGTTTCACGGAAACATATAAACTATGCACTCAAACAAATATATAAGTTTTTAAAACATTTAATATTTTTGAAAACTTTATGTGAAGTTCTGGAATGCAAGATCCAGACCAGAATCCACCAAGAATGATGATATTGATACACTCATAAAGGGTCCCCAATATGAATGGTAAAACTATATTTGGAGGAAGGATATGACCTGTAGGGAAGCTGAACTGGTCTGGCTACCTGCTATAGACATGGTGGACCTGCAGAAGGCATGTCCAGGTGCACTGAGCAGGTGCCCAAAGTGAACATGTTTGTCCGCACTATTATAGTGGAGCACAAGAATAATATTAGAGGAGAGACTTTTGAATTTTTTGATGTTCTACTATCACTTCAAGGTAGTGATAGGCTCTCTGATCTTGACATGGTTGTTGTGCTCTGGGTAAGATCACATATCCAGTTCTGGCATGAATCAATCATATACAGTTATATTGCATACTTTCCTTAGCATTACTTAATCTTTCTTCAAGCAAACATGTCATGCTCCAGTCCCAATTGCGTCGAGACAAGCGGTCGAGATCGGTAGTGCACAGAAAGCTTTACAGATCTTGTGTGTCACTATCGATGACCCCCACTGCGAGGAGCTCTCGTCAGGGATCGGTGGAGTGTGTATGGTAGCTTGGTGAGATGGAGTCGGCCACTAGAGTTCGAGTGGCACGGTGGGACGCGACGTTAACCCACAAGACGACTGAGGCGTAGATGCCGCGTCCACCACGATTAGGGTATGATGGGAGGGGGCAAAGGTTAGCATGTGCAAATTGATGTGTTCATGGGATTTACGAGATAAATACTTGAAAAGGAGGAAGATGAGAGGGGGTTGTGGCATGCAAGAATTGGAACAAGAATAGGGAGGTAGGATCTATTCTCGTGCGGCTTCGACGGGAAAATAATAACATGTACAGTAACCATTTTGGTTACTGTTAGTTGAGAAAGAAATGGGATAATGGGGCTCTTGGCTCAAGTGGTTTTGGTATTTAATAGGTTTTGGGCCTTAAGGACACTTATTAGGAGTGGACTTGGGTGTAATGTGTTTTACATATTTTTAGGAAAATGAGGGTTTGGAAAAAAAAAATATTATTTTATTAGGCCTAGTAAACTAGGCTTAGAGATAAACAATGTATATCTTAAGGATTATTATTAGGAGAATGTTAAGGAATATTAGGAGTCTCTCATTCATTATTCATAATAATAAATTTTATTACTAATTATTAACAAATAAAATTATGGGATATTATATTCTACCCAACTTATAAAAATGTCGTCCTCAAAATTTGGGAAGAATGAACTGTAAGAAATGATGGGAGGGTACACTTTTACAACTATGAACATCTAGAAAGGGGATTTCTAAGATTTCCAACTATTTTCCAAACTCAGCGATTAACAATCACAGAACTATTATAGAGTTAACATCATATCTTATTCCAACAATCGCAAAACTGCTACCTCTTACCCATATTTTTCTCTCTTGGTACCGGTGAACCTTCAACGGTCATAGAAAAAACTTGCCCTTGTCATTATGGTCTAGCTATTGATGGAACCGGCGGCAGTGGTGTTGGTCCTTCAAGGCCCCTTTGTGGACAACCTTGGAGCTGGTGTTGATTGAAACCATAACGCAAATAATGTCCTAGTCTTCCACGATAATTACTTTGAATATGTCCTTTCTGCTTGCAATAATGTCATATGGGAAGCTTAGGGCTCTTGTATTGGGATGCTCATGGTTACTAAAGTGCTGGAATGTCTTTCGGGTCCTCCTGATAAAGTTCGAACTTACGCGTCCGTCGGAGCCAAAAAAAATTGTGCCGCTTGGGCCTTCCGGCTAATGGCCTCCTAAGTCCTAGCCTCTGCTAGAACTTCTTCCTGAGAGACACTGGAAAGAGATAGGGTATACATCTGGAGATCAATGTTCAACCCATTATGGAACCTCTTTGCTTTCGCCAATTCGGTAGAGATCAATCTGAGAGCAAAATGACTCAAGCGGCTGAACTCAATATTGTATTCATCAACACTCATGTTCCCTTGCTCCAAGTGAAAAAATTGATCATATAGTGCATCTTTGGTTGTATCCGAGACGTACTTTAGGTTGAATCGATCCTTGAATTGTTACCATGTTTGGTTAAGTCCCAAACGCTCTCTTGAGCTTTCCACCAATGGTGAGCATTGTCTTCCAATTGAAGTCTTATCGTTGTCATCCGCAGACCTGCTGGCAACTGGGAAGCCCACAATGACTCCCCATATTCACTAGCCAGTTAATACCTTTGGTTGTGTTCTCGGTACCTTTGAATATTGGGGGCTTCATATTACAAAAATACCTCTATGGTTCCCATATGAGACTGAGGTGCCTGGTTGAGTGGTGCCCCCAATCTCTTCCCGATCAGCTTATTCTGTTGTTATTGTGATTACTTCATGAGTTGAAAGAATTGGTCCATCAGTTATCCTTTCGCCTGTGGCAATTGTGTCTGAGATAAAGTGTACGGTGTCTGTGGGGTAAACTGCGAAGATGGTGGACTACGGTTGATTGTTCTGTTGTATGGTTTGTCCTCTAAGTAGTTATGGAGACCCATCAGCGTGTGTCACAGCATTTGTTGGAGTTTCCAAAGGAGTTGTGCATCCATTTAGTGGATCAATTATCTACATGGATAGAAAACCATTAGCTGAGGACGGATTCAAACAGGATGCAAGTCAAGGATTTTGTTTTTGAAACTAAGATAGGAGTTAAAAATGATACAAGTCAAATTAAATATGGATGATATCATATTTGGTCTATTCCTATTAATAGGCTCGCAGCGATACAGTTATTTAACCGAGACGATATGCTCTGACCTATATTGGCCACCACAAAAACTATGTCATGCCCCAGTCCCAAATCTCATGAGACTTGCACGTGACTTGGTTAGCTGGTACACACTCAAGGGTAAACTCATTCTATAAAAACCCCATCAAACATGCACTTATATTGTCTATAAAGGTCTCAAGTAATATATATATAAGTCACAAGTATTTTCTATATCTCAACCACAATTTATAGACAAATTATTCCATAACTGAAATAGGTATTGGAATCACTATGAAAGTCAAAAGTGCAGCAAAGATTAATAAAGTAGTCTGGTGGAGACAAATCCACTACCAGTAGACTGATTATTTAGAACAGGCAAATAAAAGAAATAATAGAAAGCATATTGGTGAGCCTCACTCATACGAACTCGGGTGGATCAATATCCTAGTGGTCTGTAGTAGGTGCCCCTGTATCGAGTTCTAATCCATAAACTTGTGGGTATTCCTCGTCTTTACCTGGAGAAGGGTCTAGTTCCTTAGGGGACATAGCAAGATACATAATATACAAGCCTACAATACAGTATTTAACATGCATGGAAAGATAAGAATGAAATATGAACAACTATAAGTATAAGGAAGGAACACCACAAGAAAATAATTCTATAGCTGGTGACATGTCATAGAGAATATAATATTAATCATGGTTATCAAATAATTATATAATAATGATTGCAGTCTGATGAGGCACTCACAGTCCTAAAACAGGTCTCTATCGCAGCCCGGTAAGGCGCTAATGACCGAGTAGCAATAGCCTAATATAACACCACGAAGTCAAGTATGTCAAGTCAAGTAAATGGAATCTAGGTACACAGAAAAAGACACAATAGACACAATCATGAACAACCAAGATACAAGTGTACTAACACAAATACAAATAAATAACATAAAAGAGAAGACATATATATATATATATATATATATATATATATATATATATATATATATATATATATATATATATATATATATAAGAATTTACGCAAACAACAGGAATAAGGAAAACTGAATGCATGTAAATAAACGGTATCTAATTTGGTAAGGTATACTTGCTTGTTGTCTATTCTGCCGAATTTGTGGCTCCACATTTTTTACTGAGAAAGCCAAGTCCCGGTCCATGCTTATATATCTAAACTAAAAAGTATTATAATTGCCAAACCATATTACTTATTTGCCTACATAATTTATTATTAAAGAGTTAGTTGATTTTTGTAGTGTATAATTAAAACTACAACTAGATAATGGCTTTATGCATTTATTTGCAACTTAAAATAGATGGGGGTCTTATGTACAAACTTATAATCTAATATTCCACTCACAAAATCTTGTTCCTTTCTCCTTAGTTTATGTAGTTTAACCTATTTAGCTATAGTCTATAACAACAACTTTATAACATCAGCATATATATATATATATATATATATATATATATTAACACTTAATTATTCACCATGTGATTCCTACCCCACCTTACCAAGCTGAAGCACATATGTGCATGGAAAAGTTGCCTTTAGGGGGGGTATTATGGTAATATTGCCCCCTTTCACTCTATGCTAGAGCTAAGCACAAAGCATGCTCTACATTTTTTTGAGATGTCCGGTGATACGCACGTGTCACGACCCGCACCCGGTGTAAGGGTACTAGTCGGAAATAACGCCCAGTCTACGCTGCAGAATCGGCGGTAGAACGCTGTCTAGATAATCTATCTAACAATATAATGAACCACCAATAATGATAGTATACTCAATCACAGAACTAAGATAGAAATGAGCACGAATCAGATAAGAATAGAATAGTCACAATACAACTCATGAGTCTAAAATAATACATCAATGAGTCTGAAGAAGTACAGAAATAAGCTGGAGACAAATCCAGTACAAAAGAATACTACGAGGCTACAACTCCAGAGTCAATTGTCTCAGTTGGGATAAGTCCCTCTTGAGCCAGGGTCTCAGAATCTAAACCCACAATATCCTGGGGTCCATAATAGGTAGGGTACCACTCCTCAGTGTCATCTGAAAAAATATATCCAGTCAGGAAAGGAGCAGAGTACATCTCTAACAGCAGTTCTAATTAATGATAAAAACTATGTAACAGTAAATAGCTGTGGATAAACAAGATGCACAATAGATATAAGAGATATATATATACAATAAGGAAATACTGGAAATAAATACAATAATAAACAATATGCCAATGAAACAATAATACTACTGACTAAGTGTGTGAGTACTAGCTTAACATGTGATCGGCTTGGGCAAGATGCAATACGGCCTGGCTAATCATACGTGCGGTGCATGATCAACACTATTCTGTAATCTGTACTTTATTCAATAGGGATATTGATCACATATCTATACTAATACTCCCCACCCCCGACTGGTATAATAGATCCAACCACGGTATGCTATGGCACGAGATTCCCTAAGAAGATAGCTAGTCTTTCCGAGAATCGGTGTCTGTACATGTACAAGATAACCAATGAAACAATACTACACCATATACACCATATACCAAGGAATAATATCTCATGACGAGATCCGGATATACCAATCCGTGTAACCATAGTGTCAAGAAAACATGGATATCTACACTATATACAGTGAACATAGAGGATATCATAAATGAGAAACTATCAGAGAATGTACTCGCCTGAAGTCCAATGAACAGTCTCACAGATGTCTGACTCGGTGTCTCGAAGACCTAGATATGGAATACAACATCAATACAAGGTCCCGAAAAGAGAACAAGTTAAACTAGTCAACTTCTAGGTCAATAAGTCAATTTTAAGTCAAAAGTCAACTATAGTCAACTCTAAAGTCAACTAAAGTCAACTATGGTCAACTATGGTCAAACCAAGGTCAACTATCTATTTCTAGGTTGCACAAGTCTAGCACCAAAATCTTGGATCAAAATACTAAAATCTAAGTCATAGGAACCACAACCTAAAATATTAGGATACCGTATCTTCGGATACGTGAATCCAAGGTAAACCTCATAATACACATATATCAATAATAAAGTATATAATATAGAATATTAATTACAAACAATTAGGAACCATGGTTTTGAACCAATTTGGTATCCACACAAAGTCACAAACTCGATACCCAACCCCCGTATCTTGAGTATCCCCTTACCTTGGTTTCCACAAAGTAATGCTCAAGATACATAGATATAGTATTTACCCTTATACCTAACATAATATATATAAACTAATATTATACAATTAAGAATATAACAATACTAGTATTATATCTCACAATAAATACATATATATATATATAAATATAATATATAGAACTATACACTAAACTGTCTAACTGTCACTGAAAATAGTGTGCTAAAACAATGATTTTTTAATAAACAGACTTTCAGTGATAGTTCCAACTGTCACTGAAAACGCCGTCGCTAAATCTGCTGTGTAAATGCACGGCTGTCACTTTATTGGTGACAATTCAACTGTCACAGAAATGTCCGTCGCTGCTGCTGTTTAAATCCCGCCCATTGCTATTTAATGACAGAACTGTCATTAAATGCTCAATAAAGCTACAGCGGCTGCTGCTGCTATTTAATGACAGAAAACTGTCATGCAGCTGTCGCTAAAAGCAAGTAATATATATATATATATATATATATATATATATATATATATATATATAAAACAATTAAATAAATATATACTTCTATATATACATTATCAAATACATATAAATAAATAATAATAGCTAATACACATCTATGTACTAATGTACATATTTTAACATGGTTAAATGCACACACAAAAATACATTCATTTATATACAATTAATATTAAATAATTATAATTAATATAATTACTCATTTAAACACATAAATATATTTATAAAATATTTACATATAATTTATACTACTAACATAAATTGTAACATATATAAATGCATGTAAAAGAAAGCTACATATATATTTATACATTATATTAGTACACATAAAAAAATACATAGATCTATGCTACAATAAATATCATAATAATTACACTAAAATAAATATATAACATCTATATATATTTACTAATTATAATTCAAGAATTAAAGCATAAGTAATTAGATCTACACATAAATACACACAAATGGAGAGTATCACACCGTATCCCACTAGATCTAGGATACGCATGCGATACGAGTCCAACACACAACCAATTATACCCCGAAGGATACAAATAAGTTACAAATAATATTTATGAACAAATCAAAGTGTCAAATGTAGATCTATATGTCCGTGTCAAAATATGACATGTACAAAGTTCCGTGTCGGAGAAAAAACCCCCAAAACGAAACGTATCACCAAATTATTGGGATACGACCTACACGTACCCAATTGTGGACACGACACTAGTCCCAAACACATAAGCACATGCCCAATTGATCTATAGGATCAATTGACACACACAACAAAATGTCAATTCGGAATTCCCCTAAAATTGACACAAAAAGCACCATAACTTTCTCCATGGGTCTCCTATGAACACAAAACCAAGTCCTATAGGTAGTACATACATATGGGTTGATTTTACATGATTAAATCTCAGATTTAGAAGCTATTTTAAGAGAAAAAACTGAATTATACCTATTGGAAGATGGATTCCCAATGAAATCTCCAATTGAGATGAAATTGCTTCCAAATTGTAGATCCTTGCTCCTCTTTGTAGATCCTTGCTTCCTCCTTCTAGATCCTTGCTTCTCAACTTTCTAATAGTGATTTGGGAAGGAATTGGAATAAATTTGGTAGTAAAATGGAATGGGAATGAAAGGAATTTGGTAGTAGAAAATTCTAGATCTAGATTTAGAATAAATGAGAGGAGAGAGAATTTTCTCCCCTCTATTATAGGCCGGCCCTTACCCCTTCCCCAAGCAATTATAAAATATCTAATATACCCCTTGGGGCCTCTCATGAAGAAATAATTAAGGAAGGAAGCTTCTAGTCTAATGATTTAATTAATTTAATCCATCTCCTTAATAATGGGCTTTCTAAATGGGCCAAGTCTAACTAATTAATTCATGTTGGTCCATGGGTCCAAACTAAACTAGTTGGGTCCACTAATACAAGTCCAAAATAATTAAATAATATCTAACAATAATTAAATAATACAACAAATAAATATTTACCATGCACAATAATTAATTAAATAGGAAAAGACTAATATACACTTTCCTGGAAAATATGGTAGTGACAAGTCTACCCTCCTTAAAATAATTTTGTCCTCGAAATTCAAAGACAAAACTACCCCCAGAAAATTACAGAACAGAACTAAAGAATCACAATTAACTAATGAACAGAACATAACTAGAAAATAACATACCTCAAGGTACAAACAAATATGGATAACGCTCTCGCATGTCATCCTCTCTCTCCCAGGTAGACTCCCCCGGAGAGTGATGCCTCCATGCGATGCGTACCAAAGGAATAGTCTGGTTCCTCAGCACCTTCTCTCTCCGATCCAGAATCTCAACTAGCTGCTCTGGATAGCTAAGAGTAGGGCCCACCTCTATCTCCGAGTGATCCAATACATGACTAGGATCTGCCACGTATCGTCTTAACTGCGACACATGAAACACGTTGTGCACTCCCTCCAATGCAGGTGGCAAGTCTAGCCTATAAGCAACTGCACCGACCCTCTCTAGAATAGTGAAAGGTCCGATGAACCGCGGACTAAGCTTTTCGCCTCCACCGAAGCGAATCGGGCCTCATGTCGGAGAAATCCTCAGAAACACCAAACTATCCACCTATAACAAAACACCATCTTAAGAACTTAATCTATAACAAACAAGAACAAGCACAAACAAAATCTAAACTATACCTCAAACTCCAAAGGTCTCCGATGGCTATCGGCCCAATGCCGCTGTCTGTCCTGCGCCACTCGAAGTATGTCTCTGATCAACTGAACCTTCTTTGCTGCATCCACAACCATCTCTGGCCCAAGCAAAACTCTCTCTCCAACATCGTCCCAAGACAAAGGAGTACGACACCTCCGACTATATAGAGTTTCAAAAGGTGACATCTCTATACTGGTCTGGTAACTGTTGTTGTAAGCAAACTCTACCAAATGGAGATGGTCCTCCCAAGAACCCCCAAAATCTAGTATACAAGTGCGCAACATATCCTCGAGAGTCTGGATAGTCCTCTCTGACTGCCCATATGTCTGAGGATGATATGCAGTACTGAACTTGAGCTGAGTGTCCAAACTCTCCTGCAAACTCCTCCAGAAATGAGAAGTGAAACGACTATCTCGATCTGAGACTATGCTGACAGGAACTCCATGTATCCTAATGATCTGCCTCACATACATCTCTGCCAGCTTCTCCGTAGACAAACCCACCTTGAAAGGCAAAAAGTGGGCCTACTTGGTCAACCTATCAACAATGACCCAAATCGCGTCTTTCCCTCCTGGAGATCATGGAAGTCCGGACACAAAATCCATAGTAATGTATTCCCACTTCCACTCTGGAATGGATAATGGCTGAAGTAAACCTCCTGGCCTTTGCCTTTTGGCTTTTACCTGCTGGCACACTAAGCGTCTGGATACAAACTATGCCACTTCCCTCTTCATGCCATACCACCACACACTCTCTCGCATATCCCGATACATCTTATTAGCACCTGGATACATGGAATACTGAGAGCGATGCGCTTTCTGCAATACCTCTTCTCGCAACTCCCCACTAGGCACACACAATCTAACTCCATGCCTCAAAGATCCATCCTCTGCAATAGTGAAATAATCCTCCAATCCTGCTCTCACCTGAGCTCTGATACTCCTCAGAGATACATCATCATACTGTGCTGCCTTGATCCTGTCCATCAAATCCGAGTGTATCTGTAATCCCCACATCTGCATAGCATACCCAGGAACAATCACCTCAATGCCCAAGCTCTCTAAGTCCTCCAACAAATATCGATCATGCGTCAAGAACATAGCTACCGGATACCTGCTCAAAGCATCGGCAACTATATTGGCTTTCCCAGGATGATATTGCAAAGAGATATCAAAATCCTTCATCAGTTCCAACCACCGACGTTGCCTCATGTTCAACTCCTTCTGCGTGAAAACGTACTTCAAGCTTTTATGGTCTGTGAAGATCTCCACACGCTCTCCGTACAAATAATATTTCCACAACTTCAGGGCGAATATGACGGCTGCCAACTCCAAATCATGGGTAGCATAGTTCTTTTTATGAGGACACAATTACCTGGATGCATAGGCAATCGCTTTCCCATGCTGCTGAAGAACACAACCCAAACCCTTCCCCGATGCATCACTATAAATAGTGAAACCTCCGGACCCTGATGGCAATGTTAAAATAGGAGCAGACGTCAACCTCTTCTTCAACTCCTCAAAAGCAACCTGGAAATCCTCCGTCCAAACAAACTCCACATCTTTCCTTGTGAGTCTGGTCATCGGCTCGACAATCCTCAAAAAATCTTGCACAAACTTCTTGTAATAGCCTGCCAATCCCAAAAAACTCCTGATCTCTGCTACCGAACTCAGAGTCTTCCAAGATTCTACTGCTGAAATCTTCTTCGGATCTACTGAAATACTATCACCAGTCACAACATGCCCCAAGAATTCCACCTTGTCCAAGAAAAACTCACACTTGGGCAACTTCCCATACAGCTTCTCCTTCCTCAGCACATCCAACACAATCCTCAAATGCTCCTCATGCTCCTCCGGTGTCCTCGAGTATATGAGTATGTCGTCGATGAACACCACCACGAACTTGTCAAGGTACTGGTGGAACACCTTGTTCATCAAGTTTATAAATACCGCTGGTGCATTTGTCAAACCAAACGGCATCACCATAAACTCGTACTGACCATACCGAGTTCTAAAAGCAGTCTTCGGTATGTCCTCCGGCTTCACCTTCACCTGATGGTAGCCTGATCTCAAATCTATCTTAGAAAACACCTTCGTACCACTTAACTGATCAAACAGATCATCAATCCGTGGTAAAGGATACTTATTCTTGATAGTGAGATTATTCAAAACCCTGTAATCAATGCACATGCGCACCGATCCATCCTTCTTCGGTACAAACAATACCGGGGCTCCCCATGGTGAAGAACTCGATCTGATAAATCCCTTATCCTATAATTCGTCCACCTGCTTCTTCAACTCGACCAGCTCGCTGTTGTTTACTCTATAGACATGCTGCAAAATTGGTTCTGCACCTGGCACCAAGACTATAGAAAATTCAACATCTCGATCTGGCGGCAATCCTGGCAATTCCTCAGAAAACACATCCAAGAACTCTGCTATCAACGAATGTGGCAACTCCTTGTCTTCTACCATAGCTCCACAAATAATGCCTTCTTCCTACTCTGCAGCTCCTCTAGAAAACTCGAACTCTGGCTCTCCTGGCGGACCAAACAAAACTCTACCTCCTCTACAATCTATGCTAGCACGGTGCCTACTCAACCAATCCATCCTGAGTATAATGTCGTAGCTCGGAAGTGGCATTACAAGTAGACACGCACTCAACTCCCGGCCTCCCAGAGTAACTCTTTGGTCCTTGCAAATATCATTAACCAGGATAATGCCTCCCCCGGTCAGGATCTTGCAAGTCCTAAGCAATGACTCAGCTACCAAACCATGCTTCAGAGCAAAAGAAACAGATACAAAACTATGGGAAGCACCACTATCAAACAAAGCTAAAGCTGGAATGGAATCAAGAAGAATAGAACCTGCGATGATATCTCCGGTGGGTTCCTCCTCTTCGACGGTCATAGCAAACGCTCGTCCCTACCGAGCACCTCCCTGCTGTTGATGCTGGACAAAACACTGCTGCTGTATCGGAAGCGGTTCCCTCGACTGTGCTGCAGGTGGTCTCGTCTGTGCCCTCGGAGCTGGAGCTGCTCCCTGAACTGCACGACGAGGACACTCCCTCGATTGATGCCCTTCAGTACCACAATACAAACAAACTCCTAGCCTCCTCCTGCAAACTTCCCAGATGTGGCTGGGCTTCTTGCAGTAGTTGCATGGAGCTTGCTGTAACTGTCTCTGCTGTTGAGGTGCCTGGTAAAAATGTGCTCTAGCTGGAGTCTGGTTCTGCTGTGGCTGCTGGAAAGTTCTGGACTGGAAATGATGACGTTTGGTAGATACTGTACTGTCGTTGGCCCCCAGAAAAGAATCACGGTCTCTCTTGGTCTTCAAACCCAAATCCCGCTCAACCTTGCGTGCCTCCGCAAGTATCTCCGAGTATGTCTCATAAAAAGACGGAATGAGGATCAATATGGCATATGATGTAAGACATCAAGGAAAGGACAGTTTAAGGGATCAAGTATCCATATCAAAGGAGAATAGTTGAATCAAAAGAATTTTTCTAGATGTGATTGAGTATCTCAGCCTATTTCCTATATCCTATCGCAGGCTCACAGTAGTACAACTAAGTTATCGCACTACCACGACATCACATACTTTGTGAAGCTAGACCTGCATGGGCCACCACCAAAAATGTGTCACGACCCGCACCCGGTGTAAGGGTACTAGTCGGAAACAACGCCCAGCCTACGCCGTAGAATCGGCGGTAGAACGCTGTCTAGATAATCTATCTAACAATATAATGAACCACCAATAATGATAGTATACTCAATCATAGAACTAAGATAGAAATGAGCACGAATCAGATAAGAATATAATAGTCATAATACAACTCATGAGTCTAAAATAATATATCAATGAGTCTGAAGAAGTACAGAAATAAGCTGGAGACAAATCCAGTAAAAAAGAATACTACAAGGCTACAACTCCAGGGTCAATTGTCTCAGTTGGGATAAGTCCCTCTTGAGCCAGGGTCTCAGAATCTAAACCCACAACATCCTGGGGTCCATAATAGGTAGGGTACCACTCCTCAGTGTCATCTGGAAAAATATATCTAGTCAGGAAAGGAGCAGAGTACATCTCTAACAGCAGTTCTAATTAATGATAAAAACTATGTAACAGTAAATAGCTGTGGATAAACAAGATGCACAATAGATATAAGAGATATATATATACAATAAGGAAATACTGGAAATAAATACAATAATGAACAATATGTCAATGAAACAATAATACTACTGACTAAGTGTGTGAGTACTAGCTTAACATGTGATCGGCTTGGGCAAGATATAATGCGGCCTGGCTAATCATATGTGCGGTGCATGATCAACACTATTCTGTAATCTGTACTTTATTCAATAGGGATATTGATCACATATCTATACTAATACTCCCCACCCCCGACTGGTATAATAGATCCAACCACGGTATGCTATGGCACGAGATTCCCTAAGAAGATAGCTAGTCTTCCCGAGAATCGATGTCTGTACATGTACAAGATAACCAATGAAACAATACTTACACCATATACACCATATACCAAGGAATAATATCTCATGACGAGATCCGGATATACCAATCCTTGTAACCATAGTGTCAAGAAAACATGGATATCTACACTATATACAGTGAACATAGAGGATATCATAAATGAGAAACTATCAGAGAATGTACTCGCCTGAAGTCCAATGAACAGTCTCACAGATGTCTGACTCGGTGCCTCGAAGACCTAGATATGGAATACAATATCAATACAAGGTCCCAAAAAGAGAACAAGTTAAACTAGTCAACTTCTAGGTCAATAAGTCAATTCTAAGTCAAAAGTTAACTATGGTCAACTCTAAAGTCAACTAAAGTCAACTATGGTCATCTATGGTCAAACCAAGGTCAACTATCTATTTCTAGGTTGCACAAGTCTAGCACCAAAATCTTGGATCAAAATACTAAAATCTAAGTCATAGGAACCACAACCTAAAATATTAGGATACCGTATCTTCGGATACGTGAATCCAAGGTAAACCTCACAATACACATATATCAATAATAAAGTATATAATATAGAATATTAATTATAAATAATTAGGAACCATGGTTTTGAACCAATTTGGTATCCGCACAAAGTCACAAACTCGATACCCAACCCCCGTATCTTGAGTATCCCACTTACCTTGGTTTCCACAAAGTAATGCTCAAGATACATAAATATAGTATTTACCCTTATACCTAACATAATATATATAAACTAATATTATACAATTAAGAATATAACAATACTAGTATTATATCTCACAATAAATACATATATATATACATATATATAAATATAATATATAGAACTATACACTAAACTGCCTAACTGTCACTGAAAACAGTGTGCTAAAACACTGATTTTTTAATAAACAGACTTTCAGCGATAGTTCCAACTGTCATTGAAAATGCCGTCGTTAAATCTGCTGTATAAATGCCCTGCTGTCACTTTATTGGTGACAGTTCAACTATCACAGAAATGTCCGTCGCTGCTGCTGTTTAAATCTCGCCCGCTGCTATTTAATGACAGAACTGTCATTAAATGCTCAGTAAAGCTACAGCGGCGGCTGCTGCTTCTGTTTAATGACAGAAAACTATCATTAAATGCAGCTGTCGCTAAAAGCAAGTAATATATATAAATATATATATATATAAATATATATAAATATACAAATCAATATATATATATATAAAATAATTAAATAAATATATACTTCTATATATACATAATCCTATACATATAAATAAATAATAATAGCTAATACACATCTATGTACTAATGTACATATTTTAACATGCTTAAATGCACACATAAAAATACATTCATTTATATATAATTAATTATATAATAATTATAATTAATATAATTACTCATTTAAACACATAAATATATTTATAAAATATTTACATATAATTTATACTACTAACATAAATTGTAACATATATAAATGCATGTAAAAGAAAGCTACATATATATTTATACATTATATTAGTACACATAAAAAAATACATAGATCTATGCTACAATAAATATCATAATAATTACACTAAAATAAATATATAACATCTATATATATTTACTAATTATAATTCAAGAATTAAAGTATAAGTAATTAGATCTACACATAAACACACACAAATGGAGAGTATCACACCGTATCCCACTAGATCTAGGATACGCATGCGACACGAGTCTAACACACAACCAATTGCACCCCGAAGGACACAATCAAGTTACAAATAATATTTATGAACAAATCAAAGTATCAAATGTAGATCTATGTGTCCGTGTCAAAATACGACATGTACAAAGTCCCGTGTCGGAGCAAAAACCCCCAAAATGACACGTATCACCAAATTGTTGGGATACGACCTACATGTACCCAATTGTGGATACGATACTAGCCCCAAACACATAAGCACATGTCCAATTGATCTATAGAATTAATTGACACACACAACAAAATGTCAATTCGGAATTTCCCCAAAATTGACACAAAAAGTACCATAACTTTCTCCATGGGTCTCCTATGAACACAAAACCAAGTCCTATGGGTAGTACATACATATGGGTTGATTTTACATGATTAAATCTCAGATTTAGAAGCTATTTTAAGAGAAAAAACTGAATTATACCTATTGGGAGATGGATTCCCAATGAAATCTCCAATTGAGATAAAATTGCTTCCAAATTGTAGATCCTTGCTCCTCTTTGTAGATCCTTGCTTCTCAACTTTCTAATGGTAATTTGGGAAGGAATTGGAATGAATTTGGTAGGAAAATGGAATAGGAATGAAAGGAATTTGGTAGTGAGAAATTCTAGATCTAGATTTGGAATGAAAATGAGAGGAGAGAGAATTTTTCCCCCTCTATTATAGGCCGGCCCTTACCCCTTCTCCAAGCAATTATAAAACGTCCAATATACCCCTTGGGGCCTCTCATGAAGAAATAATTAAGGAAGAAAGATTCTAGTCTAATAATTTAATTAATTTAATCCATCTCCTTAACAATGGGCTTTCTAAATGGGCCTAGTCTAACTAATTAATTCATGTTGGTCCATGGGTCTAAACTAAACTAGTTGGGTCCACTAATAGAAGTCCAAAATAATTAAATAATATCTAACAACAATTAAATAATACAACAAATAATTATTTACCATGCACAATAATTAATTAAATAGGAAAAGACTAATATACCCTTTCCTAGAAAACGTGGTAGTGACAGCACGGGACTTAACGCATGCTGCATTTGCATGCCATTTGGGCCTACTGCCCCAAAAAAATCTAAAAAAAAAACATGTTGTACTTAAATTGCTCATCACTACCATATAATAACTTTTGATTCCCATTACAATACTTTGCATTCTCCCCATAACGTAACCAGAGCTTTGTATTATAGATCAATCTTCTTCTTACTTTTCATTCCTTTTAGATGACAATAACTTACCGGAGTAGGGGGTTCTCTGGAGGTGCTATGACAGAATTGGTCAAAGGCGCAGGGGTCCTTTGGCCTGCTGGAGTCGCACGTGCAGCTGAGTCGACGAGTATTAGATGTCGTGCGGCCTAATTATGACATCATCGAGACAAGCGGTCGAGATCGGTAGTACAGAAAAAACTCAACAAATCTTTTGTGTCACTGTTGATGCCTCCCCCTGCGAGGAGCTATCGTTTGGGATTGGTGGAGTGCGGATGGTGGCTTGGTGAGATGGCGTCGGCCACTAGATTTTGAGTGGCAGAGCGGGACACGATGTCGACCCACAAGGCGACGGAGGCATGGGTGAGGCGTTGGCGCGTCCACCGCAGTTGGGGTGTGATAGGAGGGGGTAAAGATTGGCCTGTGCAAATTTATGTGTTTATGAGATTTGTGAGATAAATACTTGAAGAGGAGGAAAAAGGAAAAGGAAAAGAGGGTTGTGGCATGCAAGAACCGGAATGAGAATAGGGAGGTGGGAGCTATTCCTGCGCGGCTTCGACGGGAAAATAATATGTACAGTGATAGTTTTGGTTATGTTAGTTGAGAAAGAAATCTGATAAGGGGGCCTTGGCTCAAGTGTTTTTGGTATTTAATAGGTTTTAGGCCTTCGGATAGCATATTAGGAGTGGACTTGGGTTTAATGAGTTTTATATATTTTTAGGAAAATTAGGGTTTGTGAAAAAAATATCATTTCACTAGGCCCAGTAAAATGGGCTTAAAGATAAACAATGTATATCTTAAGGATTATTATTAGGGGATGGTTAAGGAATATTAGGAATCTCTCATTCATTAATCTTAATAATAAAATCTATTACTAATTATTAACAAATAAAATTATGGGGGATTACAAAATATTCTAGCTAAGAATTTATATTTTGAAATCCGCTAGCTATTACAAACATATGAAAGCCAATCGTTACTGGAATCTAAATCATTAAAACATTGCAAACATTATTCACCACATGTTTCCTTAACGTATTTTATTTTAGTTATCAATCATTTGTAATATGAATCATACCAATATAGTAATATCTTCTTGATGTTGGAAACATAGTAATTTTTTATTATGTATAGAATTTTGAGGTTGTTATCAAGGTTATAATAAATTTGATATATTTATTTGTATTGATAAATTTTGATCTACTATGAATAAAAAATTTGTTGGGTCCTTGATCCCAATCTTTTGTTAAAAGAAAATAATAATAATATATATCATATTCTAAGGCTGGTATATGTCAAGGTTATATGAAATGGATTTAGAATTACGTATCATATGGCCTTCATTTTGTTCCTGATCACCCCACCCATCCACCCACCTACCGCACCAATGTTCTTCATAATCATTCTAGTTTCAGTTATGTCATATGCTCATGGACCAAGTTTTGCTTAAGTTATGCTAGAGATTACAAACTGGGTTAAGAAAACTAGAATTTTTTTTGTTGTGGTTGGAAACAACAGATTTCTATGTTCATATTGTGATGGTATTTTCAATATCATTACTATCTAGTTTCTAATTTTCATATTGGAAGTAATTGAATTCTTTATGCCATTTGTCATATATTTACAGTTTTTCTAACATATATATATATATATATATATATATATATATATATATATATATATATATATATATATATATATATATATATATATATATATCATCTTTCCACTGTCCACTGGTCTATGCAAGAAGACTGGAAAGATATTACAAATTGAAGCTGAAAAGCTCATATTATCATATTGAGGATCATCATGATTATGGCCTTCCTTATGATTCTTTATACTCTTCTCCCTATTATCACATTGAGGATCATCATGATTATGGCCTTCCTTATGATTCTTTGTACTCTTCTCCCTCCAATCTTGAGAATACTGTTTCTACATTTTGTATATATTATTTTTAGATGTTTGGGATGTACAAACTGTGTATTTCTGATTAATAAAAAGATTATGTGTATTATAATATTTTATGTGTCATGACTCGCATCCAGATAATTAGATACGAGTACGTGGTAATGCCCAACCTATGCCTTAACAATTACGTAGAACATTGTCTAGGTCCATAATATTATCTATCAATATCTTACAAAAATGTATCATAACATGTCAATTATATCTCAACTCCATAAGGAGTACAAGATGATAATGTAATGACAATATCAATACTTAATCACAAGAGAACTATAAGGAAGATAAAATGCATGATATAATATAGAAAGAGAATCCAAAACATAAGTCTAGAATATAAATCTCAACACAACGATAACAATTCTAAGAGTCTAGCAAATCCTCAACAATAATATAGATCTCAAACAATAACATCTCAAGTCTCATATGCTGGAAACAAATGCACTACAATAATTTCCAACTAACTACGAAGCTACGACTAATTAATCATCTCCCTCAACTGGTATTTGGTCCTCCTAAGCCACTGTCTCCAACTATACTCCCACTACGTCTTGAGGTCTATATTATCTAGGATACCAATCATCTAAATCATCTGAAAAATGTTATCTAGTCAGGATGGAATGAGCATACCTCTAACAGCAGTTCTAAATAAATGATAAAGACTATGAAACAGTAAATAGTAAAGAAATACAAGATACAAAAATAAAAGCAAGTAACAGAGACATGAACTGATAATGGAAATACTGAATGTAAATAAATAGAAGTAATAGAGTATCATATACAGGAATCAAAAAATAAGGAAACTAAACTAAGTGTGTGAGTAGTAGCTTCGACATGTGATCGGCTTGAGAACTTGCACAAAAAATTTGGCCTGGTTAATCATACGTGAATTGTATGATTAACACCCACAAGGACATGCACATGGTAAGGTTATGATCATATATCAAACTAATATTCTCTGTCCATGACTAGTATAGTGGATCCAAATCATGACACATCATAATACATGTATCACAGGACAAGTCTAAAAACCAGCACAAGAATATCATACACATGAATGACAAACATATGGATATCGTGCACATAAATGACATGCACAAGGATATACAAGAATAAAATCTCATGACGGGGATCTAGGATATACAAATCCGTGTACCATCATATCAGAAATCAAGTATAACTACACTAAGTACATGTAACATAGAACCTATAATTTATAGAAAACTATCAGATAATGTACTCGCCTAAAATTTTGAGTGGAATATCAAACAGTATCTGTATCAGTGTGTCACGCCCCAGTCCCAAAAATACACAGGACCAAGCCACGTGGCAATAGCCAGCTGTCACTGTTTGATAATAAACGAAAAAATTAAAACTAGGTTTATACGAAACCCTTTCTTTGTTTACAAACAAGAAAAAGAAGTACAATTAATCCTATACGAGGATGTTAAGTACAAAAATTTAATTCTGGGGAAATATTGCTATAGGAGTCTGATCTGCGGTCGATCACTTTATCCCTTGGACCACACGATGACGAAGAAGTGTTGTAGAAGACAAAAAAGAAGATTCAAAGACTGCAGGAGGGATTGAACTCTCGTTGCCAAAGCTCTCTATATGTGCTCTCTTGACCTTGATCTTTGTTATTCTCCGCCATTTTCTCCACCTTGGATTCGACCCTTGACCTCCGTGGTCGGAGGTCTCTGTTTATAGAGTTCAGCTATAATCGGCGTAGAAACCGAACAGTGGAGAGAGCTGCACCTTTTACGCGGCGGTTATAATAACTGCTACCCACGTATGAATGATCTCCTGAATTGGCGTGTGACGCGTGTCCTATTATGAGGTAATGCGTATAATTGCTCGTCGAAGATTACGGCATGCGAGCCACGTAGATAACTGCCCCTTGCGTAGAGATGTTTGGCATAAAAGTCAAATAACTATCACGTTAGCGTAAAAGCCAAATAGCTGTTCAGATGGCGTAAAAAGCCGAGTAGGCGTAGAAGCCGAATAGTTGTCAAGTTGGCATAGAAGCCAAGTAGCTGTCATGTTGGCGTAGAAGCCAAATAGCTGTCATGTTGGCGTAGAAGCCAAATAACTGTCATGTCGGCGTAGAAACCAAATTCTGCGTAAAGCTTGATGCTGCATGGATAGGTAACCAGCGTAAAGATAGCTAGTTATCCTTCTTTGACTAAGGTTTTGAGCGTATTCTGGGCCAGATAGCCTTATCACGCACCTTTGCAAATATAGCCTGAGTTGGCATATTTCGAGGAGATAGCATTCGGCGTACTCCTATAGCTGAAAATAGCCAGGTCGGCGTATTTCGAGGAGAGAGCATTTGGCGTACTCCTATAGCTGAAAATAGCCTGGTTGGCGTAATGTGCGGGGATGGTGATATGGACGTATTAGCCCTAATTATAGCTTACACAGTCAAAAAAAAGTAGAACCAAATCTCGTGCATTAAATGCAGAGATCTACCCCCATCTCGTATATTAATTGCAGAGACGTGCCTCGAGTTTTGTACGAAGAACAGCTTTTGACGTGGCGGTTGATTTCGTCTTATCCTGAGCGTAAAGCTCACGTCTGCCTGTGTAGAATAGGCAGCATATTCCTTGAATGCATAAATAATGTCTTATATCAAGGATTATGTCACTAGATGACAGTCTGGAGTTCTGTGCAGAGTCATTATTACAGCCGTCCTCTCAATCGCTGTGCAGTACTCTTTGTCAGGAGTCAGGTTCACTTCTTCAACTGACAGGTTCATTCGAGGAATACGAAGAGTTCCTCGTACAACTTCCTGCTGCATTAAAAGCAGACAGGTTTTACGCCGAAGTGGCGATGTAGCAACCTTTCTACGCCGAAGTAGTTTGGGAGGACTGCTTTACGCGGGTTGTTCTGGAGCTATGTTTTACGTTGAATAGCGTTGAAGCTCTGTTGTACACCAATGGCTCTGAAGTCATGTTTTGTCACTACCACGTTCCCAAAACAGGGGTATTTTTGACTTTTTATAATATTTAATATTATTGTAGTTACAATTAAATAATTGCATGATAGTATATTTAATTTAAATAATTATGTGATATTTAATTAAATATAGTATTATATGCAGTGTTTATTTATTTTTAAGCTAGTAGACTTGACCTAGAAGCCTAGTAGATGAACACCTGTTTATGGAATTTTTGTATTTAATTATTTAGTTAGAATTTAATTCTTGGAGTTTGTAATTAATTACCGTATTTTATTTAATATTTTTGCGCATTGCCTTTGCTTCGATATTTGGAGCACTACTCTAGCTTTTGCCTCCCAACAAATTTCACCATCTTGCCCTAGACATGCCCGCCTTCCATCCTGCTATTTTTTGCAACTCATAATTATACTCTCTGTGCATTATTTCTAGCCGCACAAAAGTCGTCGCGGACGTTATTTAATAAATTCCTATTTTGTATCGTTGTGCATTCCAATCGAAATTGGAGGCAATCTTGACCTATTTTTCGTGCGGCCCAAATTAGGGTAATATTCTGTTCTGAGTCTTCTTCATTATTGGTATTGATGACCTGTCCTGATTTTGGCCCCATGTACTCCTAATTAATTTTAGAACACAACTTGCATTTATTTCTAATTAAATTGAGGATACTATTTTAACCGATTCTGAAAATCCCAATTTAATCCCAGCACCCTGCTATTGGAGCCCATACCAAACATACAGCGCCCCCTGACCCTACAAAACACCGGACACCGAATCGCCCTCCAAATTTTCATCATTTCATGCGTCTGTGCAAATATCCAAATTTAAGGGGGCTAATTTGCAAATTTATATTTTTGGTGCCAACACCCATTTGTTTAAACCAATGAGGGAGCCCTATTAATTTTTAATTAAACCTCACCCTCATCCCCACATGAAAATTCCTTCAGGACCAATCTAGACCAACCATTCAAGGGATACAATCACCACCCTTCATCAACACCCTCTCTCCCTTATTTAATATTATGTCCCATCAAACCCTAATCCCTAGAAAACCTAGGTAGCCCACATCCCCAAACAAGCCCCCACCTCTCTCTCTCCTCCATCCTCAACTCCAACGTAGGAGTTTCTCCAAATTCTTCTTCCCTTCTTCTTCTCTTCCTTCTCCTTCTTCCTTTCTCCTTCTTTTTTATTTTTCATTTGAATTCAAAAGGGAGAGGGGGGAATAATGTTCACCCTACCCCTGTGTACTCCGGCCAGGCGACCCGGCGGCTACCCCCTGCTGCATTCCGGTCAGCGGCCCCGACCACTCCCTGTGTACACCCCTCCGGCGGCCGCTGGCAGCAGTCCCTCCCGCTGGCCTGCTCACAGCCGGCCAAACCTCCGGTCAGCGAGCACCCTCACGAGTTCCTCCTCCGGCTGCTCCTCCCCATTCCTCCTGTCGTACTCCGGCGGCCCTCTTCTCAGCCGACCCGCTGCAACAGCCACCCTCGAGTCAAACTCCTCCACCTCTACTCTTCCTCCCCTCGCCACCACGGTTCTCCTCTACCTCGAGTCAGCCAACCCCCTCGACTCCTCCCTCATCCTCCCTCTGGCGGCCAACTTCCCATCCCCGCTGCCAGCCGCAGTTCCTCCCTGTGCTCCCCGGCCCCCTCTGAACTCCGGCGTCCCGGCCTAGCCCCGAGCCCCTCACCTCTGCAACTCCTCCCACCGCCGGCCAGCACCTCTCCGGCGAGCATCGGTGCCAACTCCGGCCAACCAACCTCTGTAAGCAATTCTCCCTCTCTCCCTCCTTCTTCTTTGGTTATATATATAGATATAGATATATATATATATATATATATATATATATATATATATATATATATGTATATATATATATATATATTTATATATATATACGTATATACGTATATGTATATAAATAGTATTATTTAATTAATGCTTTAAATACATGAATATGTATAGTATATAAAGAAAATTAGTAATGTATAATTTAATATATGTACATGTATATTTTTATTTTTAATTAAATGTTAAACATGTATAAGTATAGTATATATATATATATATATATATATATATATATATATATATATATATATATATATATATATATATATATATATATATATATATATATATATATATATATATATATATGATATATGAAATGTTTTATTAGTATATATATATGTATAAACGTATTTTGGTGTATAGTATGTGTATTTCATATATGTAGGTATTTTGGTATAAAAATATATAATGTTTGGTGTATGTATATATATTTTGTATATATATATATATACTTAGTATATTTTCAAATGTGTATAATTAGTATAAATGTATATATATATATATATATTGTACATACATTTAATATATTTTCAATATATATATATATATGATTGGTATATATAAATACGTGTTCTACTATATGTATTATTGGTATACTTAATATATTTTTCAATATATATAAAATTGATATATGAATATATTTATTGTATATACACCTAGTATATTTTTAAATTGATAAACATGGTAAACATACATTGTTTAACTATATATATATTATACATAAAATTAAAGGATATATATATATATATATATATATATATATATATATATATATATATATATATATATATATATGGTAGGTATTAATGTTGGTTAAAAATATGTAATGTATTTTAGATGTCTGTCTGCTAGATGACCCTAGTTGACCAGTAACATACCTGGCATAGCCCTGAGTTAGTATTGTTGTGTATTAGTATAGCTTCTGATACAAATACTGTATTGTTATTATATGTCTTTAGGACTGTTGGTTCACCCAGAGGATACTCTGGAACAGGACCCCGGTATTCATCAGCTAAGGACCCAAGGCAAGTAAATTCTCTGATAATTTCTAATTCCTTGATAATTTCTATAAGTTCAATAATCATGAAATGTTACATCTGAATCCTTGACACTGTGTTACACGGACTAGTATAGCTTGGATCTGCAGTCATGAGATGTTACATTGATTATCGTATTGATATTGTACACAACATGTATATTAGACATCGTACATGATATATTGGACTTGCTCGTGTATCGTGACGTGTCATGGTTGGATCCACAGTACTAGTTGGGGGCGGAGAAGTAGTTAGTAAGAAATGTGATCATAACCTCTTATTGTAGTGTAGAACAATGTAAGTGTTAATCATGCTCTTCACTCATGATTAGCCAGGCCCTATAGCTATCGTACATGTTCCCAAGCCGATCATATTTTGAAACTACTATTTCAAATACTTAGAATAGATTACAGTTCCCTATTTAAATCATATACTACATCACCCGTATATGATACTGTTCCTTGTTCTTTTTCATACATGCACTGACTATATCATATTGCCTATTGCCTGTCTCTTTATATTGCCTGTCTCTCTTTAATTGCCAATGCATTTATTTCACTGTCTTCTCAGTAGCTAGCATCACATGTTTATTACTTTATAGTCCTTATCAATTTAATGGAACTGTTATTTAAGATTTGTACTTTGCTCCTTCCTGACTGGAAATATTTTTCCAGACTATGCCTTAGAGGACCGTTGTCCGACACTTTATGGACCATATGGTGAGTAGCTGCAGACTTGGTAGTTAGTTGTGATTCTGGGAGGTCTAGCCGGAATTACTAATTCTTCTAGTTTTCTGATTAGTTCTTTTAGCAGACTATTGGTACCGAATTTGTCTCTGGCATTTTATTGAGACTTGGATATTGTTGAGTTTGGTTATTACTTTAGACTTGTGTTGTATTTAATTTTTGTTTGCTATCTTGTCGTGCTGTAATCCTGTGATTGAGTATGTGTTCATTTTATTTGTGCATTCGTGCCTCCTTATGGAGATTGGATGCTTGTGTGAGATTGGCTAGATAGTATCAAGACCTTGACAGTGTTCTACCGCCGATGCTGCGGCGTAGGCTGGACGTACCGTGTACTCTTGCCCCAATTCCGGGTACGGGTCATGACATATTTTTAGTGGTGGCCCATGCAGGTCAGACTTCGCAAGTTGTGCGATGTCGTAGTAGTGTGGCATCTTTGTTATACTATTGCATGCCTGCGATAGGATCTAGGACATAGGATACTAGGACGAGAGCGAATACTCAATCACAATTCCTTGAGAGATTCCTAGGATGACCCCTGAGAATCTTGTTATAATTTTTAATTTAAAATCATTCCCTTGTTCCGTCCATTCTCACTTGTTGATGGTTGATCAGGTATTAAATTAGGATCTTGGTTTCATCGTATAGTTTGATTTCATATCAAGATGAATTTACAGACTGATTTATGGTATTATTGATGATACACGTCGATGAGGACAGTGAGAAAGATTAACACTAGGGCTATTGGATTACTAGATATGGATTTAAATTTTAATTCGAAGCTTGAAAATGAATTGCATTTTTTAATTTTGAGAAGTCGAGATATTATGTTATAAAAATTTTATTTTTGAGGAATTCAGATTCAATTTGATGAACCTAGACAAACTGTAAGGATTTTTGGAAGTGATAAAAATTTTCGTTTCAGTATTTAGATAATTGATCTTGAGGGAAGTATATGCATTTTACTTAAAATTTATTCAAGGAGTTATTTTGAGGAATTTTATTTTGAGGATAAGATTTTATAGGGGGAGAGATATACTAGTATATAATAGATGAGATGCATGTGTAAGGATATGTTGGCTTGAGCATGATTGAGATTTCACTGCCAACTGGCTTAGGTGTTCATCTAGGAATGTATTGGAGAGAGAGCAGTACTTAGTATGGTATGTTGCAATTGATATGCACTTGAGTGACAAGGATAACTAGTATCAGCGATTGCAGTAGGTAAGGAAGCTAGCAGTGAGTGTGCTTGTGATAGAACTGTGGTACTTAGAGGGATAGAGGTATCAGACCTTGGATGTATCTTTGACCTGTGCAATCACAACTAGAATTTATTTCCAATCTTTTATCTTGAATGTTGCTTCTTTAGAACTGTACTGTCCTTCCTTGATGATATCGCATTTTTGCCTAAATTGATTCTTTGGGATCTGTCTTCAGGATGTCGCCGCAGACACGGTCTATGAGAGCGGAAACATCAGCTTTAGAGGGGTCTGCCACCTCTCCACCTGAGGGACAGACAGCCGTAGTTCCTCCTACATCTCCGATGCACGTAGGAGTGTCTGCACTTTTCGGGGATCCTCCTCCCCCACCTGCTCAGAGGATTGCCGCAGCTGTGACGGACAACCTTCCTCCTCCACCGACTCCGACTCCGATTCCTGGAGGTTTGCCCATTGACGGGACGCAGATGTTTACCTTGATCCAGGGCATGGTAGATGCCCAGAGAGTGACGACAGATGCTCAGCGAGTTCAAGCTGAGGCTCAGAGGGTGCAAGCAGAAGCACACCAGGCACAAACCGAGCTGATGAGAGAAAACATGGAGAATGCTCATCAGGTGACTCTCCAAGCTTTAGAGAAAGTAGCACAGTACCAGCAGTTTCCTGGCCAGCAGCAGAGATCAGGCACTATAGTAGATTTCAAGAGGATGATGCCTCGAGAGTTCAAAGGCACCGAAGGGATACTCTATGCTGACGACTGGCTAGAGGATATAGAGAGGAGCCTGCGATTGACCCAGATTCTGGAGAACTTACAGATAGAAGCCGCTGGCAGTCAGATGTTCAATATCGCACTCACGTGGTATCGCACGGAGCCAAGAATTACTGCACAAGGACTTACTTGGGAGACCTTCAAGGAACTCTTCAAGGAGAAGTTCTTTCCCGACGTGGCATTGGGAACCTTGGAAAGTCAGTTTCATGACTTGGTTCAAGGAAACATGTCGGTCGACGAGTACGCTACAGAATTCTGTAGATTGAGCCATTTTGCATCGTCTATGATTCGAGACCCAGGAGATCGAGCCCAGAAATTCAGAAAGGGACTGACAAGAGAGATTAGGTCGTGCACTTCTGGTCGTCGTACCGCTACCTTTGAGGCTATCTTGATGGATGCCCAGATTGCAGAAGAGGATCTGGATCTCAGGCCTAAGAGGAGTCACAATACTTTTGGAGATACGAATGGTAGCACAGGACCAGCCAAGCATCCCCGTATTCAGTACCAACAGCAGTACCCAGTACCATTTTATAGTCAGCAACAACTATGGACCTTTCACCATCCACCGCAGTACCTAGCACCAGTTCCTATCCAGCAACATCCATAGGCGTATCAGTATCAACAACAGTACCAGGCACCAGTCCGTGTTCAGCAGAATCAGCAACAGCCTCCAAGAGAGACACAGCAGACTTGTCATTTCTGTAAGAAGCCAGGTCACCTTTGGGAGAGCTATAGAACGAGGCTAGGACTTTGTTTGCACTGCGGCGCTGCGAGACGTCGAGTAAGGGATTGTCTTCTAGCCCCTTATCTTCCCGGCCAGCGCGCAGCTTCAGATTATAGAGATCCAGTTAGGCTACCTGTGGAACCGTATAATGCTCAGCACCCGCGAAGGAAACCACCCCAGCAGGGCGGAGCATTTGCGATGACGGTCGAGGAGACCGATACTACAGGTAATGTGTTAGCAGGTTCTGTTCTTTCCTTCCCTCTGTCCCTCTCTATTTGATTGATTGATTGATTCCTTAGTACAACAGTTGTGTGCATGATTTCCTTGTTATAATATAGTTAGTTGTACACCCTGATACAGAGACTGCAATACCATGATGAAAGACACTATGACTGTACATATTCCCCTTGGTAGCATGTTGTATGATTGTAGAAAGATTTTCGTAGACCATGATTATCGGGGTTTGACTATGACGAAGATTCATGAAGGAGTTATGACTTGACAGGAGAGACAAGATGATTAACAAGATGATTAAAAATTCGAGGATAAACATCAATTTAAATAAAGGGCCAAGAAATTAACATGGCATAATTGGTGGTTTATTAATTCTAGGAAGATTATGATGTGATTAAATTGGTTATTAAAATTTGGAAATTTTGGGAGACTATCATTATATTTATTTGGTTGCAAGTTATGAATTTTAGAATTTTATAGTTGGATGTCGCATTTGGAAAATCCCTAAGTATCGTATTGTTGAGTATTTTGAGGAAGAGGAAATCGAGAAATAAAATTATTGATGGACTAAATGTTTGAATTTAAACTTTTTGGACGAGATTTCATTTTATATACGAGCATTGATTAAAATCAAATTTGAGGAGTGGATATTAAATTCTGAGTATTGAATTATTAACTAAAACTTTCAAGGAAAATTTTAAAAAATGGACTTTGATTTATTTCGAGGATTTTTCCGGAATGCAATAATTTCAGAATTTTTGAAAATTGTGAAAGGATATTGGGGATTATTACCTGATTTCGTGATTTATGAATTTAAACTTTGAGGGAAAATATTAATGTGTATGAATAAACGCTACTTTGAGGATTTTGAATTTTGAGGACGAAATTCTTTTAAGGAGGGTAGACTTGTCACTACCACGTTTCGGAAACAGGGGTATTTTTGACTTTTTATAATATTTAATATTATTGTAGTTACAATTAAATAATTGCATGATAGTATATTTAATTTAAATAATTATGTGATGTATAATTAAATATAGTATTATATGCAGTGTTTATTTATTTTTAAGCTAGTAGACTTGACCTAGAAGCCTAGTAGATGAACACCTGTCGGAATTATGGAATTTTTGTATTTAATTATTTAGTTAGAATTTAATTCTTGGAGTTTGTAATTAATTACCGTATTTTATTTAATATTTTTGCGCATTGCCTTTGCTTCGATATTTGGAGCACTACCCTAGCTTTTCCCTCCCAACAAATTTCACCATCTTGCCCTAGACATGCCCGCCTTCCATCCTGCTATTTTTCGCAACTCATAATTATACTCTCTGTGCATTATTTCTAGCCGCACAAAAGTCATCGCGGACGTTATTTAATAAATTCCTATTTTGTATCGTTGTGCGTTCCAATCGAAATTGGAGGCAATCTTGACCTATTTTTCGTGCGGCCCAAATTAGGATAATATTCTGTTCTGAGTCTTCTTCATTATTGGTATTGATGACCTGACCTGATTTTGGCCCCATGTACTCCTAATTAATTTTAGAACACAACTTGCATTTATTTCTAATTAAATTGAGGATACTATTTTAACCGATTCTGAAAATCCCAATTTAATCCCAGCACCCTGCTATTGGAGCCCATACCAAACATACATCGCCCCCTGACCCTACAAAACACCGGACACCGAATCGCCCGCCAAATTTTCATTATTTCATGCGTCTGTGCAAATACCCAAATTTAAGGGGGCTAATTTGCAAATTTACATTTTTGGTGCCAACACCCATTTGTTTAAACCAATAAGGGAGCCCTATTAATTTTTAATTAAACCTCACCCTCATCCCCACATGAAAATTCCTTCATGACCAATCTAGACCACCCATTCAAGGGATGCAATCACCACCCTTCATCAACACCCTCTCTCCCTTATTTAATATCATGTCCTATCAAACCCTAATCCCTAGAAAACCTAGGTAGCCCACATCCCCAAACAAGCCCCCACCTCTCTCTCTCCTCCATCCTCAACTCCAACGTAGGAGTTTCTCCAAATTCTTCTTCCCTTCTTCTTCTCTTCCTTCTCCTTCTTCCTTTCTCCTTCTTCTTTATTTTTTATTTGAATTCAAAAGGGAGAGGGGGGGAATACTGTTCACCCTACCCCTGTGTACTCCGGCCAGGTGACCCGGCGGCTACCCCCTGCTGCATTCCGGTCAGCGGCCCCGACCACTCCCTGTGTACACCCCTCCGGCGGCCGCTGGCAGCAGCCCCTCCCGCTGGCCTGCTCACAGCCGGCCAACCCTCCGGTCAGCGAGCCCCCTCACGAGTTCCTCCTCCGGCAACTCCTCCCCATTCCTCCTACCGTACTCCGGCGGCCCTCTTCTCAGCCGACCCGCTGCAACAGCCACCCTCGAGTCGAACTCCTCCACCTCTACTCTTCCTCCCCTCGCCACCACGGTTCTCCTCACCCTCGCGTCAGCCAACCCCCTCGACTCCTCCCTCATCCTCCCTCCGGCGGCCAACTTCCCATCCCCGCTGCCAGCCGCAGTTCCTCCCTGTGCTCCCCGGCCCCCTCTGAACTCCGGCAGCCCGGCCTAGCCCCGAGCCCCTCACCTCTGCAACTCCTCCCACCGCCGGCCAGCACCTCTCCGACGAGCATCGGTGCCAACTCCGGCCAACCAACCTCTGTAAGCAATTCTCCCTTTCTCCCTCCTGCTTCTTTGGTTATATATATATATATATATATATATATATATATATATATATATATATATATATATATATATATATATATATATATATGTATATATATTTATATATATATTTATATATATATACGTATATACGTATATGTATATAAATAGTATTATTTAATTAATGCTTTAAATACATGAATATGTATAGTATATAAAGAAAATTGGTAATGTATAATTTAATATATGTACATGTATATTTTTATTTTTAATTAAATGTTAAACATGTATAAGTATAGTATATATATATACTTTAGTATATGTATGTATTAATGTATATATATATATATATATGATATATGAAATGTTTTATTAGTATATATATGTATAAACGTATTTTGGTGTATAGTATGTGTATTTCATATATGTAGGTATTTTGGTATAAAAATATATAATGCTTGGTGTATGTATATATATTTTGTATATATATATATACTTAGTATATTTCCAAATGTGTATAATTAGTATAAATGTATATATATATATATATATATATATATATTGTACATACATTTAATATTTTTTCAATATATATATATATATGATTGGTATATATAAATACGTGTTCTACTATATGTATTATTGGTATACTTAATATATTTTTCAATATATATAAAATTGATATATGAATATATTTATTATATATACACCTAGTATATTTTTAAATTGATAAACATGGTAAACATACATTGTTTAACTATATATATATTATACATGAAATTAAAGGATATATATATATATATATATGGTAGGTATTAATGTTGGTTAAAAATATGTAATGTGTTTTAGATGTCTGTCTGCTAGATGACCCTAGTTGACCAGTAACATACCTGGCATAGCCCTGAGTTAGTATTGTTGTGTATTAGTATAGCTTCTGATACAAATACTGTATTGTTATTATATGTCTTTAGGATTGTTGGTTCACCCAGGGGATACTCTGGAACAGGACCCCGGTATTCACCAGCTAAGGACCCAAGGCAAGTACATTCTCTGATAATTTTCAATTCCTTGATAATTTTTATAAGTTCAATAATCATGAAATGTTACATCTGAATCCTTGACACTGTGTTACACGGACTAATATAGCTTGGATCTGCAGTCATGAGATGTTACATTAATTATCGTATTGACATTGTACACGACATGTATATTAAATATCGTACATGATAGATTGGACTTGCTCGTGTATCGTGACGTGTTATGGTTGGATCCACAGTACTAGTTGGGGGCGGGGAAGTAGTTAGCAAGAAATGTGATCATAACCTCTTATTGTAGTGTAGAACAATATAAGTGTTAATCATGCTCTTCACTCATGATTAGCCAGGCCCTATAGCTATCGTACATGTTCCCAAGCCGATCACATTTTGAAACTACTATTTCAAACACTTAGAATAGATTACAGTTCCCTATTTAAATTATATACTACATCACCCGTATATAATACTGTTCCTTGTTCTTTTTCATACATGCACTGACTATATCATATTGCCTATTGTCTGTCTCTTTATATTGCCTGTCTCTCTTTAATTGCCATTGCATTTATTTCACTGTCTTCTCAGTAGCTAGCATCACATGTTTATTACTTTATAGTCCTTATCAATTTAATGGAACTGTTATTTGAGATTTGTACTTTGCTCCTTCCTGACTGGAAATATTTTTCCAGACTATGCCTTAGAGGACCGCTGTCCGACACTTTATGGACCATATGGTGAGTAGCTGCAGACTTGGTAGTTAGTTGTGATTCCGGGAGGTCTAGCCAGAATCACTAATTCTTTTAGTTTTCTGATTAGTTCCTTTAGAAGACTATTGGTACCGGATTTGCCTCCGGCATTTTATTGAGACTTGGATATTGTTGAGTTTGATTATTACTTTAGACTTGTGTTGTATTTAATTTTTGTTCGCTATCTTATCGTGCTGTAATCCTGTGATTGAGTATGTGTTCATTTTATTTGTGTCATTCGTGCCACCTTATGGAGATTGGATGCTTGTGTGAGATTGGCTAGATAGTATCAAGACCTTGACAGCGTTCTACCGCCGATGCTGCGGCGTAGGCTGGACGTACCGCGTACTCGTGCCCCAATTCTGGGTGCGGGTCATGACACATTTTACGCCACCCAGTGCTGGAGCTCTGTTTTATGCGAGCTTCCTGTATGTTGAGGGTTTTACGCGTATGATTCTCCAGCATATTTTTTATGCTTCTACAAGACCCCCTTCAAAGTTTTTAAATTCCTCGTAATTTAAAATACTTTGAATGAAGCATGAAACGGTCAAGTTTGACTCGTTCCGCGAGGCTGATTTCTCTACAAATTTTTAGGAGTTTGCTGGGATTCGGTGTGTTCTCCTCTGCCTATATAAAGGTGAATGGGTTAACATATTTTTCCCACACTTTCTTCACCACAAAGAAATGGTTGTCGAGCTTCTCGGGTTGACTTGAGGAAGAAGAAGATCATGTTCTTTCAGCATGTAAGGAGCCGTAAAAAGAGGCGTCTTCGAGCAAATATCCTCTGCAACGATGGATCATGGAAGGATATCATAGCTTCCTTTGCTCGGGATGATCAGCAATTTCATATGGCGATTCGTCCAGGAGAGAGGAAGGGTCGTATTGGACCACACAGCTTGCAAGTTGTATTTTCTCCCATCATGTCGCTGGACCAAGTCAGAGAGCTTAGCCCTGTCTTATAGTATTGAGTTGGGTCTGAACCCCTAACACAATTTCTAGGGCATGATTGCCATAGCGTATGGAGGGGGGGGTTTACGAAATTGATACATGCCCAATTATGTATCCTCCTGCCATTAATCATTTTTTTGTTAATCGGCCGCGAAAGCCGATTAACTGCTGTAGAAGACGAAAAAGATCTACATCAATATGAGAACCTAGCGCAGCAGATTCTTGGTGTGGTCTTAAATGAAAATGAGAAACCCTTTGTAGAAAAAAGGATTTCTATCATATGTAATCATGAAGATGAAAAACCCTTTATAGACTGGATTTTCATCATATGTAATCATGATTAATAAATTTGTCTTCTTTTACGCATCTGGTAATTTGCCATATTTGCTGTGAGGAAGTCTAAATGTGTGCAGCTTCTACGTCTAAATAATTTTATGCCGACTCTGATAAAAGAGTATCTGATCTCGTCCCATCTTTTACGCATAGCAGAAGACGCGTAGAAAATTCCTTGGCATTTAAGTTGAAGATCCAAACTGTCATGCTGTTTTGGACGAGGAGTCGCGTAGAATTCTGAACTGTCACTTCTCTGATACGAAGAATTCTTGTTCAGATCATCATCTTCCCGAAAAACTCTTAAAAAGGCGAGAAACTTCTATCAACCAAGCCATACTTAAACTTTTGTAAAATATTCTGACTGGACTTTGGATGAACTTCTAAATGACCCAAGAAGAAGAGTCATCTTCAATGCTGAACTTTGTGTGTTTTCAGGCATTTGGACTGTTTCGTAGCCAAAAAGGAGCATCTTCTGCGTAAACCCTTGAAATTGGCCGTCTGTAGCTTTCGAGCATAGAATCCTAGATTTGTAGCCTCTGAGCGTAAAATCGTAGGTTTTTAGCCTCTGAGCGTAAAAGCATCTGAGCGTAAAACCATAGACTTATAGCTTCTGAGTGTAAAACCTTAGATTTGTAGCCTCTGAGCGTAAAAGCTCCTTAGCGTAAAATCATAGATCTGCTCTACGCGTAAATTATGGATCCACTGACTGTCCGTCTTCTTTTTTCAAATGATAGGCTGACGTGGTCCCAAATCATAACCGAATATTAAATATCGAATTTGGTTAGGAATTCGAAGAGTTATCCGAACTCTATAAATAGCCCAAGGTCCTGAGAGAGAAAAACTTTTATCTGTCTTCACGAAACACTTGCTTTCCAAGAACCCTTCTTCTTCGTCTCTTTCTTGAGAACTCAGAATCGCCATGGCACCTAAACAGGCTTCCACTGCTAAGGGAAAGAAGGTCGCTTCCTCTTCTCGCTCCACTGCTCAAGCACGAGCAACTCCCATTAGGCTGAATGAGCCTCGATCGGAACGCAGTGCTCCACCGTCGAGTTGTGCTCTGGACATTACAGGTAAAGACTTCGGGAGAAAACAAATCCTTCGCACACGTTGTATGTGCACGCGCAAGGTCATCTTTTGTGCTGAGAGCCTCTTCGAGGAGGAGGATGTACGGACATGTTTTATTGTTACGCGCACATTCCTAATGTGTCGGCGTAAAAACTCTATATTTTTGCAGTCTGGCATAAAAACTCAGACTGTCAAAATTTGGCGTATACTACAAACTTTGAATTTTACACACTGGATATGAATTCAGGCGTAAAAATTCAAATTTTGCCAATCTGGCGTAAAAGCTCAGACTGTTAGATTTTTGTGTATATTACCAACCTTGAATTTTATGCCTCAGAAATAAGCTCCAGCGTAAAACTCAAGTTTTTGCAGTCTTGGCGTAAAAGCTTAGACTGATAATCTTTGGCGTAAACTGCAAGAGTGTATCGTCTAGTATAGAAACTGACTTGTTTTCTTACATTTTGTAGTGGACTTGCAGATCCCTCTTTTGGCTGAGGTGATGGGTTCTGCTGTCGGGATGCTGAACTCGAACTATTTGGAGGACTTGTCGCATGTGACATTCCCCATTTCTGGAGCCAATTATCCTAAAGAAAGGGGAACCCTAATCTCGTCCCAAGGAGAACGCATGATGTTGAGTATGATCAGTAGGAAGCCCCTGACATACATAGACGGGACGGAGTATAAGAAACTCGATTTCTTGTTCGGGGATGTTATCGACAAACAGTCCCAGACTAAACCCAAGAAGGAGGATTGGGTTTTTACTGCTGAGGGTACGGTCATGTATCTGCCCCGGATGCTCAGGGATTACCCTATCTCTGCGTTCTTCCATGCCACGCATCCTAGGAAGATGGTATGGACCCTGACTCCCGATCTTCACGGCCGATCGGGGAAGATCTTATACAACAAGGAATACGACCGGGGGGGCTATATGAGCCGTCCTTCAGGCCCTGTTATGCCCTTTAGGGGATTGCTGCCTGGTAGTGTCCCAAGTGAGGATACTTTGCTGATCCAGCCGGTTCAGATATTGACCTTCTGTAATAATTTTATGGGGCAGGGAGGAATGTACCCTAGGGTCAACCCTCGGACCAGTGGATGGCTTAGCCCGGGGAATCTTCGATGGGCCAGTTTGACTGCTTGGGCCCTGAAGCACTTCCAGTCAGAGCTGGAAAGTATTGGTTTATTCGCGGTCGTGAGTGCCAAAAGTGTTGGGCTGCCTATCAACCCTAACTTGCTCTTAGCCTTGATGGAGCGATACAACTCGCTCACTGGGACTTTTGCCACTCCGCTAGGTGAGTTGGGCTTAGCCCTTCATGAGATGACAGAGATTTCAAAGCTGCCAATGGGGGACGCTCCTTATGAAGAGTACGTCCCTACAAACAGGGAGTTGAGGGATACAAACCCTCGGGCAGTGACAGTATATTAGGAGCTGATGTTCCACTATCTTGCTTGCACCACTTTCTACAAGGAGCGCTCTGATTTGGCTCACATCAACAAGTGGGCAACCTATCTCTTCTTTCACAGGACAGAAGTATTAAGTCGGACAAGGTGGTAGATAGCCGAGATATGCCCTTGAACCTCCTGAGCATGCTCAATGCTAATACGGTCGATGACCTTATTGAAGACGCAGGGGCTCCAGATCATATCTTTGACGAGGAGATAGAGGGTTACCCTGTAGGCACAAAAGCCTTCAATTATATGAGGCATTGTCGTAAGCCTCTATCAAGGGAAGCTCAATTGGCTGGCTTTCTCTCCGTCTGGCTTCGCCACTGTATAGTGCCTGGCATCGCGTCTGCAGATCGCATCCATCGTAACACCCTATGGCCTGCAGTACATTTAGTGTTCGGAGCAAGACTGGGCTTACTTCCTGCTATGGTATGTATAATACAAGCAGGCCTGAGGGCCCTTACTGATGGGCTGCTAGCTGATGATACGCAGCGCGAAAGCTTTCCCCGAGTGGAATTACCATTCCTATACCTGATAGGATGGTTAATTCTTTACAACACCAGGGTGATATCTCCCGGTCCTACCAGCGGTTCGGGAAATAACTTCTTGTTGAATTACAAGAATTTCTCTTGGAACGTGGTGATAGTCATAGATTGCCGGAGGGCGTTAAATGTTACCCATAGCTGGAAGCTCTTCTGTATCGTCCCCCCTGTACATATCAATCAACAGGAGAAGAAACTTAAAGATGGGGGCCATGGAAGGACCATTCTTTCTCCTGAAGCCTTCTACTAGTTGGTCTACATTAGACCCTCCCATTTGCTGTACAGAAACGATGACCACTGCTACCTGGAGCCTTATTTGCCCAGTCGGTTCGCTAAGCAGTTTGGGTATGACCAGTTGCATGTGGGGAATGCCATTACCAGCTTCAAGTCCAAAGGTGGACTTATTGATGGAGCCAGAGGATGGCGGTACTTCATCACGGGCTGTACTGGTACAACTTTTGCTGTGCCCGCAACTTCTCTCACTATGGAGTTGCGCATCCTTCACTCATGTGTGCAGTTCTATGCGTCCATCAATAGCTTCCCTCATAATTTTGATGTGCATGGGAGTTTTAGGATGCCCTCCCATAGGTCTAGTGGAAGGGTGGAGATTCTGTCTGTTTCCTCGGATGAGAATGAAGACACCACCAGGGCAGACGAGTTCTTGTTAACCATACCGAGAGGCGTAATAGCTCCGCCGGCATAGCCTCTCGTTATCCCCCAGAAATGGAAGACTTCAAATCTGAAAGAGCCTTCCCCCCGCAAGAAGAAGATTGCCAGAGTTCCGAAAAGGGCTTCCGCCAAGGGGGCTTCTAGGGGCGAGCCTGTCGTCTCTCCTGTTGGGGATGATTCTTTGATCAAAGGTCCTTCAACTTTTAGAGAGGGAACCTCCATGATTCCGGCTGGCAGTGCCGGAGATTCTTTGCTCGAGATCACTGCTCTTATTACTGCTTCTGGTAGTGCTACGAGATCGCCTTCGAGGTCGAGCATATTAAAGATACCTTTATCCAGACAAATAATGGGAGTAACCCCTACTTTGTCTGTAAGTATATCCAGCAAGATTCCACCCGATGAGCCTCGAGTGGATCTTGGTAAAGACTGGGAAGACTATCCGCCAGTGTCAGTTGGTGCACCCTCTTCTCTAGGTATGATAGCTTGTCTAGCATCATTAAGAGATGATTTAGCTATTCAGGCTACGGACGCGACATATATACCATCGGCCATGGGTAAATATTGTCTTTACGCCTTTTTTAGTAAAATTAACATCAATTTGATATTAACTTTTTCTTATCTTCTTCAGGTGAAGACATCTCAGGGGAGGGCGGAGTTGATGCAACTTATGGCTTTGTTGCAGATATTGCCGATGAAATGGCGGTGTTTGATACCGAAGGGGCATGCTTTGATATTGTCGATCCTTCGTCTGCAATATTTTCGAGTGTCGTCTCGCCAACAGCAGTTCATATATCTTCAGAGGAGGATGAGCCCATCATCGCGACTGTGCCTCCTTCGTTGAGTACGCCAGCAACTTCTACCATTGCTGGTGTCTATTCTTTTGTAGCGCCATCTGTAGAGGCAACGGTCGTGGCAACATCCTCCACGGTCATTCCTGGAAGGAGATTTCCTTGTATCGCAGCCACTTCTTGCGTGCATCCGGTCTTCGATATGCTGATTGAACAATATACCAGCCTATTCTACCTCAGTTTGAAGGAGTTGATATTCATGGTGCTGGAGAAGAACATGAGCTTTGATAATCTGCTGACGTCCTCCCATCTTGCGATAGCGCCGATCAGAAACTTCAACGACGCTGGGAGAGCTGATACGCTGGAGCAAATAGTTAATGGTTTAGAACAACCCATTAACGAATATTTGTAACTATCTCGAGGCAACGTCGACGATATAATTCAGGCCGAGTACGACTCCTTGATTGATAAGCTTTCTGAACATATGGAATGCTTGAATAAATCCATCCATACACAGCAGCAGGAGATGGATGCAGAGCATGCCGTCTTAGAGGAGGTTATTCCTCAACTAACCCAGTACGAGGCCGAACATACAGGAAATGAAGCGAGGGTCCGCAAATTGGAAGCTAAACTCGCTCAGGCAAAGGAGTGGGCTCTCTAGTCATTGGCAGCTCGAGATAAGTTGAAGGGCCGAATGGATACAGCTCAGCGGAACTTGGCACATGTGGGTGTCATTCGTGCCAATTTTGTACATGCTCGGTCCAAATTATCCCTCCTGAGCGATGATGAGGTACGACTGGAGCGGGCTCACGTTAACATCTTGGACTCCAGGAATGAGAGGATGGCCGCTTTGGTGCAACAGATTCGTGATTTGACTGCTCCTCCCCAATGTTGTACTTTTTGCTTTTCTATGTAATTTGCTCTTTCACGAAGATAATAAAGAGACTTTATCTGACTTTGTGGACCCATCATTTTTGAATATAAATGATAGGCTAGGGTGAAAGTGATATCAAAGGTAATATGGACGTGATATGCTTTCGGTAAGCTTCAGTTGGATATATCTATTCAGAGGTTATATGGACATGATAGAATATAATCCAACTAAATTTGTATACAAAACACTATCAGAGGTAATATGGACGTGATAGGTTTTGAAGTTCTAAATTAGTTAAACATATCTATTCAGAGGTCATAAGAACATGATAAAATATGCTCCAACCAGTCTTTGTACGTATTATCGTCAGAATGAGATCTTCACCATACTCCTTTGAGCAAGGGAGATTAAGCGTAGTACCTCTTCAGAAATTTGCCATTGATAGAAGCCATTATCAGATCTCTGTTAGGCTTGGCTAATCTATAAGCGCCATTTAAAAACATCGTTTCAATCACATAAGGGCCGTCCTATTCGGGTTAGAATTTACCCTTACTCTTGTGCGTGATGATCATTAGCCTCTTCACAGCTAAAACTAGCTCACCAACTTTGAACACTCTTTCTTTCACTTTTCGATTAAAAGCTCTAGAAATGCGTGCCTGGTAGAACGCAATGCGCTATTGAGCTTGAAGGCGTTTCTCGTCTAATCCTTCTAGCTCTTGAAGTCGTAGTCGATCATTATTTTCCTGAGTCAACTCATTAGCCACTGCTATTCTGAGTGATGGAATTTGGATTTCAATGGGGAGAACTGCTTCACACCCGTAGACTAATAAGAATGGGGTACAACCCGTCGGTGCTCGTACCGTTGTGCGGTATGCCCAGAGGCATTCTCCCAGTTTTTCATTCCAATATCTTTTGTTCGAAGAAACAAACTTTTTTAAGAGTTTGATGATGGTTTTGTTGAAGGCTTCCGCCAAACCATTAGCAGCCGGATTGTATGTCGTAGAGACCATATTTTGTATCCGATTCTTATCACAAAATAGGTGAAATGCTTGGCTGATGAATTGAGGCCCATTGTCATGAATTATCCTTTGGTGTATCCCAAAGCGATAAATGACATGGTGCTTGATAAAGCTGATCACGTTGGATGTCTTTACTTCAGCAAGGGGAATTGCCTCCGCCCATTTAGAGAAGTAGTCGGTGATAGCCAATATGAACCGATGTCCTCTAGAAGATGACGGATGAATAGGACCAATGATGTCCATTCCCCATGCTTCAAAGGGCCATGATGCAATGGTAGGATGTAGATACTTAGAAGGCTGATGTATAAAATCCGTATGAACTTGACAGGCTTTGCATTGTCTTGCATATTTTACTGCATCTGCTATCATAGTAGGCCAGTAGTAGCCCATCCTCCTGATACGATCCTGTAACTTAGGACCGGGTTGATATGCTCCACATACCCTGTCGTGAGCTTCGCGGATAACTCGCTTTGCATCATCATCGGAGAGACATCGAACAGTAGTCCATCGTATGTTCGGCGATATAGACATTGTAAAGAAGCATCAAAATAGAAGCGTAATGATCGTCTTTTGATAGACACCACTTCTTTAGGATCCTCTGGTAAGATTTCGTATGCCATAAAATCTATAAAGGGACTTCTCCAGTCTCTCTCAGGAGGAACCGTATTTACAGCGTAGTTGCGTTCTATGTGAAAATTATTTTTCACACAGAACATATCTCTGTTAAGAAGAATCACCGAATTCTGTCTCCTTATAGAAATAGCTAGATCTGCAGCTAGACTGGCCAGAGCATCAGCTTCCAAATTTTGAGATTGGGGCACGTGCTCTAGGAAGAATCCTTTGAAAGACATTGCAATCTCGATCGTTGCTTGGTGATAAGGAATAAGGTCTGGATTATGGACTTCATATATTCCTCTGACCTGATTGACGATTAGCAGAGAATCACCAAAAGCTTCCAGGTATTCAATATCCAATTCTTTAGCGACTTGAAGCCCGATTAATAGGGCGTTATACTCTGCCATATTATTAGAGCAGGGTTTGCTAAGAGAATATGCTCGATCGATGACGAGTTTATCAGGAGTCACTAGGACAATTCTTACTCCTGAAACCACGTTTCCCCTGGGACCAGTCCTGGAGGCACCATCGAAGAATAGCTGTCATGTATCACTTTTCATTATTGAATTATATTCTGCAACTTCGTCGGGAATGTCCTCGTATAGTTTAGAGGTTTTCAGAATTGGATAAGCAGCTAAGAAATCAGCCAAGGCCTGACCTTTTATGGACTTCTGAGGGACATATACCATATCATACGGTGTTAATAATATCACCCAAGTCGCGAGTCGGGAATTAAGAACACTCGGCTTGTTCATCAGTACTCGAAGAGGATTGATCCTGGAGATGATATGAATAGTTTGGCATGTGACATAATATCGCGTTTTCTGAATGGCGAACATTAGGGCCAAGCATTCTTTTTCTACTGGATTGTACCGGTATTCAGCTCCGACCATCATCCTGCTTAAATAGTAGATAGCCTGTTCATAACCCTCATTATTATTCTGTGCGAGGAGAACTCCCAACGAATGATTCATTGCTCGAACATACAGCAAAAATGCTCTTCCTATGACGGGAGGCACCATAACTGGAGGATTAGTAAGATAGCGTTTGATATCATTAAACGTTTGCTGACAGGCTTCGTCCTATACGAATGACACACCTTTCTTCATCAGGCGAGAAAAAGGTTGACATCTCCTAGAGAAGTTGGATATGAATCACCTGATATAAGCTAGACGACCTTAGAATCCCCTGAGTTCCCTCAGATTATAGGGTGGTCGCATCTCTAAGATAGCCTTCACTTTATCAGGGTCCACTTGAATGCCTTTAGCGGTAATGACAAATCCTAGGAATTTGCCACTGGATACACCAAGAAAGGACTTTGTAGGATTCATTTTGAGTTGATGTTGGCGCATCAACTTGAATACTGTCTTTAAATCTTGGATGTGATTATCCTTGAGGCGGCTTTTGACAGCAATATCGTCTACGTAATATTCCACTATTTAGCGTAAGTACTCATGGAATATGTTACTCATAGCTCACTGATATGTGCCCCGGTATTCTTCAATCCAAAAGGCATGACTGTGTAGCAATATACCCCCAGAGGTATCCGAAAGGCAGTATGCTTCTCATCTTCAGGATTTATCTTAATCTGATTATATCCTGAGAATCCGTCCATGAAAAACATATGCTCAAAACCACATGTATTATCTATCATGACGTCTGTAATGGGAAGAGGGAACTCATCTTTAGGGCATGCTGCATTCAGATCTCGAAAATCGAAGCAAATACATACTTTCCTACTGTTCTTCATGACCGGGACAATGGTGACCCAATCAGGATGTTGTTCTTCCCGGATGAACCCACAGGCTATCAACTTCTTGATTTCAGCTTCGATGGCACCAATCATATCCGAGCGGAACTGGCGTTGGTGCTGTTTTACAGGTTTTGAATTGGGCAGTATATTGAGCTTGTGGGTAGCCACTTTTGGATCAAGACCTGGCATATCCTCATAATTCCATGCGAAGACATTGATATATTCTTTTATCAGCTGGATCATCTCTTTCCTTTCTTCTTCGGAAAGATTGTTACTGATAAATATCAGTTTTGGTGAAAGTTTATCCCCAACATCGATCTGGATAACTTTATCTTCAGTGGGCGGTTCTCTCTGCTTGAACCAGAGTTCCCATTGTGTATCCATTTGCTGAGCCCATGATTCATCTTCGAATGGTTCAGATTCTTGTTCCTCTGTTTCGAAAGAATCTGTCAATACCATATTTACTGATAATACCTGTTCAAGTTCAGCTTCTGAATCAGAGGATGACAAATCGTCTTGAAGAGAGGAAGTGATCTCCTCACTTGATTCAGAGTTATTGGAAGTTGCAAGATGTGTGATATACCCTAACCCAAAACGAGTTCGTTGACAGTAGGGATCACCGTGCAACGGCATTCGCCTGCCTTTCCCATAGTTGAGGCCTGGCTATGACTTCAGATCATAACCCATACTTTGCATAATCTTCAAAGCTTGTGGGCTATATCTGTGAACTTGTATTTTTCCAGCATCGGCATCGTGAGAATCTTCTTGTATAATTGGTCTGCTGCGCATGCGACCGAAGACTATTGGATGCTTATTGCTGCGAGTAGGTGGGACAATAAAGATAGAATCTTTATATGGTCCATATGTCGTGATGACATTAGATGTTGACGCCACTTCCCACACATATGGATGATAGGAGTCTATAGCTTCCAAAAAAATTTGTACTATAGGTTCTATATCGTTATTGGGGAAGGATTCCTGATTTGGAAATTGAGCGTCAGTATACTGGAAAAGAGAATCTTTATTATCGTCAGAAACCACGTTCCCAATTGTATTTATATCAGTCGGCTGCTTGTTGCGCCGGAGGTTGATGATCAAAGGTGGAGGCTTCTGGTTCAAAGTGATCACTAGGGGATCACTTCCTCCTCCTGATTTGGTTTTGTTCAAGTGGATAGCCATGGGTTCCATGACTTTCGGACGGGTAGTCCTCTCTTTCACCTGGATTGACAGGGGTTGCTCAGCAGATGGTTCTCCTGGCTCCCGGTGGGATTCCTCCTCCGTCTTGCCTGACACCTCTTTCATGTAGTCTTGGGTGTACAACATGGCATCGGAATAGTAGGACTCTACTCCTTTGAATGGGTTAAGGTCAACAAACTCTATTTTACTGTTCCTTGGGCATCTACATATTTGAAGCATTGATGTAGAGTCGAAGGAACAATGTTGTGATCGTGGATCCATAGTCTGCCCAGCAAAATATTGTAGGACACCTCCGAATCAATGACGTAGCATATAGCCACTGATCTAAGATCCCCAATCTGGATCCTCAGACGAATCTTCCCCAACGGTTTGAGCAGACTATGAGGGATAATACTGATCGATTCTAGTGGTGGTGTAAGCTAGTTCGCTTGTAGTGGTGGTGTAAGCTAGTTCGCTTGTAGGAATCCTCAACGGTCTGAGCAGACTATGAGGGATAATACTGATCGACGATCTCGGATCTATGTGAATCCGATCTACCTCCATGGAACCGACGTATCCGATATAATAAAGGGGTCTGTCATGCTTGTTATGTTTCAACAACATGTCCTCTTGAGTGAAAGTGATGTTAGGGACCACTTCCATCACACTATGGCATTGAGGGCATGCCACAGGTTCTTTGTCGGGAGATTTTAGTTGAGTCAAGCATACATAAGCCTGCATTAATGCTTCACTCAAGGATTGATGAGTGTCTTTGGATAGCCTTAGGAGCTCAAAAATGGACAATCTGGCTGGTGTATTAGCCAACTGGGCTAGGATGTCGAAGTTTATATGGTTTCTCCAAACCTTTGTTTTGAATATTCTTCAAAGGTTTATCAAAATGCACTTCTTTTTTCTTGCCCTTGTCCGCCGAAGTTGGTCTAGAAGGACCTGTCTCTAGTATGACAGGTTCAGGCTCTGGAAGTTTGGCAGCTGAAGTGTCTGCCATTAGTTCTTTCTGATTTTCTCCATAGTCCTTGAGGTAGGCTTTCCCTGAACGGGTTCCGGTAGCCAAAGCCTCTTCTTCTGATGTCGGGGATATTGCAACCATATGGCATAGTTTACGCCTTGAGTTCTTTTTAGACTTAGCCTTAGCAGCTTGAGTCTCTTCCTTAATCTCTGACACCAGATCAGGATAAACCCATATAATCTCAGCACGCTGGGTAGTTAGGGGTACCAGGTCATGATTTTGACCCCTGGCCGGAGGGAGATTAACAATGTTCATCATCGTCCGGGAAATAGGTACAATACCATCCATGACTTCTTGAGGGGGCAGATTGCCCGAATTGGAGAGAGATCATATTGGCGGTGACCGTCTTCTCGCTATTATGCAGAGTGATGGCCTTGGCATCGATCAACTCCTAGATTTTCTTCTTTAGTATATAACACGCCTTTGTGTGATGTATGTACCTATGGAAAATGCAGTACTTAGGGTTATTGGTACTGCCGACTTTATTAGGCCGTTTTACCTCGGGGAGGGTGAGCTTGTCGCTTTTGACTAGACAATCGAATATGCTCGCAATATCGTCGTCGTCAAAAGAATATTCTTCTTTAGGCCTGGAAGTCCCAGGATTTGTCTGCGTAGTCCCTGGAGTATGTTGCCTGGACGTATTGATCGCCATAGCTTCTTTTCTGTTGGAACCACGAGGATGGTCGCTATTGGAGGATGATCTTTTCCTTCTATCAGAGGTAGAGATCATGATTCCATTGTCACACGCCATCTGACTGTTGTCTTCAGTGGCTACCGCTGAGATGATAAACGAGGGCCAATCATGGAACTGATATGGTCCTGTGAACACCGAGATCAGTGGAAGAAGGTTCTTCTTGCAAATGTCCACCAAGGCTAAATCCGGAACTCCGGGAGGCATCTGCAAAGTGGCCTGACGAAAATGTTCGATAAAAGTACAAACGTTCTCTTTCTCCTTCTGCTTTACTTCGATGAGCGAGGACATAGACATGTCCATCCCTCCTTCGTAGAATCGAGCGAAGAACAGAGTCTTAAAATCTTCAAAGGAAGTAATGCAGTTGTCCGCAAGACTACGGTACCACTGATAGGCCACTCCAGACAGACAGCCTTTAAACACTCGAGTGAGAAGGGCGTCATTCCCTTGCAACAACACCGTCATCATGCTAAAGTAGTTCATGTACTAGCTCGGTGACGTCTTTCCCTCAAATAAAACCATAGCATGTGGTTTGTATTTAGGTGGGAAAGGGATCTCGTCCCAGATAGTTGGGTATGGCTGGTTGATTCCCAACTTCTTGAGCTGATCCTTATGCTTCAAGGCATCAAAATAGACTTTCAATTCCCGTACTGCCTGCATCGGGTCTTCAGCTGGTAAAGGGACCGCAGAGTGGTGAGAGATCGATTGTATTGTAACTCCAACAGGAGGCAATACATTCTCCGAGTTAGGAAGTTGAGGAGCCGCTGACTCTTGATTTAGAATAGGCTCCTGGTTTGCATTGGATGGTGGTAGGTCCACCCCCACTTGTATTTGAGTTGGAGGAACCAATGTTTGAGCAATTATAGCTGCATGTTGAGTCACCATCATCTGGTGCATATTCTCCATCATGGAATGCATCTCTTTAAATGATGCTTCCAATACAGCGATGCGTTGGTCAATACTTCCTGATGGGGAAGCCTCTTCGTATTCATCTCCAATGGCATAGACTCCCATTTCTCTGGATGCTATTGAAGGATTAGTATAGATCTCTGTAGAGATTGATTCTATACTTTCAGCATCCGATTCGGAAAGTTAGCGACCCCCATTGTCGGAATTAGAAGAATATAAAACCGGTTGTCGTGACCTCGAACGGGTGTTTCGAAATACACCAGCTTCAATATTCTCAAGGAGTCTGTCGAATCTCCTTTGGCTTGGAGTTATAGAGGGATGACGTCTTGAATTTGACCTTCCTCTAAGGATGTGTGAAGCCATGTTCACTGATGCGAATGTCGGCTCTTCTTTCTGTAAAGACAAAGAGTAGTTCAACCAGTCAAAAACTGACCGTTTTGCCTTAGAACAGCAGTAATTAACTACAACTTTGTGACTATTACAACAATGCTCCCTAGGGGGTGTAAAAAATATGTTAGAAGATCCCCTGTCTTTATACTTCTTGATCAGGATATTACGCATGTCAGGAGGATTAACAGGAGAAGAAGAAGAAGGCTTATTCTGCCTTTTTACATCAGTGGGAGTACGGATATTGGGAATCATAACTCTCTCCCTGCCATAAGAATACAGCAGTTCAGCCATATGAGTAGCGTACGATCCGTCATCCGTCTGAGGAACGTATGTTCCTGTGAACCGGGTCGTCTTTACGCCGAGAGGCTTTTCCTGGCGTAATCTGGAGCTTTGCACAGGTGGGCGTAAAACTGAGGAAGTCCTCAATCGGTCGTCAGCATTTCGCGTAATCTGAAGGACAGGCAAATTCTTCTCTTCATGGCATAAAAGCCGAGAGGTTGGAAGGTTTGCCACTTATTTTTCCTTGCGGTTATTGCAAGGACCATCTGCTTCATGGTAGAGGGGAGATATATTTTTACGCACGGGGTGCATTTGGAATTTTTGAATTGGCGCTGAGGCATTGTCAGAAATTCTGTCTGCCACGTCACAGACGGGAGACCGAGTTTTATGCGCGGGGCGCGGTATGGACTTCTGGATTGGCACTGAGGCATTGCCAGAAGCTTTGTCTGCCACGTCACGGACGGGAGACAAAATTTTACGCGCAGGGCGCAGAGTAGACTTCTGGATTGGCACTAAGGCACTGCCAGAAGCTTTGTCTACCATGTCACAGACGGGAGACAAAATTTTACGCGCAGTGCGTGGAGTAGACTTTTAGATTGGCACTAAGGCACTGCCAGAAGCTTTGTCAGCCACGTCACAGACGGGAGACAAAGTTTTACACGTGGGGCGCACAGGTTGCGATGTCACAACCTTATTGATCGGAGAGAGAGTCCGCAGGAATGGTAGAGGATGTCCGGGGCATCCATACTTTACGCAACTTCCTGTTATCCTGGACAGAGAGGGAATGAGAGCTACCCCCCACTCAAAGCATGTCTTCGTAAGCCGATTGGTCGAATTGGACGACCAGAGTCTTCTTCGTTGATCCTACGGATACAGCATCGTGTTGAGCAATAAATTTCTCGTCAGATGAGAAAGTAGTCCCCAGCAGAGTCGCCATCTTGTGTTTGATAATAAACGAAAGAAATTAAAACTAGGTTTATACGAAACCCTTCCTTTGTTTACAAACAAGAAAAATAAGTACAATTAATCCTATACGAGGATGTTAAGTATAAAAATTTGATTCTGGGGAAATATTGCAATAGGAGTCTGATTTGCGGTCGATCACTTTGTCCCTTGGACCACACGATGACGAAGAAGTGCTGTAGAAGACGAAAAAGAAGCTTCAAAGACTGCAGGAGGGATTGAACTCTCATTGCCAAAGCTCTTTATATGTGTTCTCTTGACCTTGATCTCTGTTATTCTCTGCCCTTTTCTCCACCTTGGATTCGACCCTTGACCTCCATGGTCGGAGGTCTCTATTTATAGAGTTCTGCTACAGTCGGCGTAGAAACCGAACAGTGGAGAGAGCTGCACCTTTTACGCGGTGGTTATAATAACTACTACCCACGTATGAATGATCTCCTGAATCAGCGTGTGACGCGTGTCCCATTATGAGGTAATGCGTATAATCGCTCGTCGAAGATCACGGCATGTGAGCCACGTAGATAACTGCCGCTTGCATAGAGATGTTTGGCATAAAAGCCAAATAACTATCTCGTTGGCGTAAAAGACAAATAGCTGTTCAGATGGTATAAAAACTGAGTAGGCGTAGAAGTCGTCCTCTCGATCGCTGTGCAGTACTTTTTGTCAGGAGTCAGGTTCACTGCTTCAACTGACAGGTTTATTTGAGGAATATGAAGCGTTCCTCATACAACTTCCCGCTGCATTAAAAGCAGACAGGTTTTACGCCGAAGTGGCGATGTAGCAACCTTTCTACGCCGAAGTAGTTTGGGAGGACTGCTTTACGCGGGTTATTCTGGAGCTATGCTTTACGCTGAATAGCGTTGAAGCTCTGTTGTACGCCAATGGCTCTGAAGTCATGTTTTACGCCACCCAGTGCTGGAGCTCTGTTTTATGCAAGCTTCCTGTATGTTGAGGGTTTTACGCGTATGATTTCCCAGCATATTTTTCATGCTTTTACAGTCACGTCTCCGAGGATATCCCAATTTAATAAAAAAGTACTAGAATAAATACTAGAAAATAAATACCAGTCTCAAATATCATAATACAACCAAGAATGTCTGGTGGGAACAAACCCACTACTATGACGAAATAAAAGTAATGAATGACAAATAAAAAGAGTTATGACTAGGGCATCGGCTGACTAGATAATGATGCTCCAATCCTAGGCAGAAGGCCTACCAACTGATCACAAAAACTCTGACGGTAGCACCTCTAGCTCCTCTGTAGTTGCGTACCTCATCTCTTGTCCGGGTCCGTACACTGTGGGGTAATATGCCTCGTCCAAATCTGAAAAGGTACCAGGTCCTCAGAGGGACGTAACAAGATACATAGAAGCATGCCATATATATAAACACTAAATAAAAAAAATAAAGGGTGTGCAAACCATCTAAGTGAATGCAATGTAAGGACAACATTGGTACGTATGGGTAGGCATATGCATATAATGTCCACACTCCGAAGAGAGTGGCATTTGTATAGTATATCGTCCATATCGCTCTGAAGAACGTAGCATCAGTATAGTATATCGTCCATATCGCTCTGAAGAACGTGGCATAAGTGTAAAGGAAGTCATTGGATCCATGGCTCCTCCGGATACTACGGATTCCAATGTGTGTATCCCATACGCCTACTAGTTGTCCTTTCTGCCTAATGTAAATATACACATCGAATACTCGATGTGCATACCACGTATCTACATGCCAAGTCTCTCATACAATATAATCCTGAATTACATACTAACCATAATGCACGTCATACGCACCGATAGCTAGTCAAGTACGCGAACCTGCATCCCAATATGAATTTGTCATTGTGAAACCCGCATCCCAATGGGGGTGAGGCTGCTAGTGACTAGGTCAAGTACACTACTCATCAACGCATCCGTCGACTGCACCCGAGTCAATCTCGGATGCGCACAATCATATGAAATAAAGCAACAAGAATCATGCAACATATGTATAATTTAAATTAGATAGTAAATATGGTAAAGTATCTTGCCTGAGTCCTCAAGCTGTGAATGCCAATAGCCTTCTCCTGCAGTATCTCCTGGCTGGTCCAATGAACCTAAACACACAATATAATATAGCAATCTCGCATCAGACACTAAAGCAATACATACACAAACTACGACGCTGCTCTTAGGTACTAACGTAAGGGTCACGGCTGGTCGACTACAGAGTTGCGTGTGTACGTAGCTAAGATGTACACGTGTTCTGTCCTCAGTTACAGTGTTCCTCATGACAATAAATTACCGAAGTTATGGTTTATGAACTATTTATGTGTTGTACAATTATATGTCATTATACCTCATGTTACAGTGTACTGATCTAGGTTTTTAGGTGAAATAAAAGTCCCTTATACAAGTCATATGATTGGGGTAATTATTATCTTATTAATTACTAACTAATCTAGCAAATCATACAAATATACAAACACATAGGGTTTCATATTAATTAGTTCGTGTCCACGTAACAATACGACACGACGACTTAAAGACACGATGACACAACTCTACGCAAGTATATGACGATAAAATAAAGAAGAGAGGAATTTAGGTGTTTACCTAGGCGTGGCTGAACGGGGGGTCTGTCTCGTCGAAGTGCACGCTCGCCGGCGGTCGGCGGAGTTCCGACGTCGAGCAGCAGACAATGGCAGCAGCGGCAGTAACTGAAGCAGTTGCAGCAGCGGCAGTAACTACAGCAGTTGCAGCAGCGGCAGCAGCGGCCTAGCAGCGGCGGCAGCGGCCTGGGACGGTGATGGTCGGGGGGAGGCATTGTTGGTCGGGGGCAGTGGTGGTTGGCGGTGCTGGAGGCGGTGGTCAGGGATGGGAGCAGTCGGCTAAGGGTTGATCGGGGTCGGTTGGTGATGGGGGTGTCGGGTTTGATGGAGGGTTGATGGCGCTGAAGGGGATGATGATGATGCGGTGGTCAGGCAGCCTGGGGGGTGGTCTGGCGGGTAGGGGGTACAGGCGGAAAGAGGGACTGCGGTGGTGGCGGCCTGAGGTGGTGGTGGTGTTGTCCGGTCGGTTAGGGGAAAAGGGGTGCTCGATTTGGGACAGGGGTTGTCTAGGTGTTTGGCTAGGTATGGAGGTGATGGTGGTGTTTATGATTTTAGGGTTTTTAGTAGAAAAAAATGTGTACTTATATAAGAGGGGGATTTATGGTCGGGATTTGGGCCGGCCATGGCTCTTTGGAGTAGGGGCTTGTCTACAAAAAATGGTGTACATGGGCTTAGTTAGGTCTTACTTTGGGGTAAGTTTGGCCTCTAATTTAATTAAATTAAAAACCAATGCACACGGCGTTCTTTTGTCAAATGAAAACACATGGGATTAAATTTGGGTGGAACACAAGTATCATAGGCGTAGCAGGCTCAGAAAAGGTAAGTGTCATAATTTTTGTTATAGGAAATTGGGTTGTGGTTGTGCCTCCAATTCAAATAGGAATGGCCAATTATGAGAATTTGGGTTTATTGGAATAATACATGAACGTTTGTGATAAATATTGTGCAGCTAAAATAAAGCGCAATATTGAGTATCTAAAAGTTACACAAGGGTCAGATGGGTAGTCTAGCATGTCTAGGAAATGTGTATGAACTTTGTTTGAAGGTAACTACTAATGTAGCGCTCCAAACATCGAAGCAACGGTGAGGTATATTAAGACATATAATTGTTGCACGTTAATTCTAATTGTATCCAAATTAATCCTTGTCTCTTAATCTAAATTAAATTAATCCTAAATTGGTCGAGGGGGTTTACAATCTACCCTCCTTAGAGCATTTTGTCCTCAAAATTAAAACATACGTATGGTAAGAACTACTGACTGAAATAAAGTGCTATCACATACCTAGGCCTTCGAAGAGATGGGGATAGCGCTGTCGAACATCCTCCTCATGTTCCCAGGTCGACTCGCCTGGTGCATGATGCCTCCATGCGATAAGAACTAGAGGGATAGTCTGACCTCGTAATACCTTCTCACTTCTGTCCAGAATCTCAACAGGTTCCTCTTGGTATGATAAGCTCGGGCCGACTGTGATCTCTAAATGGTCAAGTACATGACTTAGATCTGGCATGTACCTCCTTAGCTGAGATATATGGAAGACGTCATAGACTCCTTCCAAAGTCAGTGCTAAGGCTAACCTATAAGCAACCTCTCCGATGCATTCCAACACATCGAATGGTCCGATGTACCTCGAACTCAGCTTTCCTCTGCCTCCAAATCTGAAAGTCCTTTGAGTAGGTGAGATCTTTAGTAATACGTGATCTCCAACCTGGAACTCTAGGGGTCGTTGGTGCGTGTTCGTCCAGTGCTTCTGTCTGTCATATGCTGCTCGCAGGTGCCCTTGGATCTTCTTTACCTTCTCCACTGTACAAACAACCAACTCTGGCCCAAGAATCTGTCTCTCGCCTATATCGCTCCGACATACTGGGGAATAACACTTCCTTCCATACAATACTTCATAGGGAGCCATCTGGATGTTCGCCTAATAGCTATTATTGTAGAAAAACTCGACCAAATGCAAATGGTCCCATGATCCTCCAAAATCAAGCATGTATGCTCTTAACATATCCTCCAATGTCTGAATGGTACGCTCAGACTGGCCATCTGTCTGCGGTTATATGATGTGCTAATCTTCAGCCGGGTACCGAGACTCTCTTGCATACTCTGCCAAAAATAAGATATAAATCTCGTATCCCTGTCAGACACTATACTAACTGGCACTCCATGCAGTCGCACAATCTCCCTCAAGTACATATCTACTAAGACCTCTGTAGATTGCCCAACTCTGAAGGGTAAAAAGTGAGCGGACTTGGTGAGTTTATACACGATTACCCATACTATATTGCGACCACTAGGACTCCTCGAAAAGCCCGTAACTAAGTCCATAGTGATATGCTCCCATTTCTACTCCGATATCGGGAGCGGTTGAAGTAATCCTGCAGATCTTTGATGCTCAGCCTTGACTTACTGACACACCAGGCACTTTGCCACAACGCGGGCTATCTTCCTCTTCATTCCATGCCACCAGTAGTACTGTCTTAAGTCTCTGTACATCTTCGTGCCTCCCGGATGAATAGAGTAGGTTTAACTGTGTGCCTCCGATATCAGCTCCTGACGAAGTTCTCCATTTGGAACATATAAACGATCTCCATATCAAAAAGTTCCGTCTTCATATATACGCAATTATGTCTATATTTTGGCCTCTGTCCTTTGTCGAAGCCTCTGAAATCTGGCATCTGTCAGCAAAGCAGCCTTGATCCTCTCAACTAATATCGATTGCAACTGAAAACTCAAAAATTGTTTGTCTATTCCGGGCATAATGACATCTATACCTATCTTCTCTAGATCTTTCAACAGATGTTGTTGGGTAGTCAAGAAGAATGCCATAGGTCTTCTGCTCAATGCATCAGCTACTATGTTGGCCTTTTCCGAATGGTACTGTAGGTCAATCTCAAAGACAGTCATCACCTCGAGCCAATGTCTCTGTCTCTGGTTCAAGTCCTTCTGGGTGTAGACGTACTTCAGGCTCTTATGATCAGTGAATATCTCCACTCTTTCTCCATATAGGTAGTGCCTCCAAAGCTTCAAAGCAAAGATCATTGTGGCAAGCTCCAAGTCGTGAGTGGGATAGTTCTTATCATGGGTCCTTAACTGCCTAGAGGCATAGGCCATAACCTTTTTATGCTGCATCAAGACACATCCTAATCCTTTCTCGGATGCATCGCTATAGATCACGAATCACCCGGGTCCAGAAGGTATGGTCAAGATAGGTGCCGTAGTCAGACGCTTCTTTAGCTCATCGAACGCTGTCTGACACTCCTCTGTCCAGGTGAACTCCTGCTCCTGTCAAGTGGGTCATCGGTTCTGCGATCTTCGTAAAGTTCTCCACGAACCTCCAGTAATATCCGGCAAGTCCTAGGAAACTCCTTACCTCTGAGACATTGGTAGGGGTCGGCCATGTCTCTACTGAAATACTATCTCCTGAGATAACGTGTCCAAGAAAAGTGACACGGTCTATGAGGAACTCATACTTGCTCAGCTTGGCATAAAGCCTCTCTCTCCTCAGTGTTTCTAATACTTTCCTCAAGTGCTCTTTGTGCTTCTCGTGGCTCTTTGAATACACTAAGATATCGTCGATGAAGACTACCATGAACCGGTCTAGGTATTGGTGGAAGACTCTGTTCATCAAGTTTATAAATACAGCAGGCACAATCGTCAGTCCAAAAGGCATCACTAAAAACTCGTAGTGACCATAACGAGTCCTGAATGCTATCTTTTGAATGTCTTCTCTTCGCACCTTTACTTGATGATAACTCGATCTCAAGTCGATCTTTGTGAACACCACTTTTCCTGTCAACTGTTCGAATAAATTATCAATTCGCGACAGGGGGTACTTGTTCTTGATAGTCAAAGCATTAAGGGCTCTGTAATCAATGCGCATATGTACTGTCCCATCCTTCTTAGGTACAAACAATACTGGTGCTCCCTAGGGTGATGCACTAGGACGGATAAATCCCTTGTTCTGCAACTCCTCTAATTGCAGCTTCAACTAATCTAGTTCTTTCTTCGCCAATTGGTATACATTTGAAGATACCGACGCTGCTCCGGGTACTAGCTCAATGTGGTGAACTCTACGTCTCTATCTGGCGGTAAGCCTGGCAATTCCTACAGGAAAACATCCTCGAATTCTGCAACTATCGGTGGGGGTACCATCTCCATAGCCATGTAAGTTCCAACCGTCTGTCCTACTCCTTACTCGACAGTCCCTCGCATGTACTCGAACTCTGGTTGATCTGGCGGTCTAAAAGTGACGCTACCCTTCCGGCAGTCCAGTACGGTATTATACTGGCTTAACCAGTCCATGCCTAGCACAACGTCAAAGTATGGCATGGGTAATACCAAGAATCGTGCTCTCATCTCTCTACCACATATAACTACCAAGCATGTTCTAATAGTACTGGTAACCGGCACGATACATCCTCTGGTAAGGATCTTCCAACTCTTAGGTAAGGGGGAAGTAGCTACTCTATGCATTGCTTCGAATCTACTAGATATAAAAGATAGCGTAGCACCAAAATCAAACAATGCAGTCGCAGGTAATGATGCAACTAAAATGGTATCTGTGATAGCCTCCCCTTCTGTTTTCTCCTCAGTAGCTGCTAGTGCAAAGGCCTGTCCGTGCCTCTGTCCTCCGATCTGCTGTCAGGCTCGATCAAATTGTGCCTGTTGTGGGGCCCAAGGTGGTCCCCTCTGAAATCCTCCAGGTGCTGGGGGACGTTGGCCTCCTGGCGGGGATAGTATCCTCGGAACTGGTGCTGCTGGCCTCTATCCTGCCTGCGATGCTGCGTCTCTGCGCTGTGGGCAATCTCTGACAAGATGCTGGCTCGCTCTATAAATCATGCATGTCCCCAGTCTCTTTCGACAGTCTTTCTCGAAGTGTCCTCTCCTACCACAGAAGTGGCAAGTCGGAAGCTCTTTTTGCTGGTATGGTGTTATCCTTTACTGTGTTTGCGCTCCGGGATGACGGATCGGTCCTCCAGCTCCGGGATGGGCTCTGGCTGGTATGGTCGTGCTGGAACATCTTGCTCCTCTAATGATGGCCTCTTGGATCCTCGCCTTTGTAAGAACCTCCTCATAAGAAATCTTGTCCTGTGTGGTGGTATACCTCTGCAGCTAGAAAGTGAGGCCGTGATGGAATCTCTGGGCCTTCTCTAGATCATTGGGTATTAAGACGATACCAAATCTGCTAAGACGGCTAAACTCTGCGTCATATGCATCTACATTCATATTCCCTTATTCTAGATGTAGGAACTGGGAGTACAGGGCATTTCTGACGGTAGCCAAAAAATACTTCGCGTTGAAGTACTCTAAGAACTGCTTTCATGTCTGGTTCTTGCCTATACTGCACTCAATAGAATCCCACTAGTGATGGGCATTGCCTTTTAGTTGGGCCCTCACTACGGTCATCCAAAGGTCTGGATGCAGTTGTGAAGCCTCTAGTAGCATCTCCATGTTGGTGACCCAATCAGAGATCTCCTCTACAGTCTCATTGCCCGAGAAAGTATCCGGTCTCATCTGTCGAAACCATCTTATAGTGCCACCTATCTGGGCTGGTGGAGGTGCTGGTACTGGTGCTGTGACAGGTGTCATCTCTAGTACTGCCATCAAACTATGTCTCAACATCTCTGTCTGATGCCACTATGCTTGCATCATAGTCTGGAAGAACTGAAGCAACTGTGGTTGTCTATCTGATTGTGGCATCGGGGGTGGATAAGGTAGAGGTGGTGGTAATGGAACCTCTGGCTGTGTAGTAGGTGTCTCCTCAGATGTCGGCCTCTCGGTTTGCGACATTGGCGTAGCCCCTGAAGTCTGGCCCTCGAAATGCTATGTGGGGATCGTCTGGGAAGTCTGTCCCTCGTGCTGCTGTGTAGGATCACCCTGAGAAGTCTCGTGCCAATGTATCAGCGGGGCCTGTAGCGTTGGTTGCTCTCCAGGTAGTACCTGGGGTATCTCCTCTCTCTGGGTGGTGTCAGTTGGCACCACGGCACCATGTGCTCCTCGTCCACTGCGCGAGTTTATCTTGCTACAAGAGATAGGACTTCATTAAAAGAGTACGAAATCAAGCAAACAGGATGCAGATATTTAGAAGTAATACGAAGAAAATTCAAAGACGTAATCAAAGTGGATGAGACCTAGTAATTTCTATCCTATTGCAGGCTCGCTGGGCATGTTACCATACCAAAAGCGAAAAACAAGACCTGTATGGGCCACCACTAAAATCATGTCACGCCCTAGTCCTAAAAATACACGGGACTAGGCCATGTGGCAATAGCCAGCTGTCACGTCTCCGAGGATATCCTAATTTAATGGATCCAAACGAAGAGTGCTACGCTGTCCTAATTAACTAACAAGTCCAATATCAACATCAAACAGGTAATCTAATCTCATTAACAAATATAATAAAAAAGTACTAGAATAAATACTAGAAAATAAATACCAGTCTCAAATATCATAGTACAATCAAGAATGTCTGGTGGGAACAAACCCACTACTACGACAAAATAAAAGTACTGAATGACAGATAAAAAGAGTAATGACTAGGGCATCGGCTGACTAGATAATGATGCTCCAATCCTAGGCATAAGGCCTACCAACTGATCACAGAAACTCTGACGGTAGCACCTCTAGCTCCTCTGCAGTTGTGTACCTCGTCTCCTGTCCGGGTCTGTACACTGTAGGGTAATATACCTCGTCCAAATCTAAAAAGGTACCAGGTCCTCAGAGTGATGTAACAAGATACATAGAAGCATGCCATATATATAAACACTGAATAAAATAAATAAAGGGTGTGCTAACCATCTAAGTAAATGCAATATGAGGACAACATTGGTACATATGGGTAGGCATAGGCATATAACATCCACACTCTGAAGAGAGTGGCATCTGTATAGTATATCGTCCATATCTCTCCGAAGAACGTGGCATCAATATAGTATATTGTCCATATCGCTCCGAAGAACGTGGCATCAGTATAAAGAAAGTCATTGGATTCGTGGCTCCTCCGGATACTACAGATTCTAATGTGTGTATCCCATACGCCTACTAGTTGTCCTCCCCGCCCAATATAAATATACACATCGAATACTCGACGTGCATACCATGTATCTACATGCTAAGTCTCTCATACAATATAATCCTGAATTACTTACTAACCGTGATGCATGTCACACACACCAATAGCTAGTCGAGTATGTGAACCCGTATCCCAATATGAATTTGTCACTGTGAAACGTGTAGGAGTGTCAGGTCTCGGAAGATATTAGAGTATCCTTCCAATGGGGGTAAGTCTACTAGTGACTAGGTCAAGTACACTACTCATCAACGCATCTGTCGACTGCACCAGAGTCAATCTCGGACGCGCACAGTCATATGAAATAAAGCAACAAAAATCATACAACATATGCATAATATAAATTAGATAGTAAATATTGCAAGGTATCTTGCCTGAGTCCTCAAGCTGTAAATGCCAATAGCATGCTCCTACAGTATCTCATGGCTGGTCTAATGACCCTAAACACACAATATAATATAGCAATCTCACATCAGACACTAAAGCAATACATACACAAACTAGGACGCTGCTCTTAGGTACTAACGCAAGGGTCACGGCTGGTCGATTACAGAGTCGCGTGTGCACGTAGCTAAGGTATATACGTGTTCTGTCCTCAGTTACCGTGTTCCTTACGATAATAAATTACCGAAGTTATAGTTTATAAACTATTTATGTGTTGTACAATTATATGTCATTATACCTCATGTTACAGTGTGTTGATCTAGGTTTTTAGGTGAAATACAAGTCCCTTATACAAGTCATATGATTGGGGTAATTATTATCTTATTAATTACTAACTAATCTAGTCAATCATACAAACGTACACACATATAGGGTTTCATATTAATTAGTTCGTGTCCATGTAACGACACGACACGATGACTTGAAGATACGACAACACAACTCTAAGCAACTATACGACGATATAATAAAGAAGAGACGAATTTAGGTGTTTATCTAGGCGTAGCTGAACGGGGGGTCTGTCTCATCGAAGTGCACGCTCGCCGGCGGTCGACGGAGCTCCAGCGTCGAGCAGCAGACAACGGCAGCAGCGGCAGTAACTGCTACAGTTGCAGCAGTGGCCTGGCAGCAGCGGCAGCGGCCTGGGACAGTGCTGGTCGGGGGAGGCAATACTGGTTAGGGGCAGTGGTGGTTGGCAGTGCTGGAGGCGGTGGTCAGGGATGGGAGCAGTCGGCTAACGGGTGATCGGGGTCGGTTGGTGATGGGGGTGTTGGGTTTGATGGAGGGTTGATGGCGGTGAAGGGGATGGTGATGATGCGGCGTTCAGGCGGCCTGGGGGGTGGTCCGGCGGCTAGGGGGGTGCAGGCGGAAGAGGGACTACGGTGGTGGCAGCCTGAGGTGGTGGTGGTAATGTCCGGTCGGGTAGGGGGGACAGGGGTGCTCAGTTTTGGAGAGGGGTTGTCTAGGTGTTCGGCTAGGTATGGAGGTGATGGTGGTATTTATGATTTTAGGATTTTTAGTAAAAAAAAATATGTATTTATATAGGAGGTGGATTTATGGGCTGACCTCAGGATTTGGGCCGGCCAGGGCTCTTTAGAGTGGGGGCTTGTCTACAAGAAAGGGTGTACATGGGCTTGGTTAGGTCTTGCTTTGGGGTGAGTTTGGCCTCAAATTAAATTAAATTAAAAACTAATGCACACGGCGTTCTTTTGTCAATTGAAAACACATGGGATTAAATTTGGGTGGAACACAAGTGTCATGGGCGTAGCAGGCTCAGAATAGGTAAGTGCCATAATTTGGGTTATTGGAAATTGGGTTGTGGCTGTGCCTCAAATTCAAATAGAATGGCCAATTATAAGAATTTGGGTTTATTGGAATAATACATGAACGTTTGTGACGAATATTGTGCAGCTAAAATGAAGCACAATATTGAGTATCTAAAATTTACACAAGGGTCGGATGGGTAGTCTGGCATGTCTAAGAAATGTGTATGAACTTTGTTTGAAGGTAACTACTAATGTAGTGCTCCAAACATCGAAGCAACAGTGAGGTGTATTAAGACATATAATTATTGCACGTTAATTCTAATTGTATCCAAATTAATCCTAGTCTCTCAATCTAAATTAAATTAATCCTAAATTGGTCGAGGGGGTTTACACAGTGCCTCAAGGACCTAAATATAAAATATCAAGTCAAAATAGTGCTTGGGAATCATAAACAAGCTATACTAGCTTGATACTAGGTCCCTAAGTCAACACTAGGTCAAACTAAGTCAACACTAGGTCATACTAGGTCAATACCTTGAATCTAGGTTCATACTAGTTTTACCTTGTTAATATCTAAGGTATATTAGCTAATACTAGGTATACTAGCTATTATTAACTATACTAGATAATACCTTATACTAGTTATCATAATATTTATAGACTCTATATAACTAATAATTTAGAGTATCTTAGCTAAATTACCATAACCCACCAATACCTAGCCCATTATCTCAATGAAATTCCAATACCTTAACATAGCTAAATACCTTAGTTTAGAACTATACCTTGATATCTTAATCTCTACATGATACCTTGGTATCAACTCATATTTAATACTAGTACATCGACATCAATAACCTTACCTTGGTATTTCCCTCATAACTTGGTACCACCTACTCTAACCCATTCACTAGTACCTTCACTACTACACTTCTACCTATACAACAGTAAACTTACTTTAAACTATCACTTAATCTTACCCATCTCCAACACTATCATTACCCACACCACTACTTGATATTCTATTACATATCTTATCTATTAACACTAAAACCTATCCATATATAACACTCCACTAATATCAGTGTGTAGAAACATATCTGCAGGTCCTTGACTATGCACTGAATGCAAAGCGGCTCAACTCCCACTGTTACTTGCTCTTGCACTTGTAACAAACACTTGTAGTGCCACTACTGCTCTGAACCTGACTACATCACATCCTACTAGTTATAAAATAGCAAAATATTTCTTCTTGTTCAGTCTCTCTCAAAACTAACTACAACTTCTACTGCATATAGGAGTAGCAGTAATCCTTACTGTAATTTAGAATGACCCAATTGAATATACCCCAAGTTGCAACCCAGGTCTGAAGGCAACTTTACCCCCTACATCACCTGACCTTAGTCCTCATACTAATCCCCACTGGCAACCCTCTGTGCAGAGATGCTCGATATGCACAGGTACCCATATTGCACCTACTATGCAATGCAAATAACCTTCCTCTCTCAACTGAAACAATATCCTTAAATACCTGGCCTACACTGTCATCATTTGGCTTCACACCCAAGCTAGAACCCCCATCTAATGCCTATGCATATGCCTGACTGCCATCATTTGGGCCTGCTCGCCAGTCCAAGACTGGACCACACCACCCTCTGAACAAAGCTCACACACAGGCACACCCCTTATAGTTCAGTTCCTAACTAATACTAGAGTATCAGCTTTCCCCCAAATGAAATACGTACACCTAGACATATATATCTACCTATAAGAAGATACACACATATATATACAATAATATATGTATACAACATATATGATACTCTATATTATAGGTCGACATACACACCCGTAAGCAATACAACAAACACACGTGGTGCAACCCTCATTGATACACCCAACACATGTGATTAATCCTTGATACCTACTCCAAACACCACTATACTCCACCAATACATCAAGAACATAGTTAATATATAAAATATAGTTATAATTAATAAACATTGGGTAATACTAATGAATATATAAGGAATTGACATATAGAAACACAAATACAAAGGAATTACCAAAATCTTTACTCCGTATCAAGGCGTATCACGATACGGCATATTCGTATCCATTTTTGGACACGTATCTACCCCCACATCACCAATTGAAGTACAAATCAACACAATTGACCATATGACAAATACTTGGTGTCCTAAATTAAAAATTCCTCCAATTTGGACGAAAAAACTCAATGTAACTATCACAATATGGCTTATTGAAATCTAATTCCTCTTCCTATAGATAGTCTTTAGCCATGAGAGGGTTCTGATAGATCTAATATAACAATTAAAATAGAAATTAATAGACAAATTATAGGATAGTGTATCAACTCTAGAGGAGGGTAAATAGAGTATGTGTATGTGTAGCAAAAAATAATCACCAATTAAAAATTCTAAGTAAAGGCAAAAAATGTACCAACAGATATAACAATTAAGAATATTCACAGTAAAGAAGAGTAAGAAGAGGAAACACAAAATACTGAAAATTTTATCTTGGTTTCCCTCTGAGAGGACTAGTCCAGGCCCGAGAACTCTTGCTCGGAGTTGTATCTACTATAATCACTAATAGTGAATCACAAGCTTTGATCCAAAGGCTTACAGACTTCTTGCAATATTGAGCTTTAATATGAAGTCTCGAAAGACTTTACACGTGCGTTTGATCCGAAGGGCACACTGACTTCAAATACTGAAGGCAAAACTTGATAAACTAAGCTTTTACAACTCGATCAAACTTCTAAATCGGAAGTACACTTGGTACTAGAAGGCTGAGAGTTGATCTTATAAATAAAAATATTTATATCTCAAGCTAGCACTCAAGAATAGATGAATAATGAAGAACTGATGATTGATTTGGAATAAAGAAATTCTTCTCTATTTATAAGATTTTTATGAACCAAGTTCGGGCAGAGTTTGGGCATAATCGGTCCAAGTTTGGTCACTTAACATTCATAATTTGAACGTTAGAGCCTGATCATCCGGAAGAGGAGGCTGAATCAATTTCTAGTTTGACCCTAACCGAGTTTGGCCCGAGTTTGGTCCGTACTTTATTGGTCTATTTCCAGAAGAGGAGGCTAAATTAATTTGAACATTAGAGCCAGATCATCCGGAAGAGGAGGCTGAATCAATTTTCTGGTTTGACCCTGACCGAGTGTGGCCCTAGTTCGGTCCAAACTCTGTTGGTCTATTTCCAGAATATTGAAAACATGTATGGTTTGGTTCAGGCTGTTTTGAGTGGACTAGGTTCTGGTTTAATATGAGTTTAAGCTTCCTAGTGCCAACTGCGAACTCGATGTACATTTGGTCCTATAAGTAAAATGTAAAATACATAATAAAAAGTGAAAGACCAAGACCACTGATGACGCCAATCTTCTGCTGACTTGAAGATGACTTTCCCTTGACGATAGTTGTCCAAATATAGCCAGATCTGGGAATCTGAATACCTTTCAAGGGCTTCAATCCCAAACCCCCACGAGGGGCACTGCCCCCTCGACCCCCGTCTGCTGACCGAGCAGAGGAACCCCCGAGTGTGAGGCTTCGGATAAGTCATAGACGGTTGAACAAAATCTTCTGGTATAATGTCGTCTTTGGCTCATCATAATTTCTTCATATCACTTGTCTATTACTTTTTTGCACATACATGTTAGACGAATAAGGAATATATAGAAGCAAATATGATAATATTTAATGCATATCTGGACATTATTAAGATTAAATAGAAGTTATTATAGTGATTGATCGATTATCATAATGTTAAACTTAATCAATTATCCATATTCAAAAACTCAACTTAAATATTAGGCTAACAAGATTAAAATAATACCTATTGGAAGATGGATTCCAACGAATTTCTCCAAGTGCACACAAAGAAGAGAATTGGACACGATCTTCTTGTGCTCTCCAAGCTCATACGACTCCTTGATGGTGAAATTGGGTGGAATTGGGTATGGCTTGAGTGAGAATTGGTGGAGAATAGATTGCTTGGGGAAGAAGAAGCTCAAATGACGTGAGTTGAAATAAATTTGTGACAAATGACTCTCTCTCTCTCTCTCCTCCCTAGAGTGGCCAACGACATTAGTGGGGATTGGATCCCAGTGGTTGGTCTAAATTGCCCCTTCCACAAGCTTCTATATGATTCTAGTTGTTTAATGTAGAATCATATGGCATCTCTAATTAATTAAGAAGGGGATCAATCTAATAATGGAGCAAATATTATATCCTCCTAACTAATTCTAATTAATCATAATACTAATCATGTCTTGACAAACCAATTAGGTCATAGGCCAATATGCATGTTGTTAATTAGGTCCAATACACTAGTCCAAACTAACTAGCTAAAGGACCAATATTATATACAAATAATAATATTACCAATACCAATAATAATAATAATAATAATAATACTAATATAATTACTAATAATTATTAAATGACTAAAATACCCATATAATGAAAAAGTAGTGGTTACAATCTTACCCCCCTTAGAAAAATTTTATCCTCGAAATTTAAGATGGAAGTGGGCATGAAATAAAAAAATATACCATGGTTCAAAAGATAGGGTACCCCTTACATATCTCGTTTCCCTTCTTCTAATAATCATAACCTACTCATAAACCTCACTAGTCAAACACTCGTCTAACCATGGTCTCAGAAGTCCTATCCGAAAACATAGAAACATACAATTCTATTGAAAATAAATCATTTACGGGTATCAAACAAGCATGGTTATAATCCTATTAGTTCTAGTATTGCAGTCTCTATCAAGGGTTACTACTAACTATATTGTAGTACCAAAATTTCTAATGCACACTATAAGGTACTAAAAGTCATACTGATCAATAGGTGGAAGGGAGGAAAGAACATAACTTGCTAACTCAATACATGTAGCATCGGTCCCCTCTACTGTCATCATAAAAGTCATGCCCTTCTGCGGTATCTCCCTCTGCTGGTACAGGGCGATTTGATGTTCCACAGGTAGCATAGCTAGACCCCTACTAATACTTACACCAAGCATTCACTAAGCATCAATCTAGCTATAATACTTATTATAATAGGTTACTACTTCTAATACTAATGATATACTACGGTTCTAGACAATGGATACACCTAACCCACTAACACACACTACCCAGAATACGATACTAACACTTCTAGGATACTATCTTCTGGCACTATAAGGGTACTCTACTAACACTCAGATTTTCTATACGTCTATGTGAGACACATGAATGCATTCACTAGTATGTCAATACTTATTCTAGCTCACTCTCTAACTCACATAAAGTCTCATATATGTCCCAGTTCTTGCAGGCACATGAACATTGTTTAACCATTCCACTTTGTAAATGAACACTTTTATACACTCACACTCATGTACCCTATTGGTACACCCTTACCAATCTAGAATACTCTTTATAGGATGCCTACCCAAGTCTTGACACTATCAACATAAGGCACTAATTCCTATATGTGATACTTAGATGATACTCTCATACCAAGTTACTGATCATGTTTTTCTTCTATACCTAGTACATTAGCCACTAGGATGCATGTACCTTAAGCCTTCATGATACTTGAGGTACTCTGGACTTTACCACTAAGGTACTCCTCCCATCTTGATATATGGTTGTATACCCTATTCTAACACTCAACAATCACTCAAGGATACTTATCCGTATCTCGGTATCAATATAAATATATATAAATACTTTATACCCACTATGACACTAAATGCTAGACACTACTATCACACTAGTATCATTCTACCCATCGTACAGTTCACTGATACATAGCTACTCACATACCCACTATACTTACAATGTACTCACACTCACTGAAGCATACCCCTACACAGGTTACCCTTCTTCTCTAACTGCCTTGAACAAATATACTCTTATTCTTCATGATACTCTCTTACCTACCCTACCTCAACCTTACACTGATACGCTCAACTAATACTAGCACACACAATAATACTCACCAATACTGAACTGATACGATATACATATCACTTATTACTCATCCCCACTCCTAATACACCTTGGACATATTCATGGTGCACAACACTAACTCATAATCATACTTAAACACCCACAATAATGATCATCATCACCCACACTCTACCACTTCTACTCTTGCCACCAGCTCACTCACTAGATTACCTCATTACACTAACTAGCACCCATGCTCACTTACATCTAATGCACTAGCAATTCACTTCTATGGTACACATGCCTCACCTGCACACTCACAAGTAGACACAATATTCTATATCCTGTTGATATATCTTTTCTCATACCTACTATGCTTGAAACCACCAACTGATACACTAATCAGTGGTACACCCAGCATACTATCCATAACCAATCTTTACACTTATCAACCCATGGCATTGTATTTCTAATATCTAGGAACCCTATGCATGATACTCATGAAACACCCACATTATACCACTTTACCACTCATACTCTCACTCACATAACTCACTAACACATCCATACCCTCCAGTACTAGATATTACAGCCATATTAGACATATACCCATGCACTCACATCTACCCTCACTAATGCATAATTCCTAACATGTAGCACAAGTCCTATTACCTAGCATAATACATTCTAATACTATCGCACTCACCTATACACTTATGGGTATCACTCTACCATGGCACACTCACTAATATATCTCATTGTCACGCCACAGATCCATAATACTAGAGAGTGGAGGAACGACTCACCCAACCATACCTTGCAAAATACCGAAGCAACCTGCAATATGTGTCACGACCCGCACCCAAAATTGGGGCATGAGTCGTGGGTACGTCCAGCCTACGCCACAGCATCAGCGGTAGAACGCTGTCTAGGTCTCAACATATAATATATCCTGTCAATAGTCTCATCTCCGTACGAAGGACAATGATAAATAATCCACAGTTCTATGATATACTCAATCACAAGCTAATATAAATAATGGCACGATGAGAATAGAAAAGAGTTCTATTAAAAACCAACCACAATAAGTCCAACTCAAATCTTGAGTCTAGATGACCTCCCAAAGTCACAAATAATAAAATATAACTCAGTCTCAGTCTAAAACAATAAATACAGAAAAATAATCTAAGAACAGCCAGGTAGGATCTCCTCTAGGATAGGCAACTCTTCTGGGGTTTTCGGAGTGAAATCTCTCTCTGAACCTGGGCCGTAATGAGTGGGGCACAAGTTCTCCAGGTCCTCTGAAAAATGTTATCCAGTCAGGATTGGAGCGAAGCACAAGCACTAACAACAGTTTCATTAAATTGACAAAAACTATAAATAGTGTAAGAATACAAGATGAGAAGAAATACAGGAAATGTAAAGTACTGGAGAAATGAAATAGGCAATAGAGCATCTAGCAATGAACAATAAACAGTGAATGCTAGAATAAGTGAATCTGAAATAAAGAATAGACATCTAGCTAAGTGTTTGAAATATCAGTTTATTATGTGATCGGCTTGGGACTAGATCAGGCTGGTTATATATGATTAGCTATGATTCTTGTAGGTCAGGCTAACCATATGGTTAGCTATGATGCATGTAGTGGTCAGGCTAATCATATATAACAGCTATGATGCATGTAAATGGTCAGGCCGCACCCGACGTGAGAAGTGGGGTGAGCTATGATGCATGTAAATGTTTGGATATGATCACATAATCTACTAATAGTTCCCCATCCCCCAGCTAGCACGATGAATTCCAATTATGACTCCTCATGATAGGGATCTAGGGTGCTAACCCGTGTATCCATAGTGTCGGAATCAAGTATGTAATACAACTGAATTATAGAAATAATCAACAATGAAAACTGTCAGAGAATATACTCGCCTGTGGTCCTGAGCAAGGTGCGAGGATCGATGTCCAAAGTGGGATCATAATGACCTATTTGTGGAATATAATGTCAGATACTGAATTTAAAGGAATTAACATGCTTAATTAATTAAAAAGCGAGGCCTCTAGGTCAATTCTGTGGTTTACTGTTCAGTACTAGGTTATCCTAGATAAACTAGGTCCACACTAAGGTTTAGGTCCAAAACTAGTTAATTAGTCTCTAGGGTCACTAACTAATAAAAATAATATAAGTAATATGATACTCTATACACATTGGTCAATAATAACTAACACTTATGTCTTAACTGTCATAGACATACTTATATACTACCTTAACTGCTACCTGAGTTCCCAACCTTGTACTGTACCCTATTGGTTGACTGAAGAGTAATACCTAATACATAGACACTGAGACACAAGACTACATACTGAACTGAATTACTGCTCACACACAGACACACCTAGCTACACACAGAGATACACATAGCTACACACAGGTTGACACTAACACAATTTAATACACAGGAACATTACACATACAGGTATTCTCACACTCACTGGTTATTGATGCACATAGGCTCTCACACTGGTTTTATGTACACAGACACTCATAGTTCACATAGTATACACTCAGGTATTGGTACACCTACACTCACTGCTCACTGACACAGGGAGACACACTGTACACTATTAGTTACTAACCTAAAGCACACACACTATAGTTAATAACTGACACACAGCCCTAGAACTAACACTAAGAACACACAGGCACAACTGAACTCCTCACTGAACTCACACACACATGCAGGTGACTCACTGCACACATACACAGCCACAGACAAATCCCTAACTCACCTCAACTCACACCCACACAGTTTCACACACAGATCTCACTTCCTGCACACTGATACCTCACTGCACTCACAGGTATCATCTACACACAGGTACATACATACACAGGTATATGCTGATTTCTGTCTAACTGATACTACCTCTAGAACTCAGGGATACACAGGTATTCACACTGATACTGAGACACACATGGGTCACACACTGATACATAGGTTCACACCTCTACACATAGTGAGTTCTAGGATACACACACTGTTACACTCACTCACAGGTACACTGGCTTCTCATTGAGGCATACACAGCTACTCACAACATATAGGTATACTTCTCTCAGGTATTCACACACATTAGTCTCACACACAATTTCACAGTAGTAAAACCCCCAATACTGATACTCTAAACTTACTATCCTCCAGATACTAACCCCCAGTACCTGTTATACTGCTAAATACTGACACCACATAATTCCTACACTACCACACACAAGTTACTGACACAGCACAACACATACCCCTGTCTAACTGATACACACACACTTGTTTCATATTGGCACACACGCTCAGACACACACTGGCACATAAACACTGAGACACACAGCTAACATTGATACACAGTACCCCTCACTGAACCTAAACAACTACACACACACAGTGTGACCAATCTACACAGTTTCTGATACTCTACACTGATACAAACTGACGCAGGTATATGCCTCTCACACACACAAGGCTCACTGAGAAACACACAGGACACTGACACATACAATTCCTAGACATACTGAGAATTCCTCAGTAGACACACAGACACAATATACACATACACAACTGAGACAAAAGACAACCACAGGTACGACACAGCAAGACACAGTAACACATAAACTCTGGGACACACAGGAAATACATAATCCCACTGATACCTTGCTCCTCCTACACTGACACACACTCAAACCAAAATACAATGTTTCAACTGAGACACTATACTTCATACTGAACACCCCTAACACACAGAATTACTCACAGGCACACATGCCTCACACATTATGCCCAGATACACAAACCCGACTGTGCATAGGGAGATCCCCCATAGTGCACACAGCACACAGCACATACAAGACCCGACTGTGCACAACCTGTTTACACAAGTAATTATATATATATAGATAGATAGGTAAATCCCTAAGGCATTCCTACAAACACCTAGGGCTGAAATCGGTTTCACATTGGAACCCATGAATCCTCAACCAAAACCCTAAAAATCGAGATCTAACTTACATGTAGGAGATGTAGTCATGTATACTTGCAAACCTTAATGATTTAGGGTCCACGAATTTGGGGAAAACCCTCGTTGGAACACCAAAACCTAATTCGACCTAGGTTTTCATGTAGAATCCCTAGGATTCGAGATCTACACCATAGGGGGTTTCCTAATGGGCATGAACAACAGAAAAACAGAAATAAAATGAATTAAAATTGGATTTTACCTATAGAGATGGTTCTCCAATGGAAGTTCTTCTTCCCCAAGGTTCCTTGACCCAAACTCCTTGCTTTTCTTTGCTTTGGAGGAGGAAGAGGGATCTCCTAGGTCTGGATTCCAAAATCTGGAGGTGGGGAATGGTTTTCTTGATGGAGGCTAGGGTTTCTTCTTTCTACATGAAGAATGGTTTTGAGGGAGGCTCCTTTATATATTAAACTAGGTTAGGGTTTCAATGCATAGTTTTTAGGTTAAACCCCCCCCCCCCAGCTAGGTCATGAAGAACCTAATTAACTAGGGTTCAGCAATTTTAGGGTTTGAGGTCCAAACCTAAAGTTGAATTCTAGGGTTTCACTAGAATTGGGTTTTCAACTAGGGTTAGCCATACTGACTTCTAGGGTTTGACCTAAACCAACACAACCAACAACAAATAAATAGTTTAAAAACTCCGCAGATTAATTAAACACATAATTATTCCAAATAGTAAAATTACCCAAATGCCCTTATCTGGAAATGTGGTAGTGACAAGTCTACCCTCCTAAAAAAAATTCGTCCTCAAAATTTGACTGAACTGGAACAAGAATGAAATCAGAAAGGAAATATACCTCAAGTCTAGAAGAGATACGGGTATTGCTCGCGCATTTTGTCCTCTCTCTCCCAGGTCGACTCCCCTGGAGAGTGATGTCTCCAAGCAACACGGACCAAAGGAATAGTTTGGTTCCGCAACACCTTCTCTCTGCGGTCCAAGATCTCTACGGGCTGCTCGGGGTAGCTGAGCGTCGGACCAACCTCAATCTCCGAGTGGTCAAGTACGTGACTAGGGTCTGCCATGTACCGTCTCAGCTACGACATGTGGAACACATCATGCACTCCCTCTAATGCAGGCGGCAAGTCCAGTCTATACGCCACTGCACCTATCCTCGCAAGAATTCCAAAGGGTCTGATGTAGCGTGGGCTAAGCTTCCCGCCTCGACCAAAACGAATCGTGCCACGCGTCGGAGAAATCCGTAGGAATACTAGATCGCCAACCTAAAATAAAACAGTCTCAACACGCAGTCTAAACAACAACATAAGCCAGAAAAAATAACGATCTATACCTGAAACTCAAGGGGTCTACGGTGGCTGTCTGCCCAATGCCGCTGTCTGTCCTGCGCCACTCGCAGTCTGTCTCTGATGAGTTTCACCTTTTCTGCTGCATCCACGACTATTTCTGGTCCTAGCAAGGCTCTCTCTCCAACGTCGTCCCAAGATAACGGTGTACGACACCTCCTTCCAAAAAGAGCCTCAAATGGTGACATCTCGATGCTGGCCTGATAGCTGTTGTTGTAAGCAAATTCTACCAGGTGCAGATGATCCTCCCAAGAGCCTCCGAGATCTAGAACGCAAGTGCGTAGCATATCCTCGAGAGTCTGAATAGTCTTTTCAGACTGCCCGTCTGTCTGGGGGTGGTATGCGGTACTGAACTTGAGCTGAGTGCCCAAGCTAGCCTGCAGACTCCTCCAGAAGTGGGAAGTGAAACGGCTATCCTGATCCGAGATGATGCTTACAGGAACTCCATGAAGTTTAACGATCTGACGCACGTACATCTCTGCTAGCCTCTCTGTCGACGTACCCACCTTGAAAGGTAAGAAATGGGCTGATTTGGTCAACCTGTCCACGATGACCCAAATCGCGTCCTTCCCTCCTGGAGAACGTGGAAGCCCTAAAACGAAATCCATGGTCACGTGCTCCCATTTCCACTCTGGGATCGGTAAAGGTTGAAGCAAACCACCTGGTCTTTGCCGGTCTGCCTTTACCTGCTGGCACACTAAACATCGGGATATGAAGCGTGCTACCTCACGCTTCATTCCATACCACCATACGTGCTCCCTCAAGTCTCGATACATCTTATCGGCACCGGGATGCATCGAGTACTGAGAGCGGTGTGCCTCCTGCAAAACCTCCTCGCACAGCTCCCCGCTCGGCACACACATCCTCGTGCCGTGCCGTAAGGAACCATCCTCTGTGATAGTAAAATCGTCCGACAATCCTGCCCGAACATATGCCCTGATCCTCCTCAGAGCCTCATCATTATACTGTGCAGCTCTGATCCTGTCCATCAGCTCTGACTGTATCTGCAATCTCCATATCTGAATCTCAGTACCAGGAACTAACACCTCAATCTGCAAGCTTTCCAGATCAGCCAACAAATGTCTATCTGTCGTCAAGTACATCGCCATCGGATACCTGCTCAAGGCATCGGCAACTACGTTGGCCTTCCCTGGGTGGTACTGCAATAAGATGTCAAAGTCCTTCATCAACTCTAACCACCTCCTCTGCCTCATGTTCAGCTCCTTCTGTGTGAATACGTACTTCAAGCTCTTATGGTCTATGAAGATCTCCACACGCTCTTCGTACAGGTAATGTTTCCACAGCTTTAGAGCGAAGATAACTGCTGCCAACTCCAAATCGTGGGTGGGGTAGTTCTCTTCATGAGGGCATAACTGCCTGGAAGCATAGGCAATCACCTTCCCGTGCTGCTGAAGAACACATCCCAGACCCTTACCTGAAGCATCACTGTAGATGGTGAAACCACCTGTCCCTGCTGGCAACGTCAAAACTGGAGCTGTCGTCAACCTCTTCTTCAGCTCATCAAATGCAGCCTGGCACTCCTCCATCCAGACAAAATCCACATCCTTCCTAGTCAGTCTGGTCATCGACCCTGCAATCCTGGAGAAGTCTTGTACAAACCTCCTGTAGAATCCTGCTAGCCCGAGAAAACTCCTGATCTCAGCTACCGAACTGGGGGTAGCCCACGACTTCACTGCCTCGATCTTCTATGGGTTAACCGAGATTCCGTCACCCGATACCACATGCCCAAGAAATTCAACCTTGTCAAGGAAGAATTCACACTTAGAGAGTTTCCCGTACAGCTTCTTCCTTCTGAGAGTCTCTAAGACCAACCTCAGGTGCTCTTCGTGCTCCTCCGGGGTCTTAGAATACACAAGAATATCGTCGATGAACACTACCACGAACTTGTCAAGGTACTGGTGGAACACCTTGTTCATCAGGTTCATGAATACTGCCGGTACATTGGTTAAACCAAATGGCATCACCATGAATTCAAACTGGCCGTATCTGGTCCGAAAAGCTGTCTTCGGCGTGTCTTCTATCTTCACTTTCACCTGGTGATAGCCTGACCTCAAATCTATCTTTGAAAACACCCTCGCCCCGCTCAACTGATCGAAAAGATCATCTATCCTCGGCAGCGGGTACTTGTTCTTGATAGTGATATTGTTCAAAGCTCTATAATCAATGCACATGCGCACCGTGCCATTCTTCTTCGGTACGAACAATACCGGAGCTCCCCATGGTGATAAATTGGATTTGATGAAACCTTTGTCCTGCAGCTCCTCAACTTGCTTCTTCAGTTCTGCCAGCTCGCTGTTGTTGACTCTATAGACATGTTGTGAAATAGGCTCCGCTCCTGGAACCAAGTCTATAGAGAATTCAACATCTCTGTCTGGTGGCAAACCTAGCAACTCCTCTGGAAATACATCCAGGAACTCCGCTATCAGAGGATGTGCCAACTCCTCTTCTTCCGCCCTGGCTCCGCAAAATGTGCTCCTGCTCTGTTCCGCTGCTCCTCTGACAACCTCAAACTCCGGCTCTCCTGGTGGTCTAAATAATACTCTGTCTCTATAACAATCTATAGTAGCATGATGCCTACTCAACCAGTCCATTCCGAGTACAATATCATACCCCAGAAGTGGCATGACGAGTAAGCTCATGCTCAACTCTCGGCCTCCTACTGACACCCTCCGGTCCTTGTAGTGATCACGGACTAGGATAATACCTCCACCAGTCATGATCTTGCAAGTCCTAACTAATGGTTCTGTGTCTAAATAATGTCGAAGTGCATAAGATACAGACACAAAACTATGGGAAGCGCCAGAGTCGAATAAGGTAAATACGGGAATACAATCGAGAAGAACCGAACCTGTGATCAAGTCTCCTGCTGGCTCGATCTCCTCGACTGCCATGGCGTACGCTCGCCCCTGGGGTACACCTCTCTGCTGCTGGTGCTGGGCAAACTTCTGATATTATGGTGGAAGCGGTGCCCTCTGTTGTTGGCCTCCTGGTACGGCAGGTACCCTGTCTGGTCCTCTCTGGGCGGCTGCTCCACCCTGACCTGGACGAATGGTAGGGCAATCCCTCAGCTGGTGTGTCGTCGATCCGCAGGACAGACATGAGCCCAATCTCTTCCTGCAGATATCTCTAGTATGTCCCGCCTTCCCGCAGTACGCACACTGGATGGCGGGCTGAGTCTGCCTCTGCTGTTGATGCTGAACCTGACCTTGGGCTGGTGCCTGATGCTGCTGCTGAAAGGGCCTCTGCTGCTGCTGAAAGTGTGGACGCTTGCCCGGTCCCGCACTACTGTTTGCTCCTTCGGAACCATCGCATCCCCTCTTGGGCCTGAGGCCCAAGTCGTCCTCGGCTATCTGGGCATCCATCAATATGCCCTCGTAGGTAGCTGTGCGACGTCCCGACGTGCGAGACTTGATCTCCCTTGCCAGCCCCTTTCTGAATTTCTGGGCCCTGTCCCCTGGATCTCTAATTATCGATGGCGCAAAGCGGCTCAGGCGGGAAAACTCCGCGGCATACTCGTCGACGGACGAGCTCCCCTGGACTAAGTCATGGAACTGACTCTCCAAAGCTCCCAGGGCAACATCAGAAAAGAACTTCTCCTTGAAGAGCTCCTTGAAAGCATCCCAAGTGAGTCCCCTGTCAAGGAGTCTCGGCTCTGTGCGAAACCACGTCAAGGCGATGTCGAACATCTGGCTGCCGGCGGCCTCGATCTGAAGAGCCTCCGGAAGCTGCGCCAAGCGCAAGTTCCTCTCGATATCCTCTAGCCAATCATCGGCATAGAGTATCCCTTCTGTCCCCTTAAACTCCCGAGGCATCATCCTCTTGAAATCCACAATGGTGCCCGGCCTCTGGTGGTGCTGATCAGGACGCTGCTGCTGCTGAGTGACTCTCTCCACAGCCTGGAGAGCCACTTGATGAGCATTCTCCATATTCACCCTCATCATCTCTGTCTGGGCCTGGTGTGCCTCAGCCTGCACCCTCTGGGCCTCTGCCAACGTCCTCTGGGCATCGACCATGCCCTGAATCAAAGCGAACATCTGTGCTCCATCGACGGGCACACCTCCTGGATGCTGAACTGGTGGTGGTGGTGGAGGTGGTGGTGGTGGTGGAGGTGGTGGAGGCGCCGTCGTAGCTATGGGGACCCTCTGAACAGGTGGTGGAGGACCCCCGAATGCTGCAGACACTCCCACATGTACTGGAGATGTAGGAGGTGCTGCGGATGTCTGTCCGGCAAGGCGAGAGGTGGCAGACCTCTCTGACTCTGCTGCTCCGGTTCTCCGGGATCTGGTTCTCGACGGCATCCTGAAGACAGATCGAAGAATTTAATCAAGGCAATAGACACGATATCATTAAAGAAGGACAGTAATTTCTAAAGAAAAAATCATTAAGAGTAGTATTATAAGAATCAGAAATTCCTAATTGTGATTGAGCATATCCTCGGCCAAATTCCTATTTCCTAAAACAGGCTCGTAGTAATACACTAAGCGATCACCACTACGATATCGCTCTAATGCGAATCTAGGACTGGACCTGCATGGGCCACCACTAAAAACGTGTCACGACCCGCACCCGGAATTTGGGCATAAGTCGTGGGTACGTCCAGCCTACGCCGCAGCATCGGCGGTAGAACGCTGTCTAGGTCTCAACATATAATATATCCTGTCAATAGTCTCATCTCCGCACGGAGGACAATGATAAATAATCCACAGTTCTATGATATACTCAATCACAAGCTAATATAAATAATGGCACGATGAGAATAGAAAAGAGTTCTATTAAAAACCAACCACAATAAGTCCAACTCAAATCTTGAGTCTAGATGACCTCCCAAAGTCATAAATAATAAAATACAACTCAGTCTCAGTCTAAAACAATAAATGCAGAAAAATAATCTAAGAACAGCCAGGTAGGATCTCCTCTAGGATAGGCAACTCTTCTGGGGTTTCCGGAGTGAAATCTTCCTCTGAACCTGGGCCGTAATGAGTGGGGCACAAGTTCTCCAGGTCCTCTGAAAAATGTTATCCAGTCAGGATTGGAGCGAAGCACAAGCACTAACAGCAATTTCATTAAATTGACTAAAACTATAAACAGTATAAGAATACAAGATGAGAAAAAATACAGGAAATGTAAAGTACTGGAGAAATAAAATAGGCAATAGAGCATCTAGCAATGAACAATAAACAGTGAATGCTAGAACAAGTGAATCTGAAATAAAGAATAGACATCTAGCTAAGTGTTTAAAATATCAGTTTATTATGTGATCGGCTTGGGACTAGATCAGGCTGGTTATATATGATTAGCTATGATTCTTGTAGGTCAGGCTAACCATATGGTTAGCTATGATGCATGTAGTGGTCAGGCTAATCATATATAACAGCTATGATGCATGTAAATGGTCAGGCCGCACCCGACGTGAGAAGTGGGGTGAGCTATGATGCATGTAAATGTTTGGATATGATCACATAATCTACTAATAGTTCCCCATCCCCCAGCTAGCACGATGAATTCCAATCATGACTCCTCATGATAGGGATCTAGGGTGCTAACCCGTGTATCCATAGTGTCAGAATCAAGTATGTAATACAACTGAATTATAGAAATAATCAACAATGAAAACTATTAGAGAATGTACTCGCCTGTGGTCCTGAGCAAGGTGCGAGGATCGATGTCCAAAGTGGGATCACAATGACCTATTTGTGGAATATAATGTCAGATACTGAATTTAAAGGAATTAACATGCTTAAATAATTAAAAAGCGAGGCCTCTAGGTCAATTCTGTGGTTTACTGTTCAGTACTAGGTTATCCTAGATAAACTAGGTCCACACTAAGGTTTAGGTCCAAAACTAGTTAATTAGTCTCTAGGGTCACTAACTAATGAAAATAATATAAGTAATATGATACTCTATACACATTGGTCTATAATAACTAACACTTATGTCTTAACTGTCATAGACATACTTATATACTACCTTAACTGCTACCTGAGTTCCCAACCTTGTACTGTACCCTATTGGTTGACGGAAGAGTAATACCTAATACATAGACACTGAGACACAAGACTATATACTGAACTGAATTACTGCTCACACACAGACACACCTAGCTACACACAGAGACACACATAGCTACACACAGGTTGACACTAACACAATTTAATATACAGGAATATTACACATATAGGTATTCTCACACTCACTGGTTATTGATGCACATAGGCTCTCACACTGGTTTTATGTACACAGACACTCATAGTTCACATAGTATACACTCAGGTATTGGTACACCTACACTCACTGCTCACTGACACAGGGAGACACACTGTACACTATTAGTTACTAACCTAAAGCACACACACTATAGTTAATAACTAACACACAGCCCTAGAACTAATACTGAGAACACACAGGCACAACTGAACTCCTCACTGAACTCACACACATATGCAGGTGACTCACTGCACATATACACAGCCACACACAAATCCCTAACTCACCTCAACTCACACCCACACAGTTTCACACACAGATCTCACTTCCTGCACACTGATACCTTACTGCACTCACAGGTATCATCTACACACAGGTACATACATACACAGGTATATGCTGATTTTTGTCTAACTAATACTACCTCTAGAACTCAGGGATACACAGGTATTCACACTGATACTGAGACACACATGGGTCACATACTGATACATAGGTTCACACCTCTACACATAGTGAGTTCTAGGATACACACACTGTTACACTCACTCACAGGTACACTGGCTTCTCATTGAGGCATACACAGCTACTCACAACATATAGGTATACTTCTCTCAGGTATTCACACACATTAGTCTCACACACAATTTCACAGTAGTGAAACCCCCAATACTGATACTCTAAACTTACTATCCTCCAGATACTAACCCCCAGTACCTGTTATACTGCTAAATACTGACACCACATAATTCCTACACTACCACACACAAGTTACTGACACAGCACAACACATACCCCTGTCTAACTGATACACACACACTAGTTTCACATTGGCACACACGCTCAGACACACACTGGCACATAAACACTGAGACACACAGCTAACATTGATACACAGTACCCCTCACTGAACCTAAACAACTACACATACACAGTGTGACCAATCTGCACAGTTTTTGATACTCTACACTGATACAAACTGACGCAGGTATATGCCTCTCACACACATAATGCTACACAAGGCTCACTGAGAAACACACAGGACACTGACATATACAATTCCTAGACACACTGAGAATTCCTCAGTAGACACACAGACACAATATACACATACACAACTGAGACAAAAGACAACCACAGGTACGACACAGTAAGACACAGTAACACATAAACTCTGGGACACACAGGAAATACATAATCCCACTGATACCTTGCTCCTCCTACACTGATACACACTCAAACCAAAATACAATGTTTCAACTGAGACACTATACTTCACACTGAACACCCCTAACACACAGAATTACTCACAGTCACACATGCCTCACACATTATGCCCAGATACACAAACCCGACTGTGCACAGGGAGATCCCCCACAGTGCACACAGCACACAGCACATACAAGACCCGACTGTGCACAACCTGTTTACACAAGTAATTATATATATATATAGATAGGTAAATCCCTAAGGCATTCCTACAAACACCTAGGGCTGAAATCGGTTTCACATTGGAACCCATGAATCCTCAACCAAAACCCTAAAAATTAAGATCTAACTTACATGTAGGAGATGTAGTCATGTATACTTGCAAACCTTAATGATCTAGGGTCCACGAATTTGGGGAAAACCCTCGTTGGAACACCAAAACCTAATTCGACCTAGGTTTTCATGTAGAATCCCTAGGATTCGAGATCTACACCATAGGGGGTTTCCTAATGGGCATGAACAACAGAAAAACAGAAATAAAATGAATTAAAATTGGATTTTACCTATAGAGATGGTTCTCCAATGGAAGTTCTTCTTCCCCAAGGTTCCTTGACCCAAACTCCTTGCTTCTCTTTGCTTTGGAGGAGGAAGAGGGATCTCCTAGGTCTGGATTCCGAAATCTGGAGGTGGGGAATGGTTTTCTTGATGGAGGCTAGGGTTTCTTCTTTCTACATGAAGAATGGTTTTGAGGGAGGCTCCTTTATATATTAAACTAGGTTAGGGTTTCAATGCATAGTTTTTAGGTTAACCCCCCCCCCCCAGCTAGGTTATGAAGAACCTAATTAACTAGGGTTCAGCAATTTTAGGGTTTGAGGTCCAAACCTAAAGTTGAATTCTAGGGTTTCACTAGAATTGGGTTTTCAACTAGGGTTAGCCATACTGACTTCTAGGGTTTGACCTAAACCAACACAACTAACAACAAATAAATAGTTTAAAAACTCTGCAGATTAATTAAACACATAATTATTCCAAATTGTGAAATTACCCAAATGCCCTTATCTGGAAATGTGGTAGTGACAATGTGTTAAGGTTGTCTAGAGACAAAGGGGTGCATACAATAATCAAGTCTTATAGGGTCAAAAACTTTTATGTCTCAATCATTCAAACAAGTAGCAATAATACAAAATATTTCAGAATAAGCAGTAAGGCATACCAAATGCCACATCAGAATATACTTTAGAGATCTGGCGATACAGAATGATGTGCCAGATGCAAGATCAAAGTATACATGATAATAAATCAGTTGCAGTCTGAATATATACAGTCATGTAAGGAACTAGTATCCAGATTTGCCGGCTAACAGGTGCAGTTGGCTAAACGCCCAAAAGAATATAGTTTATAAAAGATAAGTAGTGAATAAAAGAACCCACTCATGACCCTCAGTAGTCATCCTTCTAGTGCATGCCATCAGTGAGGGTGAGATAAGCTAGATCCTCAGGTATTAGCTCTAAACCTGGCCATGCAAAACCAGTGGGGTCAGACCCCAAATAGCAAGTACCACAAAGAACGTACGAAATAAAGAAACAAAACCAGATCTATAACATGAGATGCATGAGCCAACAATCAATGGCATATATCCCATCCATGACATGATACGACACCCATTTACCAAATAAGGGCAGGAAGTGAGATACAATATAGGAGAAAATATATAGCTTGATGTCACGACCCGCACCCGAATATTCGGGCACAAGTACGTGGTTACGCCCAGCCTACGTCGCAGCATCGACGGTAGAACGATGTATGGGTCATTTCTAACTATCTAACATCTCAATAATATAATATGGTACATGTCAATCATCTCAACTCCAAATGGAGGAATAATATGGTATCTAACATGAATAACTAACCTTAATTACAAAACAAACTAAGGAATATAAAGCATGAATAGAATAGCGAAGGAAAGAACAAGATACAATCCATAATTTAAAATAATATACAAACTATGAATCTCCATAAATAGTCTAATACAATCCAACACAAATATAACTAGACCTCTCCGGGATCTGCAACTAAGTCCTCCTGGTCTATAGGAGTATCCTCTAAAGGTACGTCGTCCTGCGGCCCATAGAATGTGGGATACTGCTCTATAAGCCAATCATTTGGAAAAATATATTCAGTCAGGATTGGAACGAGGTACATTCCTTTAAAAGTAGTTTCAATAACATAATCAAGCATATAAAATAGATAATAGAAATAAAATAAAAGATTACTAACATATGAATGAATAAACAATAGGTATACAGGTAATGTACAAGAATATAAAATAATAATATGAATATCGGCAATATGATAAAATAACTGCAATCTAACTAAAGTACCTCAGAATACAAGTTCATTATGTGATCGGTTTGGGTGAACATGATCAATAAGATAAGATAATTACAAGTAAGGTATGTAATCAGAATGTACACGACGAACAATGGGGCTTTGATCATATAATCAACTCCTACTCTCACATCCCCAACTAATACCAATGGATCTAATCAAGATACGCTACGAACACGAATATGACCACTAAACACGAGAAGTGGGTGTATACGAATATAATCACACTGAACACGAGTAGTGTGTATACACGAATAAGCACACTGAATACAAGCAGTGTATGAATACGAAATATAAATCAATACCCAATGTACACGATAAAATATATGTACAGGAGTACCCGCTGAACACGGTAGGGGATAACATCTCGATGCGCAAGTTGGTGTCACACAGACGTATATATGGTATATTGCATCAATACAAGGTTCAAGAATGAAAATAAGTTAAACTGATGCAATTCTAAATTATAAAGTCATTTCTAAGTCAAACCGACTATTTCTAGGTTGAAAGAGTCTAACACTAAGATACTAGGTCAATACACTATAAAACTTAGCTATACTAGCTAATCTACGATACTAAGAAACACACAAAATTTTGTATCCTATGATACGCAAGTTTCAAAATATATAAATAGTACTTGGTATATATATATACAATCAATAATTATAGTATCTCAACGAAACAATAAAATTATGATACCTTGGCCTTGCACCAATGCGTATCACACTACCTATCTCGATATCCAAACCCAATACCTTGGTATCGACCCCTTACCTTGACTTTACCTTGGTATCCCAAGGTAATTCAAAACCCATGACTATAGCTATGCAATACCTCAAGTACTAACTATAATATAACTAAACTACTAATATATATTATGTATCAATATAATACCTACTAACTACTAACATATATAACTACTAATAAGTATAAAAAATAGTATATATATATATATACCAAATAAACCACCTCCTAACTAACTAAACTAACTATTTACTACAAGTATACTAAACTACTGATATACTAACATATTTACTAGTAACCAATAATTAATTAACTACCCATACCTAGATGATACTGAACTGGACTGATACATCTAACCCAAATACCCACCTTGCTGATATTGTACTGAATGGATACCTGGTATAGAAACTAATACTGAAACTGTGTAGATACTGCACTGGTACACTGATACAGTGCTCATTGCACAGTTAACTAATACCACTTCGAGTTGAATGCTTGTGTGGGTTATGCCTCTGATTCGATTTGCTGCCACTGACCCGAGCCATTGTTGTGCACGAGTGCACCTCTGCACACTGCAGCTCGAGTAACTCCTCCTCCTTGCTATAACTGAAAGCAGTGTTTTGTACTGGGATTTCTACTACTGACTAAACTTGCTCGAGTAACTCCTCCCCCTTACACATATCTATATATATACTAGATATAGATATAGCTATACACACAGATACATATACACTTATAGATATGTAGCTGTATACACTTATGTATACTATACACTATAGGTACATACTCATATATATATATATATATATATATATATATATATATATATATATATCATAAAATATAACATACATGTATATATACACAAGTACATATAGAATTAAGAGCAATACACTAAACATGTGGAGTACACCGCACCCGTATAACACTAACTGTATGATACGCTTACGACACGGCTCCACCACACAACCAAACGCATCCCAAAGGACACGACCAAGTCTAGAATACTAATTATGCACTTTACGAACAATAATCATATCAACTACGTGTCCGTGTCAAGAATTTATATGCACAAATCCCCGTGTCGGAAGAAACCCCCAAAAATAACCTATATAGCCAAATTGACGAGATACGGCCTACATGTACCCAATTATGGACATAATATTAGTCACAAATAAGCAATCACATATTATATTGATATATTTGACCAATTGACAAACACCACATATGCCAATTTCGAAATTCCCCCAAAATTTGACACAAAAATACACATAACTTCCACCATAGGTCTCCTATGAACCTAAAATTAAATCCTATGGGTAGCCTATGCATATGGGATAATTTTTTATGGTTAAATCTCATATTTAGAACCTATTACAGGAGGAAAAACTAAAATATACCTATTGGAAGATGGATTCCTAATAAAAATTCTCAAATATTGAAATGTAGCTTCTTCTTGTAGATCTTGGCCTCCTCCTTGTAGATCCTTATTGTAGTAGCCTCAATTAAAGAATAGTAAAGGAATTTGTAAAGAAATTTCTGAGAGAATGATGAAAGAATGAAAAATTTAGAAAGGGGAAAAATATAGATTTAATTGGAATAAAAAATGAAATGAGAGACACTCTCTCTCCTCCTCTTGTGACCGACCATATACCCCTCTCCCAAGCTATTATGAATTGTACAAAACACTCCTTGGGGCTACTCATAAAGAAATTAATTAAGGAAGAAATGTTTTAGTCTAAGGGTTTCACTAATTAATTCATCCTCCTAATACATGGGCCTAATTCATGGGCTCAATCTAAACTAAACTAAAAATGTTGGGTTCATGCATCTCATTAAATGGTTAGGTCTACTACATAAGTCTAAAATAATCTAGCATCTAACAATAATTAAATAATACCATAAATAATTAATTATGCATGTACAATATTTAAATACAATAAATCCTAAAAATAAAATACCCGTATCAATTACCAAACTACCCTTGATTGAAAATATGAGGGTGACAATCCTACCCACCTTAGAAACTTTTTGTCCTCGAAATTAAGGAAGAAACTATCTACCAAAAGTAAATAATACAATACAAGAAAGAATTATACCACACGGCTCGAACAGATATGGATATTGCTCGCGCATCTTGGCCTCTCGCTCCCAGGTACTCTCTCCTGGCGAGTGATGCCTCCACGCGACGCATACCAAAGGAATCATCTGGTTCCTCAACACCTTCTCTCTATAATCCAGAATCTCAACTGGCTACTCTGGATAGCTAAAAGTAGGTCCCACCTCGATCTCTGAGTGATCCAACACATGACTGGGATCTGCCACGTACCATCTCAGCTGCGACACGTAAAACACGTTGTGCACTCCCTCTAATACAGGTGGTAAGTCTAGTCGGTATGCAACTGCACCGACCCTCTCAAGAATACTGAAAGGTCCAATGAATCGTGGACTAGCCTGCAAACTCCTCCAGAAGTGGGACGTAAAGCGACTATCCCGATCTAAGACTATGCTCACTAGAATACCGTACAATTTAACTATCTGGCGCATATACATCTCTGTGAGCTTCTCCGTAGATGTACCCACTTTGAATGACAGAAAGTGGGCTGATTTGGTTAACCTGTCCACGATTACCCAAATTGTATCTTTACCTCCTGGAGAACACGGAAGTCCTAAAACAAAATCTATGGTCACATGCTCCCATTTTTACTCTAGAATAGGTAAAGGCTGAAGCAATCCACCTGGCCTCAGTCTCTCCGCCTTTACCTGCTGGCAAACCAAGCATCTGGATACGAAGCTAGCTACATCCCGCTTCATACCATACCATCAAACATGCTTTCTCATGTCTCTAAACATCTTGCTAGCACCTGGATACATAGAGTACTGAGATTGATGCGCCTCCTGAAGAATCTTCTCGCGCAATGCTTCACTCGGTACACACAATCTGGTACCGTGCCACAATAATCCATCATCTGCGATGTTGAAGTCTTCTACCAACCCGGTCTGGACCTGTGCTCTGATGCTCCTCCGAGACTAATCCTCGTATTGTGTGGCTCGGATCCAATCCATCAACTCTGACTGTACTTGAAGTCCCCACATCTGTGTTGGGACTACAGGAACTAATACCTCAATGCCCAAATTGTCAAGATTGGCCAATAAATGTCTGTCTCTCATCAAGTATATAGACACGGGATACCTGCTCAAGGATCCGTGACTACGTTAGCCTTCCCTAGATGGTACTACAAAGAAATATCGAAGTCCTTCATCAACTCCAACCATCGTCGTTGCCTCATGTTAAGCTCTTTTTGTGTAAACATATACTTCACGCTCTTGTGGTCTGTAAAGATCTCTACTCTCTCTCCATACAAGTAGTGTTTCCATAATTTAAGAGTAAAGATAACTGTTGCCAACTCCAAGTCATAGGTAGGATAATTTTTCTCATGCGGACGTAATTGCCTGAAAGCATAGGCAATCACCTTCTTGTTCTGCTGCAACACACAACCCATACCCTTACCTGATGCATCACTGTATATAGAAAATCCTCCTACTCCTAATGGCAATATTAATATTGGAGCTGTAGTCAACCTCTTCTTCAGCTCCTTAAATGCTGACTGACAATCCTCAGTCCAGACGAACTCCACAACCTTTCTGGTTAGTCTAGTTATCGGCTCTGCAAGTCTGAAAAAGTCCTGAACAAACCTCTGATAGTAGCTCGCCAATCCAAGGAAACTCCTGATCTCTGCTACTGAACTAGGGGTAGACCACGACTCAACTGCTGAAATCTTCTTCGGTTCTACTGAGATTCCATCTCCTGTAATAACATGTCCGAAGAATTCAACCTTATCAAGAAAGAACTCACACTTTAAAAGCTTGCCATACAGCTTCTCCTTCCTGAGGGTCTCCAGAACTATCCTCAAGTGATGCTCATGCTCCTCTGGGATCTTCGAATATATTAAAATTTTATTAATGAAGACTACAACAAACTGATCCAGGTACAGATAAAATACCTTGTTTATCAGGTTCATGAATACTGTCGGGGCATTGGTCAACCCAAACGGCATCACCAAGAACTCAAACTGCCCATACCGAGTGCTAAAAGCTGTCTTCAAGATGTCTTCCTTCTTCACTTTCACCTGGTGGTACCCCGACCTCAAGTCTATCTTTAAGAATACCTTCGCTCCGCTCAACTAGTCAAACAAATCATTAATCTACGATAGCGGGTATTTGTTCTTGATAGTGAGGTTGTTGAGTGCCCTATAATCGATATACATACGTACCGACCCATCCTTCTTTGGTACAAAAGTACCGGAGCACCCCATGGTGATGAACTGGAACGGATAAAGTCCTTGTCTTGCAACTCATCCACCTGCTTCTTCAACTCTGCCAGTTCGATATTGTTCACTCTATAGACGTGCTGAGATATTGGCTCTATGCCTGGCACCAAATTTATAGAGAATTCTATATCTCTGTCCGGTGGCAACCCCGGCAACTTCTCTGGAAAGACATCTATAAACTCTGTAATCAACAGATGTGGTGGCTCATGCTCTTCTACCAAAGCTCTACAAAAATCTCCTTTGCTCTACCCTGCTACTCCTCTGAAGAACTCGAACTCTGGCTCTCCTGGCGTCTGAAATAAAACTCTGCCTCCATGACAATCGATACTGTAGAAGCATAAAAAATACGCTAGATAGCTATACGCAGCATATTGATGCTGGGCAGCGTAAAAAGATGACTTCAGAGCCATCAAATGTACAACGAAGCTTTTCTGCTGAGCACGGCGTAAAATATAAAGCTCAAGGACCATCCATGTAAATACAGTATGTCCAGGCTGCTTCAGCGTAAAAAGAGTGCTACATCGTCTTTATGGCGTAAAACTCATCCGCTTTCAATACAGCATTGAAGTGTACGAGGAACGCTTCGTATTCTTTAAAATGAACCTGTCAAATCGTGCAGTGAACCTGACATCTGACTCCTGACAAAAAGTACTATACGACTACCCAGACGACGGCTATAATGATGGCGCGGCACAGCAACCCAGGCTGTCGTTTAGTATCATTTCCTTGGCGTAAACTGCTTTTACACGTACAAGGGAATACGCTGCCTAGTTTTACACAGGCAGACGTAGGCTTCTTACGCTCCGCAGAAGACAAACAGGCTGCCACATCAAAAGCTTTTCTTCGTACAGATCTCGAGGCATGTCTGTGCATTTAATGCGCAGAGTGATGGCAGAGCTCGAGGCACGACTCTGCATTTAATGCCATTTAATGCGTAGAGTGATGGCAGAACTCGAGGCACGTCTCTGCATTTAATGTGCAGAGTGATGGCAGAGCTCGAGGCACGCCTCTACATTTAATGCACAGAATGGTAACAGATCTTCGAGATACGCCTCTGCATTTAATGTGAAGAATGATGGCAAATCTTTAAAATACGCCTCTGGAATACACTGCCTAGTTTTACACAGGCAGACGTGAGCTTCTTACGCTCCGCAGAAGGCAAACAGACTGCCACATCATCAGTTGCTCGTCGTACAGGGTTCGAGGCACGTATCTGCATTTAATGCGCAGAATGATGGCAAATCTTCGAAGATACTCCTCTGCATTTAATGCCCAGGATGGGGGCAGATCTCTGCATTTAATGCAAGAGATTTGATTATATCTCCAAAAGCCGTAATTTCGGCTGAAACGTCCACATCATCACTTTGGCACATTACGCCATCAAGCTATTCTCAGCTATGGGAGCACGCTGTACGCTATCTCCTTAGAATACACCGACTCAGGCCACATTTGCATTGGTGCGTATTAAGGCTATTCGGTCCAGAATTCGCTCAAGGCCTCAGTCAGGGGAGGAGGATCAGCTATCTTCTGCGCCCACTCGGCTTCTATGCCTACTCGGCTTCTACGCCCACTCGGCTTCTACGCCCACTCGGCTTCTATGCCTACTCGGCTTCGACGCCTACTTGGCTTCTATGCCTACTTGGCTTCTACGCTATGGTGACAGTTATTGGCTTCTACGCTAACCTCTTCTACGCGAAGGATAACTACCTACGTGGCTTTTACACCGTGATCTTCGCAGCAGTTATACGCGTTGTCTCTTAATTGGACACGCGTCACACGCTCATTCAAAAGGTCATTTATACGCGGGCAACGGTTATTTTAACCATCGTATAAAAGGGTGTTGTACTTTCTACTACTCGGTTTCTATGCCGACTGAGTGGTCACTGTCACTAAAACTTTATAAATAGAGACCTCTATTGACAGAGGTCCAAGGTCAAAAATTGGTCGCAGATTTCAAGAGAGAAGAATCCAGAGCTCAGGCAAAGAGTAGTGATCGACGACTTTGGCATCGAGCATCCACTCTCTTTAGCAACCTTCGAAGCTGCTTTCTGTCTTCTACGGCACTTCTTCATCATCGTGTGGTCCAAGGGACAAAGTGATTGACTGCAGATCAGACTCCTATAGCAATATTTACCCAGATTAAAAAATTATACTTAATATCCTCGTATAGGATAAATTATACTTCTTGTTTGTAAACATAAGAGCAGGTTTTCGTATAAAACCTCGTTTCCATATCTTTTATTTATTTATCAAATAACAAGATGGCGACTCTGCTAGGGACATTTTTCTCTTCTGATGAGGAAGCAATTGCTCAACACGATACGGTATCCGTAGGATCCATAAAGAAGACACTGGTCATCCAGTTCGACCAGTCTGCCTACGAAGATATGCTTCGAACAGGGGGTAGCTCTCACTCTCTCTCTCTCTGTCCAAGACAACAGGAAGCTACGTAAGGTCTGGATACCCAAGACATCCCCTACCATTCCTGTCGACTCTTCGATCTCTCCGACCAACGAGGTTGTAGCATCGCTCCCTCCACGCCTTGTGCGTAAAATTTAGTCTCCCGTCACTGACGGAATAGACAAAACTTTTGGCAATGCCTCAGTGCTAATCCAGAAGTATACATCGGGCTCTGCGTGTAAAACTCTGTCTCCCGTCACTGACAGAATAGACAAAACTTCAGACAATGCCTCAGCGCTAGTCCAGAAGCCTACTCCGTGCTCTGCGCGTAAAATCCAGTCTCCCGTCGATGACGTGGCAGACAAAATTTCTGACAATGCCTTAGCGCCAAATCAGAAGTTCCAAATGTGCTCCAAGCGTAAAAATGCATCTGCCCTCCGCGGAAGAGCAGATGATCCCTGCAATCTATGCAAGGGAAAGCAAGTGGCGGACTGCCCAACTTCTCGGCCTTTACGCCAGCAAGGGAAGAATCTGCCTGCCCTCCGGATTACGCGGGAGGCTAACGGCCGACTGAGGACATCCTCATCTTTACGCCAGCCTGAGCAGAGCTCCAAATTATGCCAGGGGAAGCCCCTCAGCGTAAAGAAGGCTCAATTTGCGGAAAGACACCCTCATCGGGGATTATCCGCCACCCAGATGGCCAACCTGTTGTATATAGGTGGCACGGGGAAAACTATGGTTCCCAACATCCACATGCCCACTTATGTGAACAGAAGTAACAAGCCATCTTCTTCTTCTTCTATAACTCCTCCTGACCTGCATGAGTATATGATCCAGAAACGCAAGGATAGGGGATCTTCCAGCATGTTTATTACGCCTCCTAACGAGCACTATTGTAATAGTCATAGGATTGTAATTAATTGTTGTTATTTTGAAGCAAAATGGTCAGTTTTTGACCGGTTGAGCTCCTCTCCATCTTTTTAGGAAGAAGAGCCCACGCATTCATCTGTGAACATGGCTTCACATATACCTAGAGGAAGGTCGGGCTCAAGATGTCATCCCTCCAGAACTCTGAGCCGAAGGAGATTCAACATGCTCCTTAGGAACACTGAAGCTGGGGTGTTTCGAAATACTCGTTCAAGGTCACGACAACCGGCTTCATACTCTTCTGATTCTGATGCTGGGGGTCGCCGGTCTCCCGAATCAGATGCCGAAAGTATAGAGTCAACTTCTACAGAGACCTATACTAATCTTTCAATGACACCCAGGGAGATGGGAGTTTATGCCATTAGAGATGAACGCGAGGAAGCTTCCCCATCAGGGAGCACTGAGCAACGTATTACTATACTGGAGACATCCCTGAAAGAGATGCAATCCATGATGGAGAACATGCACCAGATGATGCTGACTGAATACACAGCTGCTATGGCTCAAGCATCGGTCCCTCTAACTCAGTGTCATGACCCGCACCCAGAATTTGGGCATGAGTCATGGGTACGTCCAGCCTACGCCGCAGCATCGGTGGTAGAACGCTGTCTAGGTCTCAACATATAATATATCCTGTCAAAAGTCTCAACTTCGCACGGAGGACAATGATAAATAATCCACAGTTCTATGATATACTCAATCACAAGCTAATAGAAATAATGGCACGATGAGAATAGAAAAGAGTGCTATTAAAAACCAACCACAAAAAGTCCAACTCAAATCTGGGTCTAGATGACCTCACAAAGTCACAAAATAATAATTACAACTCAGTCTCAGTCTGAAACAATAAATGCAAAAAAAGTAATCTAAGTACAAGCAGGTAAGTTCTCCTCTAGGCTGGGCAACTCCTCGGGGATTTTCGGAGTGAAATCTTCCTCTAATCCTGGGCCGTAATGAGTGGGGCAATAGTTCTCTAGGTCCTCTGAAAAATGTTATCCAATCAGGATTGGAGCAAAGCACAAGCACTAACAGCAGTTTCATTAAATTGACAAAGACTATAAATAGTGTAAGAAATACCAGATGAGAATATATGCTAAAAATGTGAAGTACTGGAGAAAATGAATATTGGCAATAGAGCATCTAGCAATGAACAATAAACAGTGAATGCTAGAACAAGTGGATCTGAATAAGATAGACATCTAGCTAAGTGTTTGAATTATCAGTTTATTATGTGATCGGCTTAGGACTAGATCAGGCTGGTTATATATGATTAAGTATAATTCTTGTAGGTCAGGCTAACCATATGGTTAGCTATGATGCATGTAGTGGTCAGGTTAATCATATATAACAGCTATGATGCATGTAAATGGTCAGGCCGCACCCGACGTGAGAAGTGGGGTGAGCTATGATGCATGTAAAGGTTTGGATATGATCACATAATCTACTAATAGTTCCCCATCCCCCAGCTAGCACGATAGATTCCAATCACGAATCCTCATGATGGGGATCTAGGGTGCTAACCCGTGTATCCATAGTATCGGAATCAAGTATGTAATACAACTGCATTATAGAAATAATCAACAATAAAAACTGTCACAGAATATACTCGCCTGTGATCCTGAGCAATGAGTGAGGATCGATGTCCAAGGTGGGATCACAATGACCTATTTATGGAATATTAATGTCAGATATTGAATTAAAAGAGTAACATGTTTAACTAATTAAATACGAGGTTTCTAGGTCATACTAAGGTTTAGGGTTCATAATTTCTTATGTGGTAGGTTTTCTCCAAGATGATACTAGTCATACTAAACCTAGTGGTCAATATTAGGTTAACTTGTTACTCTAGGCTTCATATAAATACTAAGCAATAATTACCTACTAGGCATTTAGTATAGATGTAACTCCCATTTAGGTTCTAAGGTATTACTAAATCTATCTAACCCTCACCTACTAGTATTCCAACTGCAACCCTTAATTAAACTCCCTTACTGAAATTTACTGCCCACTTACTGGTACTCTCTCTTATTATACTGACACTGGTATACTAGACACTAGGTTCTAGGATACACACACACTATAATCTGCACATTGCACCTCACAAGATTCAACAACTGACACTGGTATTGGTACACCACTGGCACAAACACACTGGCACATAGACACCTAGGTACCTCACTGCACACCCAGGTTCTAATTTTGTACAGCTGTACTCACACAGGCATTCACACACACTAGGAATTAATATACTGGTTGACACTAACTGATACACCTACACAAACACTACCCTACATCCACACACAAGAACATCTTACTGATACACACCTAGGACCTAACACACCTCACTGAGACTGATATTAACACATGCATTGCTAAGCTCTAAGACAAGTATAAAGTTACTGGCAGGGTCAACCAACAGTTTGAAGTTGTTCAAACTTACACAGATAATGACCAAATCTTAGACTTAACAGGTAGGTCTGAATTTGTTCACTGATACTCTATATAGCCAAAAATCCCTATTTACTGATACACACAGACACATATACACACTCACAGGCACTTAACACATAGGTAATTCACTCACACACACACACAGTTTTCCCCACACTGGCACATACACAGATATGTGCACTGCTCTCTCTCTTCTCACAGAATCTAATACACACTCTTAGGCACTGCACAGTTCACTGATACCCCATAATTCCTACACTACCATACACCTACTGCTACATTAGAACTGCACAACTCACTGCTCTCCCTATAAAATTTTACACAGCACACATACAACTCACTGCTACATAGGTAATTAATTTCTCACATACTCAGCTACCCACTCTCAGGAAAACACCTACACTAGTTCTCACCTACACAGAGCACCACACTTAACCTGAGATAATTACTCACTGCACTGACAGAGATATACACACACACATATACAACCTTCACACCTGCACACACTATACAAACACTGATACTTTACAAAGAAACATACAGGAATTTACACTGAGACACACTGACCTGGGAATGGCTGAGACACTGACACTAGCACCCACAGCTAACACACACACAGGTATAGGTAGTCTAACACAGACACTGAGACCTACACAGACACATACAGACTGTGTCTCAGAGACACCCACTGAAGTTACCTAGCTGCTACCCAACTGCACACACCTGTACTGAAATCTAGGATACTCACACCTAACTCACTTACAGGTACACAGGTATTAATACACATATTGGTACATAAGCAAGTCACACACTCACACACAGAAACTGAACACTGACACAACCCCAAGTTATAGATACACAGTACTCTAAAAACTTACACTGCACAGAAATCTTCCCCCAATACTCACACCCGACTGTACAGTAATTTCTCCCAAACATATAGAATTTGCACAGTTGAACCCGGCTGCACATACCTACCCATTTACAACACAAATATATTTATGTATGTAGATTATATGACAAAATATGCAGAAATACGAATACATTAGATAGGTAAAACCTTAAGAAATATTTCATCAAACACAAGAAGTACAAAAAATTAGTTTTTGCATAAGAACCCATAATTCCTCAAATCAAAACCCTAAAATCGGGATCTAACCTACATGTAGGAGATGTAGTCATGTATACTTGCAAACCCTTAGGATTAGGGTTCCTGAAATTGGGAGAAAATCCACGTATGAACACAAAACCCTAGTTCCTCCTAGATCTCCATGTAGAAATCCTAAAATCGAAATCTAAACCTCAGGGTGGGTTCCTAATGGGCATTAACAACAGAAATCAGAGATTAAATGAATAAAAATAGGGTTTTACCTAGGGGGATGGCTTCTTCAATGGAGGTTCTTCTTTTCCAAGGCTTCTTGACCCAACCCCTTGCTTCTCTTTGCTTTGGAGGAGGAAAGTGAATTCCTAGGGCTTGAGATTCTAAAAATTGTGGGAGGGAATGGTTTTTCTTTAATGGAGGCTAGGTTTAGGTTTTCTTCATGAAGGAATGGGTTCCCTTTTATATTAAAACCAAGCTAGGGTTTCTAATGCATAGTTTTAGGTTAAACCCCCAGGTTAGGTCATGAAAAACCTAATTAACTAGGGTTTAGTCAATTTTTAGGGTTTGAGGTCCAACCTAAAGTTTGAATTCTAGGGTTTCCCTAGAATTGGGTTTTCAAATTAGGGTTTAGTCATTAGGGTTTGTCCTGATGCATTTTAGGGTTTGACCTAAAACCTAATATCATTTACAATATATAATTAATTTTAAAAAACTCAGCAGATTAATTAAACACATAATTATTCCAAATAGTAAAATTACCCAAATATCCTTATCTGGAAAAGGGGTAGTGACAAGTCTACCCTCCTAAAAGAAATTTCATCCTCGAAATTTGGACTGAACAGAACAAGAATAAATCAAAAAGGGATATACCTCAAGTCTAAAAGAGGTACGGGTATTGCTCGCGCATTTTGTCCTCTCTCTCCCAGGTCGACTCCCCTGGAGAGTGATGTCTCCATGCAACACGAACCAAAAGAATAGTTTGGTTTCGCAATACCTTCTCCCTGTGGTCCAAGATCTCTACGGGCTGCTCGGGGTAGCTGAGTGTCGGACCAACCTCAATCTCCGAGTGGTCAAGTACGTGACTAGGGTCTGCCACGTACCGTCTCAGCTGTGACACGTGGAACACATCATGCACTTCCTCTAATGCAGGCGGCAAGTCCAGTCTATACGCCACTGCACCTACCCTCGCAAGAATGCCAAAGGGTCCGATGTAGCGTAGGCTAAGCTTCCCGCCTTGACCAAAATGAATCGTGCCACGCGTCGGAGAAATCCGTAGGAATACTAGATCGCCAACCTAAAACAAAACAGTCTCAACACGCAGTCTAAACAAACAACACAACCAGAATATAACAATCTATACCTGAAACTCAAGGGGTCTACGGTGGCTATCTGCCGCTGTCTGTCTTGCGCCACTCGCAGTCTGTCTCTGATGAGTTTCACCTTCTCTGCTGCATCCACAACCATTTCTGGTCCTAGCAAGGCTCTCTCTCCAACGTCGTCCCAAGATAACAGTGTACGATACCTTCGTCCATAAAGAGCCTCAAATGGTGACATCTCGATGTTGGCCTGGTAGCTGTTGTTGTAAGCGAACTCTACCAGGTGCAGATGATCCTCCCAAGAACCTCCGAGATCTAGAACGCAAGTACATAGCATATCCTCGAGAGTCTGAATAGTCCTTTCTGACTGCTCGTCTGTCTGGGGGTGATATGCGGTACTGAACTTGAGCTGAGTGCCCAAGCTAGCCTGCAGACTCCTCCAGAAGTGGGAAGTGAAACGGCTATCCCGATCCGAGACGATGCTTACAGGAACTCCATGAAGCCTAACGATCTGTCGCACGTACATTTCTGCTAGCCTCTCTGTCGACGTGCCCACCTTGAAAGGTAAGAAATGGGCTGATTTGGTCAACCTGTCCACGATGACCCAAATCGCGTCCTTCCCTCCTGGAGAACGTGGAAGCCCTGAAACAAAATCCATGGTCACGTGCTCCCATTTCCACTCTGGGATCGGTAAAGGTTGAAGCAACCCACCTGGCCTCTGCCGGTCTGCCTTTACCTGCTGGCACACTAGACACCGGGATACGAAGCGTGCTACCTCGCGCTTTATTCTATACCACCATTCGTGCTCCCTCAAGTCTCGATACATCTTGTTGGCACCGGGATGCATCGAGTACTGGGAGCGGTGTGCCTCCTGCAAAACCTCCTCGTGTAGCTCCCCGCTCGACACACATATCCTCGTGCCGTGTCGTAAGGAACCATCATCTGCGATAGTAAAGTTGTCCAAAAATCCTATCTGAACCTGTGCTCTGATACTCCTCAGTGCCTCATCATCGTACTGCGCAGCTCTGATCCTGTCCATCAGCTCGGACTGTATCTGCAATCCCCACATCTGAATCTCAGTACCGGGAACTAGCACCTCAATCTCCAAGCTCTCCAAATCCGCCAACAAATGTCTATCTGTCGTCAAGTACATAGCCATCGGATACCTGCTCAAGGCATCGGCGACTACATTGGCCTTCCCTGGGTGGTACTGCAATGAGATGTCAAAGTCCTTCATCAACTCTAACCACCTCCTCTGCCTCATGTTTAGCTCCTTCTGTGTGAATACGTACTTCAAGCTCTTGTGGTCTGTGAAGATCTCCACACGCTCTCCGTACAGGTAATGTTTCCACAGCTTTAGAGCGAAGATAACTGCTACCAACTCCAAATCGTGGGTGGGGTAGTTCTCTTTATGAGGGCGTAACTTCCTGGAAGCATAGGCAATCACCTTTACGTGCTGCTGAAGAACACATCCTAGACCCTTACCTGAAGCATCACTGTAGATGGTGAAACCACCTGTCCCTGCTGGCAACATCAAAACTGGAGCTGTCGTCAACCTCTTCTTCAGCTCATCAAATGCAGCCTGGCACTCCTCCGTCCAGACAAAATCCATATCCTTCCTAGTCAATCTGGTCATTGGCGCTACAATCCTGGAGAAGTCTTGTACAAACCTTCTGTAGTATCCTGCCAGCCCGAGAAAACTCCTGATCTCAGCTACCGAACTGGGGGTAGCCCACGACTTCACTGCCTCGATCTTCTGTGGGTTAACCGAGATTCCGTCACCCGATACCACATGCCCAAGAAATTCAACCTTGTCAAGGAAGAATTTACACTAAGAGAGTTTCCCGTACAGCTTCTCCCTCCTGAGAGTCTCTAAGACCAACCTCAGGTGCTCTTCGTGCTCCTCCGGGGTCTTGGAATACACAAGAATATCGTCGATGAATACCACTACGAACTTGTCAAGGTACTGGTGGAACACATTGTTCATCAAGTTCATGAATACTGCCGATGCATTGGTTAAACCAAATGGCATCACCATGAATTCAAACTGGCCGTATCTGGTCCGAAAAGCTGTCTTCGGCGTGTCCTCCCTCTTCACCTTCACCTGGTGATAGCCTGACCTCAAATCTATCTTTGAAAACACCCTCGCCCCGCTCAACTGATCGAAAAGATCATCTATCCTCGGCAGCGGGTACTTGTTCTTGATAGTGATATTGTTCAAAGCTCTATAGTCAATGCACATGCGCACCGTGCCGTCCTTCTTCGGTACGAATAATACCAGAGCTCCCCATGGTGATAAACTGGATTTGATGAAGCCTTTGTCCTGCAGCTCCTCGACTTGCTTCTTCAGTTCTGCCAGCTCGCTGTTGTTGACTCTATAGACATGTTGTGAAATGGGCTCCGCTCCTGGAACCAAGTCTATAGAGAATTCAACATCTCTGTCTGGCGGCAAGCCTGGCAACTCCTCCGGAAATACATCCAGGAACTCCGCTATCAGAGGATGTGGCAACTCCTCTTCTTTCGCCCTGGCTCCACAAAATGTGCTCCTCCTCAGTTCCGCTGCTCCTCTGACGACCTCAAACTCCGGCTCTCCTGGTGGTCTAAACAATACTCTGCCTCTATAACAATCTATAGTAGCATGATGCCTACTCAACCAGTCCATTCCGAGTACAATATCATACCCCGGAAGTGGCATAACGAGTAAGCTCACGCTCAACTCTCGGCCTCCTACTGACACTCTCCGGTCCTTGTAGTGATCACGGACTAGGATAATACCTCCACCAGTCATGATCTTGCAAGTCCTAGCTAATGGTTCTGTGTCTAAATGATGTCGAAGTGCATAAGATACAGACACAAAACTATGGGAAGCGCCAGAGTCGAATAAGGTAAATACGGGAATACAATCGAGAAGAACCAAACCTGTGATCAAGTCTCCTGCTGGCTCGATCTCCTCGACTGCCATGGCGTACGCTCGCCCCTGGGGTACACCTCTCTGCTGCTGGTACTGGGCAAACTTCTGATGTTGTGGTGGAAGTGGTGCCCTCTATTGTTGGCCTCCTGGTACGGCAGGTACCCTGTCTGGTCCTCTCTGGGCGGCTGCTCCACCCTGACCTGGACGAATGGTAGGGCAATCCCTCAGCTGGTGTGTCATCGATCCGCAGGACAGACATGAGCCCAATCTCTTCCTGCAGATATCTCTAGTATGTCCCGTCTTCCCGCAGTACGCACACTGGATGGCGGGCTGAGTCTGTCTCTGTTGCTGCTGCTGGACCTGCCCTCGGGCTGGTGCCTGATGATGCTGCTGAAATGGTCTCTGCTGCTGCTGCTGAAAGTGTGGACGCTTGCCCGGTCCCGCACTACTGTTTGCTCCTCCGGAACCATCGCGTCCCCTCTTGGGCCTGAGGCCCAAGTCGTCCTCGGCTATCTGGGCATCCATCAATATGCCCTCGTAGGTAGCTGTGCGACGTCCCGACGTGCGAGACTTGATCTCCCTTGCCAGCCCCTTTCTGAACTTTCGGGCCCTGTCCCCCGGATCTCTAATCATCGATGGCACGAAGTGGCTCAGGCGGGAAAACTCCGTGGCATACTCGTCGACGGACGAGCTCCCCTGGACTAAGTCATGGAACTGACTCTCCAAAGCTCCCAAGGCAACATCAGGAAAGAACTTCTCCTTGAAGAGCTCCTTGAAAGCTTCCCAAGTGAGTCCCCTTTCAAGGAGTCTCGGCTCTGTGCGAAACCACGTCAAGGCGATGTCGAACATCTGGCTGCCGGCGGCCTCGATCTGAAGAGCCTCCGAAAGCTGTGCCAAGCGCAAGTTCCTCTCGATGTCCTCTAGCCAATCATCGGCGTAGAGTATCCCTTCTGTCCCCTTGAACTCCCGAGGCATCATCCTCTTGAAATCCACAATAGTGCCCGGCCTCTGGTGGTGCTGATCAAGACGCTGCTACTGTTGAGTAACTCTCTCCACAGCCTGGAGAGCCACCTGATGAGCATTCTCCATGTTCACCCTTATCATCTCTGTCTGGGCCTGGTGTGCCTCAGCCTGCACCCTCTGGGCCTCTGCCGACGTCCTCTGGGCATCGACCATGCCCTGAATCAAAGCAAACATTTGTGCTCCATCGACGGGCACACCTCCTGGATGCTGAACTGGTGGTGGGGGTGGTGGTGATGGTGGTGGAGGCGCCGTCGTAGCTATAGGGACCCTCTGAACAGGTGGTGGAGGACTCCCGAATGCTGCAGACACTCCCACATGTACTGGAGATATAGGAGGTGCTGCGGATATCTGTCCGGCAAGGCGAGAGGTGGCAGACCTCTCTGACTCTGCTGCTCCGGTTCTCCGGGATCTGGTTCTCGGCGGCATCCTGAAGACAGATCGAAGAATTTAATCAAGGCAATAGACACGGTATCATCAAAGGAGGACAGTAAATTTCTAAAGGAAAAATCATTAAGGGTAGTATTATAAGAATCAGAAATTCCTAATTGTGATTGAGCATATCCTCGGCCTAATTCCTATTTCCTAAAACAGGCTCGTAGTAATACTCTAAGCGAACACCACTACGATATTGCTCTAATGCGAATCTAGGACTGACCTGCATGGGCCAGCACTAAAACGTGTCACGACCCACACCCGAAATTTGGGCATGAGTCATGGGTACGTCCAGCCTACGCCGCAGCATCGGCGGTAGAACGCTGTCTAGGTCTCAACATATAATATATCCTGTCAATAGTCTCAACTCTGCACGGAGGACAATGATAAATAATCCACAGTTCTATGATATACTCAATCACAAGCTAATAGAAATAATGGCACGATGAGAATAGAAAAGAGTGCTATTAAAAACCAACCACAAAAAGTCCAACTCAAATCTGGGTCTAGATGACCTCACAAAGTCACAAAATAATAATTACAACTCAGTCTCAGTCTAAAATAATAAATGCAGAAAAAGTAATCTAAGTACAAGCAGGTAAGTTCTCCTCTAGGCTGGGCAACTCCTCGGGGATTTCCGGAGTGAAATCTCCCTCTAATCCTGGGCCGTAATGAGTGGGGCAATAGTTCTCCAGGTCCTCTGAAAAATATTATCCAATCAGGATTAGAGCGAAGCACAAGCACTAACAGCAGTTTCATTAAATTGACAAAGGCTATAAATAGTGTAAGAAATACCAGATAAGAATATATGCTGAAAATGTGAAGTACTGGAGAAAATGAATATTGGCAATAGAGCATCTAGCAATGAACAATAAACAGTGAATGCTAGAACAAGTGGATCTGAATAAGATAGACATCTAGCTAAGTATTTGAATTATCAGTTTATTATGTGATCGGCTTGGGACTAGATCAGGCTGGTTATATATGATTAACTATGATTCTTGTAGGTCAGGCTAACCATATGGTTAGCTATGATGCATGTAGTGGTCAGGTTAATCATATATAACAGCTATGATGCATGTAAATGGTCAGGCCGCACCCGACGTGAGAAGTGGGGTGAGCTATGATGCATGTAAAGGTTTGGATATGATCACATAATCTACTAATAGTTCCCCATCCCCCAGCTAGCACGATAGATTCCAATCACGACTCCTCATGATGGGGATCTAGGGTGCTAACCCGTGTATCCATAGTGTCGGAATCAAGTATGTAATACAACTGCATTAAAGAAATAATCAACAATGAAAACTGTCAGAGAATGTACTCGCCTGTGGTCCTGAGCAATGAGTGAGGATCGATGTCCAAGGTGGGATCACAATGACCTATTTATGGAATATTAATGTCAGATATTGAATTAAAAGAGTAACATGTTTAACTAATTAAATACGAGGTTTCTAGGTCATACTAAGGTTTAGGGTTCATAATTTCTTATGTGGTAGGTTTTCTCCAAGATGATACTAGTCATACTAAACCTAGTGGTCAATATTAGGTTAACTTGTTACTCTAGGCTTCATATAAATACTAAGCAATAATTACCTACTAGGCATTTAGTATAGATGTAACTCCCATTTAGGTTCTAAGGTATTACTAAATCTAGCTAACCCTCACCTACTAGTATTCCAACTGCAACCCTTAATTAAACTCCCTTACTGAAATTTACTGCCCACTTACTGGTACTCTCTCTTACTATACTGACACTGGTACACTAGACACTAGGTTCTAGGATACAAATACACTATAATCTGCACATTGCACCTCACAAGATTCAACAACTGACACTGGTATTGGTACACCACTGGCACAGACACACTGGCACATAGACATCTAGGTATCTCACTGCACACCCAGGTTCTAATTTTGCACAGCTGCACTCACACAGGCATTCACACACACTAGGAATTAATACACTGGTTGACACTAACTGATACACCTACACAAACACTACCCTACATCCACACACAAGAACATCTTACTGATACACACCTAGGACCTAACACACCTCACTGAGACTGATATTAACACATGCATTGCTAAGCTCTAAGACAAGTATATAGTTCCTGGCAGGGTCAACCAACAGTTTAAAGTTGTTCAAACTTACACAGATAATGGCGAAATCTTAGACTTAACAGGTAGGTCTGAATTTGTTCACTGATACTCTACATAGCCAAAAATCCCTATTTACTGATACACACAGACACATATACACACTCACAGGCACTTAACACATAGGTAATTCACTCACACACACACACAGTTTTCCCCACACTAGCACATACACAGATATATGCACTGCTCTCTCTCTTCTCACAGAATCTGATACACACTCTTAGGCACTGCACAGTTCACTGATACCCCATAATTCCTACACTACCATACACCTACTGCTACATTAGAACTGCACAACTCACTGCTCTCCCTACAGAATTTCACACAGCACACATACAACTCACTGCTACATAGGTACTTAAGTTCTCACATACCCAGCTACCCACTCTCAGGAAAACACCTACACTAGTTCTCACCTACACAGAGCACCACACTTAACCTGAGATAATTACTCACTGCACTCACAGAGATATACACACACATACACAACCTTCATACCTGTACACACTATACAAACACTGATACTTTACAAAGAAACACACAAGAATTTACACTGAGACACACTGACCTGGGAATGGCTGAGACACTAACACTAGCACCCACAGCTAACACACACACAGGTATAGGTAGTCTAACACAGACATTGAGACCTACACAGACACATACAGACTGTGTCTCAGAGACACCCACTGAAGTTACCTAGCTGCTACCCAACTGCACACACCTGTACTAAAATCTTGGATACTCACACCTAACTCACTTACAGGTACACAGGTATTAATACACATATTGGTACATAAGCAAGTCACACACTCACACACAGAAACTGAATACTGATACAACCCCAAGTTATAGATACACAGTACTCTAAAAACTCACACTGCACAGAAATCTTCCCCCAATACTCACACCCGACTGTACAGTAATTTCTCCCAAACACATAGAATTTGCACAGTTGAACCCGACTGCACATACCTACCCATTTACAACACAAATATATTTATGTATGTAGATTATATGACAAAATATGCAGAAATACGAATACATTAGATAGGTAAAACCTTAAGAAACATTTCATCAAACACAAGAAGTACAGAAAATTGGTTTTTGCATAAGAACCCATAATTCCTCAAATCAAAACCCTAAAATCGGGATCTAACCTACATGTAGGAGATATAGTCATGTATACTTGCAAACCCTTAATTAGGGTTCCTAAAATTGGGGGAAAATCCACGTATGAACACAAAACCCTAGTTCCTCCTAGATCTCCATGTAGAAACCCTAAAATCGAAATCTAAACCTCAGGGTGGGTTCCTAATGGGCATTAACAACAGAAATCAGAGATTAAATGAATAAAAATAGGGTTTTACCTAGGGGGATGGCTTCTTCAATAGAGGTTCTTCTTTTCCAAGGCTTCTTGACCCAACCCCTTGCTTCTCTTTGCTTTGGAGGAGGAAAGTGAATTCCTAGGACTTGAGATTCTGAAAATTGTGGGAGGGAATGGTTTTTCTTTAATGGAGGCTAGGTTTAGGTTTTCTTCATGAAGGAATGGGTTCCCTTTTATATTAAAACCAAGCTAGGGTTTCTAATGCATAGTTTTAGGTTAAACCCCCAGGTTAGGTCATAAAAAATCTAATTAACTAGGGTTTAGTCAATTTTTAGGGTTTGAGGTCCAACCTAAAGTTTGAATTCTAGGGTTTCCCTAGAATTGGGTTTTCAAATTAGGGTTTAGTCATTAGGGTTTGTCCTGATACGTTTTAGGGTTTAACCTAAAACCTAATATCATTTACAATATATAATTAGTTTTAAAAAACTCAGCAGATTAATTAAACACATAATTATTCCAAATAGTGAAATTACCCAAATGCCCTTATCTGGAAAAGTGGTAGTGACACTCAGATACGTGTGGGGGTGGACTTACCACCATCCAACGCGATCCAAGAGCCTGCTCTAGATCAGGAGTCATCAGTTCCTCCGCTTCCTCACTCGAAGAATGTATTAGCTCCCGTTGGAGTCGCGATACAACCGATTCCTCACCACTCCGTGGTCCCACTACCGGCTAAAAATTCGATGCAGGCAGTATGGGAGTTGAAAGCCCAATTTGATGCCTTGAAGCACAAAGATCAGTTCAAGAAATTGGGAACCAACCAGCCTTACCCGGCTATCTGGGAAGAGGCCCCTTTCCCTCCTAAATACAAACCACAGACCATGGCTCTGTTCGAGGGAAAAACATCACCGAGTCAGTACATGAACTACTTTAGTATGATGATGGTGTTATTACAAGGGAATGACGCCCTCCTCACTCGGGTGTTCAAGGGCTGTCTCTCGGGAGTGGCTTATCAGTGGTACCGCAGCCTAGCGGACAACTGCATTACTTCCTTCGACGACTTCAAGGCTTTATTCTTCGCACGATTCTACGAGGGAGGGATGGACATGTCGATGTCCTCTCTCATTGAAGTGAAGCAGAGGGAAAAAGAGGACGTTCGCACCTTCATCGAACGTTTTCGTCAAGCCACTTTGCAAATGCCTCCCGGAGTTCAAGACTCGGCATTGGTGGACATTTGCAGGAAGAACCTTTTTCCCGTAATCTCGGTGTTCACAGGACCATATCAGTTCCATGATTGGCCCTCATTCATCATCTCAGCGGTAGCCACCGAGGACAACAGTCGGAAGGCGCATGATAATGGCATCATGATCTCTACCTCCGATAGGGGCAAGAGGTCATCCCCCAACAGCGACCATCCTCACAATTTCAAAGAAAAAGAAGCTCTGGCAATTAATACGTCCAGACAAAAGACTACGGCAACCACGCAAACGAAACCTGGGACTTCCAGGCCCATTAAAATATACTCTTTCGACGACGATGATATACTGAGCATATTCGAGTGTCTCATCAAAAGCGATAAGATTACCCTTCCTGAGGAGAAGCGGCCTAATTAAGTCGGCAGTACTAATAACCCCAAGTACTACATCTTCCATAGATACATACACCACCCTACAAAAGTATGTTATGTACTGAAAAGGAAGATCCAGGAGCTGATTGATGCTAAGGCCATCACTCTGTGCAACAGCGAGAAGACGGTCACAGCCAACATGATCTCTCTGTAATTTGGCAATCTGCCTCCCCAAGAAGTCCCGGACGGTGTTACACCTATTTTCCGGACAACGATGAACATCGTTAATCTCCCTCCAGCTAGGGGTCAAAATCATGACCTGCTACCCCTAACTACCCAGCGAGGCGAGATTATGTGGGTTCATCCAGATCTAGTATCGGAGATCGAGAAAGAGACTCAAGCTGCTAAGGCTAAGTCTAAAAAGAACTCGAAGCGTAAACCATGTTACACGGTTATGGTACACTCAATATCAAAAGAAGAGGTCTTGGCTACTGGAACCCGTTCGGGGAAAGCTTACCTCCAGGACTATAGAGCAAGCCAGGAAGATGCACTGGCAGACGCTTCAGCTACCAAGCCTTCAGAACCAAAGCCCGCCGTACCAAAGGTCGGTCCTTCGAGACCAACTTCGGCGGACAAAGGGAAGTAAAAAGAAGTGCGTTTCGATAAACCTGTGAAAAACATTCGAAACAAAGGTTTAGAGAAGCCGTACAACTTCGACATCCTGGCCCAATTGGCTAACACACCAGCCAGGTTGTCCATCTTCGAATTACTCAGGCTCTCTCAAGACACTCGTCAAGCCCTGAGTGAAGAATTGATGCAAGCGGATGCATACTTGACTCAGCTCAAGTCCCCTAACGAAGAACCCGTGGCATGTCCTCAATGCCACAGTGTGATGGAGGTGGTCCCGAATATCACTTTCACTCAAGATAACATAATGTTAAAACATAACAGGCATGACAGACCCCTCTATTACACCGGGTACGTCGGTTCCATGGAGGTCGACCGAATTCACATAGATCCGGGATCATCAATCAACATCATTCCTCATAGTCTGCTTAGACCGCTGAGGATTCCTACCAGCGAATTGGCTTACACCACCACTACAATCGTGGGTTTCAACGCAAGAAAAAGTAAGTCGTTGGGGAAAATTTGCCTGAGGATCCAGATTGGCGACCTCAGATCAGTGGCTACATGTTATGTCATTGATTCAGAGGTGTCCTACAATATTCTGCTGGGTAGACCTTGGATCCACGACCACAACATCGTTCCTTCGACTCTACATCAATGCTTTAAATATGTAGACGCCCAAGGAATAGTACAAACGGAGTTTGCTGACCTGAACCCGTTTAAAGGAGTAGAATCCTACTACTCTGATGCCGTATTGTACTCTCAAGACTACACTGAAGAGGTGTCAGCCGAAGCAGAGAAGGAATCCCACCGGGAGCCAGAAGAACCCTCTACCGAGCAACCTTTGTCAATCAAGGTGAAAGGAAGGACTACTCGTCCAAAAGCTATAGAGCCTATAGCTATCTACCTAAACAAAACCAGGTCAGGAAAAGGGGGTGATCCTCTAGTGATCACTTTAAACCAGAAGCCTCCACCCTTGGTCATCAACCTTCGGCGCAACAGGCAGCCGATTGATGTAAATGCTACCGGGAACCCAGTTTCAGATGATAATAAATATCCTCTTTTCCAGTATATTGACGCTCAAATTCTGAATCAGGAATCCTCTCCCCATGACGATATGGAACCTATAGCACAAAAATTCTTGGAAGCTATAGATTCCTATCATTCGTATGTATGAAAAGTAGCGTCATTATCCAATATCACCACGACATATGGACCACATGAGGATTCTATCTTCATTGTCCCGCCTACTTGCAGCAGTCGGCATTCAATAGTCTTCGGCCGCATGCGCAATGAACCGACTGTGCAAGAAGATTCTTCTGATGATGATGCTGGTAAAATACAGGTTCACAGATACAGCCCGCAAGCTTTGAAGATCATGTAAAGTATGGGTTATAACTTGAAGCTGGAACCAGGTCTCAACTACGGGAAAGGCAGACGAATGCCGCTGTACGGCGATCCCTACCATCAACGAACTCGTTTCGGGTTAGGGTATACCACCTCCCTTGCAACTCCTGAGTCAAACGAGGATATATTTTCCTCTTCTCAAAATGGCTCAGCGCCCTCCGACTCATCTCATGCTCTCGAACGAACATTATCAGTAAATATGGTAGTGACGGATTCCTTCAAAGCAGACGAACAAGAATCTGAACTGTTTGAGAATGATGCTTGGGCTCAGCAAATGGATACACAATGGAAATTCTGCTTCGAGCAGAGAGAACCTCCCACTGAAGATAAAGTTATCCAGATTGACGTTGGGGATGAACTTTCGCCAAAGTCGATATTTATCAGTAACAATCTTTCTGAAGCAGAAAGGGAAGAAGTTATCCAGCTGATAAAAGAATATGTTGACATCTTTGCATGGAATTATGAGGACATTCCAGGACTTGATCCAAAGGTAGCTACTCATAAACTTAATATATTGCCTGACTCGAAGCCTGTGAAGCAGCACCAACGCCGGTTCCGCCCGGATATGATGGACGCCATTGAAGTTGAAATCAAGAAGTTGATAGCCTGCGGTTTCATCTGGGAAGAACAACATTCCGACTGGGTCACCAATGTTGTCCCGGTCATGAAGAAAAATTGGAAAGTACGTGTCTGCATCGATTACCGAGACCTGAATGCAGCCTGCCCCAAGAATGAGTTTCCTCTTCCCATCGCAGACGTCATGATTGATAATACATGCGATTTTGAATGTATGTCTTTCATGGACGGATTTTCAGGATATAATCAAATCAAGATGCATCCTGAAGACGAGAAGCATACTGCCTTCCGGACACCATTGGGGGTATATTGCTATACGGTCATGCCCTTCGGATTGAAGAATGCCGGGGCTACGTACCAACGGGCTATGAGTAACATATTCTATGAGCATTTACACAAAACAGTGGAGTGTTACGTGGACGATGTAGTTGTCAAAAGCGTCTCAAGGATAATCACATCCAAGACTTGAAGACAGTATTTGAGTTGATGCGCCAACATCAACTCAAAATGAATCCTACAAAGTCCTTTCTGGGGGTATCTAGTGGCAAATTCCTGGGATTTGTCATTACCGCCAAAGGCATTCAAGTGGACCCTGACAAAGTCAAGGCCATCTTAGAAATGCGATCGCCCCATAATCTGAGAGAACTCAGGGGATTTCAAGGTCGTCTGGCTTATATCCGGAGATTCATATCCAACCTCTCTAGGAGATGTCAGCCCTTTTCTTGTCTCATGAAGAAAGGTGTATCCTTCGTATGGGACGAAGCCTGTCAACAAGCGTTTAATGATATCAAATGCTACCTCACTAGTCCGCCAGTTCTGGTGCCTCCCGTCATAGGAAGACCATTCATGTTGTATGTTCGAGCGATAGACCATTCTCTGGGAGCTCTTATCGCACAAAAGAACAATATGGGTCATGAACAGGCTATCTACTACCTCAGCAGGATGATGGTCAGAGCCGAACACCGGTACAATCCAGTAGAAAAAGAATGCTTGGCTCTGATGTTCGCTCTCCAAAAAATACGGTACTATGTCACAGGCCAAACCATTCACATCATCTCCAGGATCAATCCGCTCCGGGTATTGATGAACAAGCCAAGTGTTCTTAATTCCTGACTCGCGACTTGGGCGATGTTATTAACACCGTATGACATGGTGTACATCCCTCAGAAGTCCATCAAAGGCCAAGCGTTGGCTGACTTCCTAGCTGCTCATCCAATCCTGGAGACCTCCAAACTGTACGAGGACATTCCCGACGAAGTTGCAGAATGTAATTCCGTAATGGAAAGTGATGCATGGCAACTGTTCTTTGATGGTGCCTCCAGAACTGGTCCCAGGAAAAATGTGGTCTCAGGAGTAGGGATTGTCCTGGTTACTCCTGATAAGCTCGTCATCTACCGAGCATATTCTCTTAGCGAGCCCTGTTCTAACAATATGGCAGAGTATAACGCTCTTCTAATCGGGCTCCAAGTCGCTAAAGAATTGGGCGTCGAATCTTTGGAAGCTTTCGGTGATTCTCTGCTGATCGTCAACCAGGTCAGAGGAATATATGAAGTCCGGAATCCAGACCTCATCCCCTATCACCGAGCAACGGTCGAGATAGCCATGACATTCAAAGGGTTCTTCCTAGAGCATGTACCTCGATCTCAGAATCTAGAAGCTGATGCCCTAGCCAGTCTAGCTGCAGATTTAGCTACCCCTATAAGAAGGCAGAATTCGGTGATCCTTCTTAACAGAGATTTATTCTGTGTGAAAAATAACTTTCACATAGAACATAGCTACGCTGTGAACACAGATCCTCCCAGGAGAGATTGGAGAAGTCCTTTTATAGATTTTGTAGCATACGGAATCTTGCCGGAGGACCCTAAAGAAGCAATATCCGTCAAAAGACGATCATTACGCTTCTATTTTGACGCATCTTCACAATGTCTATATTGCCGGTCTTATGACGGACTATTATTACGATGTCTCTCTGGTGATGAAGCACAGCGGATGATCCGTGAAGCTCACGACGGCGTATACGGAGTGCATCAACCCGGTCCTAAGCTACAGGATAGTATCAGGAGAATGGGCTATTACTGGCCTACTATGATCACAAATGCAATAAAGTATGCAAGACAATGTAGAGCCTGTCAGGTCCATGCAGACTTTATATATAAACCTCCTGAACATCTATATCCTACGGTTGCGTCCTGGCCTTTCGAAGCATGGGGTATGGATATCATTGGTCCTATTCACCCGTCTTCTTCCAGAGGTCACCGGTTCATACTGACCATCACGGATTATTTCTCCAAATGGGCAGAGGCGATCCCTTTTGCTGAGGTGAAGGCATCTAATGTGATCAGCTTCATCAAGCATCATATCATTTATCGCTTTGGGATCCCCCGGAGGATAATTTATGACAATGGGCCTCAATTCATAAGCCAAGCGTTTTATCGATTTTGCGATAAAAATCGGATACGAAATGTGGCCTCTACGGCATATAATCCTGCTGCTAATGGTTTGGCGAAAGCTTTCAACAAAACCATTATCAAGCTCTTGAAAAAGTTTGTCTCTTCAAACAAGAGGGATTGGAATGAGAAGCTAGGAGAATATCTCTGGGCATACCGCACAACGGTACGAGCACCGACAGGTTGTACCCCATTCTCATTAGTTTATGGGAGCGAAGCAGTTCTCTCCATCGAGATCCAAATTTTGTCACTCAGGATAGCCGTGGCAATGAGTTGACTCAAGAAAAGAATGACCTGTTAAGGCTTCAAGAGCTAGAAGGATTAGACAAGAAACACCTCCAAGCTCAATAGCGCATCACGTTCTACCAAGCACGCATTTCCAGAGCTTTTATTCAAAAAGTAAAGGAAAGAGTGTTCAAAGTTGGCGAGCTAGTTTTAGCTGTGAGAAGGCCGATGATTCTTACTCACAAGAGTAAGGGTAAATTTTAGCCCAAATGGGAAGGCCCTTATGTGATCGAGACGACGTTCTCAAACGGCGCTTACAGGTTAGCCAAACCTAACGGAGACTTATTGATAGCTCCTATCAATGGCAAATTCCTGAAGAGGTACTATGCTTAACCTCCTCTGCTCAAGTGGAATATGGCAAAAATCTTATTCTGACAAAACTACTTCCAAAACAAAACTAGTTGGATCGTATTCTATCATGTCCATGTAACCTCTGAATAGATATGTTTAACTAATTTGGAACTTCAAGACCTATCACGTCCATATTACCTCTGATAGTGTTTTGTGTACAAATTTTAGCTGAAGTATATTCTATCATGTCCATATAACCTCTGAATAGATATGTCCTACTAAAACTTACCGAGAGTATATCACGTCCATATTACCTCTGATATCACTTTCACCCAAACCTGTCATTTATATTCCAAAATGATGGGTCCACAAAGTCAGATGAAAGCCTATTTATTATTCCCAAAAAGAGCAAAATTATATTGGAAACCAAAAAAGTACATCATTTGGGAGGAGCAGTTAGGTCGCGAATCTGTCGTGCCAGAGCAGCCATCCTCTCATCCCTAGAGTTCAAGATGTCAGCGCGAACATGCTCCAACCTTGCTGCATCATTGTTCAAAGCGGATAGCTCGGACCGAGTACGTACGAAACCCGCACGGACAATACCCGCTTGCGTCAGATTCTGCTGGGCGGTCTCCCTCTGATTCTTCAGCACATCTCGAGTTGCCGACAAAGAGACAGCCTCCTCCTCCGCTCGAGCGAGTTTATCTCTCAAGATGCGGACCCTTGCTGTCACTTCCTTATAGTCGACTTCACACTGAGTCAGTTGAGGAATGACGTACTCCAGTTGGGCACGCTCCTGATCCATCTTCTATTGCTGTTCCTGGACGGATTTGTCCAGAGATTCCAGTTGCCCAGCAAGCTCTGCAGTCAAGGAGTCGAACCTAGCCTGAACCAGGTCGTCAATGCTGCCTCGAGATAACTGCTGATATTCGTTAATGGGTTGCTCCAAACCATTAACTATCTCCTCCAGTGTGTCAGCTACCCCAGTATAGTCGTATTCTCTGATCGGCACTATCGCAAACTGAGAGGACCTCCTCAGCGCCTCGAAGCTCAGATTCTTCTCCAACACCATTGATATTAACATTTTTATAGCGATATAGAAAATACTGGTATACTGCTCAGTCAGCATGGCTAGATCCGAATGGACACTGGGAGTGGCTGCAATATTGGTGAATCCCCCTCCAGGAACGACCGCAGACGATGTTGCCACAGCCGTCGCCTCAATAGGTGGTACGACAAAAGAAGATACGCCAATATCGGACGAAGTGACTGGCGTACTCAAAGGAGGCATTGTCGCAATGACAGGATCATCCTCCTCTTGAGATATCGGAACCGTCTCGGGCGAGCCGGCACCCGAAAATGTTTCCTCTTCACGGTCGGGTACCTCCATGTCGACGCCAAGACCTGACACAGAGCCAAAAGGCGCGTCTACACTACCCTCCCCGAAGATGTCTTCCCCTAAAAAGAAGACAAAAGAAAGTTAATATCAAAATGATATTAATTTTTTTAAAGAGAGGCGTAAAGACGATATTTACCCATGGCCGATGGCATATATGTCGCGTCTGCAGCCAGTACAGCTAAATCATGTCTTAATGATGCTTGGCAAGCTGTCATACCTGGGAAGGGGGTGTACTAACTGACATCGGCAGGTACTCTTCCGAATCTTCGTCGAGATCCACTCGAGGTTCACCAGGTGGAATCTCGCTGGGTACACCGACAGACACGGCAAGGGTTTCTCCCGATGTTGACCTGGATAAAGATACCCTTGTTCGGCTCGGCCCCGAAGGCGATCTCATTCCACTACCCGAAGCAGTAGCAGCGACAGCAGCCTCCAGCAGGAATTCTCCGGCACCGCCAGCCGGGACTGTAGAGGTTTCCTCTCTAAAAAGCGAGGAACCTCCAATCAAAGAATCGTCCCCAACAGGGGGAGATGCAGGCTCAATTCTAGGAGCCTCATTGCCGGGAATCCGGAGAGGACGAGTAACCGTCTTCTTCTTCCTCTTGCGAGGGAAAGTCTCCTTCGGAGCATGAGCCCTTCGCTTCCCAGAGATTACCAAAGGCCCTGCAGGCGGAGGTACTTTACCCCTCGGTACCGCCACCAGGGGCTTATCTGGATTAACGGACTCTTCACCCTCGTCAGAAGAAACTGAGGGGATTTTGACTCTTCTCCCAGGCTTGGAAGAGGGCATCCTAAAACTTCCATGCATATCAAAATCGCGATGGAAGGTGTTGGTTGCCATATAGAACTGGACATACGAGTGGAGAATGCACAGCTCCGTGGAGAGTGAAATGACGGGCACGGTAAAGATTGCTCCAGTACAACCCATGATGAAGTATCGCCATCCTCTCGCTCCATCAATGAGTCCGCCCCTGGACCTGAAGCTGGTGACGGCATTGCCCATGTGCAACTGGTCATACTCGAATTGCCTGGCAAACCGACTTGGCAGGTAGGGCTCAAAGAAGCAATGATCTTCACTTTTGTAGAGTAAATGAGAAGGTCTAATGCAGACCAACCAATTAAAAGCCTCAGGAGAAAGAACGGTCTTTCCGTCGCCCATATCCTGAAGTCTGATCCCCTGTTGATTGAGATGTACAGAGGGGACAGTGCAGAAAAGCTTCCAGCTGTAACTGAAGTTCAGCACCCGCCGACAGTCTAAAACTGTGGTCACGTTCCAGGAAGAATTCTTGTAGTTCAACAAGAAACTACCCCCCGAACTACTGCCAGAGCCGGAAGACATCACCCTGGGGTTATGGAGAATTAACCATCCCATCAAATACAGGTATGGTAATTCTACCCTGGGAAAGCTATCACGCCGAGTTTTATCGGCGAGCAGCCCATCAGTCATGGCCCTCAGACCAGCTTGTATGCAGCACACCATGGCAGGGAGCAAGCCCAGTCTTGCCCCGAACACCAGACGCACTGCAGGCCATAGCGTGTTGCGGTGAATGCGGTCCGTAGATGCGATGTCGGGTACCACCAATCGGCGCAGCTGTCACGACCCGCACCCGGAATTTGGGCATGAGTCGTGGGTACGTCCAGCCTACGCCGCAGCATCGGCGGTAGAACGCTGTCTAGGTCACAAACATAGTATATCCTGTCAATAGTCTCAACTCCGTACGGAGGACAATGCTAAAATAAACCACAGTTCTATAATATACTCAATCACAGCTATAAGAATAATGGTACGATGAGAATTGAAAGGAGTACTATTAAACCAACCACAAGAAGTTTAATTCAAATCCTGGGTCTAGATGACCTCACAAAGTCACAAATAAAATAAATACATCTCAGTCTCAGTCTAAAATAAAAATGCAGAAAAATAATCTAAACATGGGCAGGCAAGTTCTCCTCTAGGATAGGCACCTCCTCTGGGATTTCTGGGGTAAAATCCTCCTCTATTCCTGGACCGTAATGAGTAGGGCAAAAGTCCTCCAGGTTCTCTGAAAATGTTGTTATCCAGTCAGGATTGGAGCGAAGCACAAGCACTAACAGCAGTTTCATTAAATTGACAAAATCTATAAACAGTGTAAGAGATACAAGATGGAAATAAAAGCTGAACATGTGAAGTACTGGAGAAATGAAATAGACAATAAAGCATCTAGCAATGAGCAATAAATAGTGAATGCTAGAACAGGTAAATCTGAATAAAATAGACATCTAGCTAAGTGATTGAAATATCAGTTTATTATGTGATCGGCTTGGGACTGGATCAGGCTGGTTATATATGATTAGCTATGATTCTTTTAGGTCAGGCTAACCACATGGTTAGCTATGGTGCATATAATGGTCAGGCTAATCATATATAACAGCTATGGAGCATATAAGTGGTCAGGCTGCACCCGACGTGAGAAGTGGGGTGAGCTATGGTGCATATAATGTTTGGATATGATCACATAATCTACTAATAGTTCCCCATCCCCCAGCTAGCACAATGGATTCCAACCACGACTCCTCGTGATGGGGATCTAGGGTGCTAACCCGTGTATCCATGGTATCGGAATCAAGTATGAAATACACTACAATTTATAGAAGTAATCAACCATGAAAACTGTCAGAGAATGTACTCGCCTGTGGTCCTGAGCAAAATGTGAGGATCGAGGTCCAAAGTAGGATCACAAGGACCTATATATATAAGATAACAATATTAAAATGATGTTTGGAATAATAAAAGCGATTAGCTAATTTGAAATGGGGTGTTAGGCCATTTCTAGGTCTATACTAGGTGTTACTAAGTCAACTCTAGGTTTTTGGTCAAAACTAGTTAATACCTTGCTTCTAGGTTCATACTAGCTATTGTTAACTAATACTAGTTAAACTAGGTTGTGACTAGGTTTCTAGGTCCATCTCATGAGTATCTAGATACTAGGTATCATATAGCTATATAGACTATATAGTCAGTCGTAATAATATATATATATGGCTTATAAATATACTTGCCCAATATATATATAGGATAGTGTTTATTTAGTGACTTGACTTATACCTTACTCATATGCTTAATACCATTAACCCACAGTACCCCATATCAACATCTTCACTAAATTACCAACTCACTCACACTGCTAACTGATGCATTTCTTCCTAACACTAATACTGAAACCCCAATGCCCACACACTGGACAGGAAATACACAGTCACACATAGACAGGTATGGCACTGATACACACATATTCTACTGATACTAACCCACTGCACATGTCCACATTTAACCTAGATAATTCACTCTCAAAAAGGGACACACACACAGATACAAATTTTTGCACACAGCATACCTGGCCCAAACCCCCTCCTTACTGCTGATACACATATACTAACACACAAACTTCTGCCTCTTAATTACCTACACACACACAGGTCCTGAACTGTTTGCTCACTGCTCACTGAACACTAGCACATGGACACAGGTAAACACACAATACAAAACACACACAGCCACAATAATACACTGCAGAAATTTATAACACAATACACACTTAACTGCATTGCATAGTCCAACAGCTACACATCTACCCATAGCTAGACACATACTGACACTAAGTATTCACAATAGACACTTGCACACACAGACATCTAACACAAACCTAACTCACTGGCTCACTGATACCCAGTATCAGTTAACTGATACTTTATTCACTACCCCCAATTCACTCAGCACACTGTGATACACATGACACTCACACACACTATTGAACCTGGGACAACTCTATTCACACACAGACCTATAATCTAATTCCTATACTGTGAACTCACACAGCACATAATCCCTCACTGGTCCCTCATACACACACATCCTCACCTAATCTAATACACATGACTTACCCTCAATGCACAGCCACATACACAGGATCCTGGGTAAATTTCTGAGGCACACACCAATACTTAGACACCTAGGTATCTAACACAGTACACTGAACACACACACATACATAATTTAACTAACTACTGACACTAGTTCCTAACTCACAAGTTCCTGAGACCCATATAGGTTCTACATATTCACATAGTATACAATTTCTGCACACAATACTAAAGCATCCTCACACACATATATATATATACTGATACTTACACACACACACACACACATGTGCACACAGCACAGAAATCAAACCCCTCCCTACCATCTCACTGATACCTACTGCACATAATGAATTCTGCTCACAGTTCTGATACTGAACTCACACACAGGTATGCATCTAACACCTAGGTAATACCCTGTCTACCCATACACTGGAGTTCTTGATGCATAACTCACAGTTCTGCACACAGCCACAAGCCTCTCCATATCTGATATATATATCCCTGTGTGACTGTACAACTCAAATCAACAACAACACCTCTACACATATGCATATATATATATCAACAACAAAACAGATTAAAAATAGATTTAAAACTAACACAGATCCTACACTAAAACCCAACCCGAATATGCTCCAAAAGAACCCAAAATACACAGTACACAAATCACCCGACTGTGTACAAGAGTCTCAACACAGTTTCCCCCAAATACTCATACCCGATTGTACAGAACTCACTTCTAAACATATGAAAACCAACAAATAACTAGAACACAGGCAATGGTAATATATATATATAGTCTATAAACCAAGATATGCATACATCCACTACCTTATATGGATGAACCCTAAATGAACATTCCATCGAACACATGCAGTGCAAGAAACCAATATACATACAACCCATAAATTCCTAATCCAAAAACCCTACAAATCGGGTTCAACTTACACAGAGGAGATGAAATCAGTCCACATACCAAAATCTAGGGTTAGGGTTCTTAATAATTGGGGAAAACCCCATGTGGGTCACCAAAACCTAATCCAAAGCCCTAGAATCGAATTACACACAGATTTGGGGGTTCCTAATGGCCATTATCATCTGTACACAGAATTTAAATGAGTAGAACTAGGGTTTTACCTGCAGGGGAAGGTTTCTTCAACGAGGCTCTTCTTCTCCAAGGCTCCCTGACCCACGTTCTTTGCTTCTCTTGCTTTGGAGGTGGAGAAAATGGAACCTAGGGTTAGGGTTTCGAATTTTTGGAGTGGGAAGATGGTTTCTCTTGTGGAGGCTAGGGTTTCTCCTGTCTATAAGAAGGATGGCTTTGTGAGAAGCTTCCTTTATATATAAACCTAGTTCTAGGGTTTCCTTGCACAGCTTTAGGTTTAAACCTTTATGTTAAGTCATGTAGGACCTAATAGTCTCAGGTTAAGACAGTCTAGGGTTTTGAGGGTTCACCCTAAATCTTAAAATTCTAGGGTTTTGCTAGAATAGGGTTTACACAATTAGGGTTTGGTCATTAGGGTTTGCCCTAATGCGTTCTAGGGTTTACCTTAAACCAAATATCACTAATAATAATATAATTAGTTTATAAAACTCAGCAATTAATTAAATACATAAATTTTTAAAAATAGTTAAATTACAGAAATGCCCTTATATGGAAAAGTGGTAGTGACAAGTCTACCCTCCTAAAAGAAATTTCGTCCTCGAAATTGGACTGAACTACAACAAGAATGAAATCAGAAAGGATATACCTCAAGTCTAGAAGAGATACGGGTATTGCTCGCGCATCTCGTCTTCTCTCTCCCAGGTCGACTCCCCTGGAGAGTGATGTCTCCACGCTACGCGAACCAAGGGAATAGTTTGGTTCCGCAACACCTTCTCTCTGTGGTCCAAGATCTCTACGGGCTGCTCAGGGTAGCTGAGCGTCGGACCAACCTCAATCTCCGAGTGATCAAGTACGTGACTAGGGTCTGCCACGTACCGTCTCAGCTGCGACACGTGAAACACATTATGCACTCCCTCCAATGCAGGCGGCAAGTCCAGTCTATATGCCACTGCACCTACCCTCGCCAGAATACTGAAGGGTCTGATGTAGCGTGGGCTAAGCTTCCCGCCTCTGCCAAAACGAATCGTTCCATGCGTCGGAGAAATCCGTAGGAAAACTAGATCGCCAACCTAAAACAACAGTCTTAGCACACAGTCTAAGCAAACAACACAAATCAGAAAATTAACAATCTATACCTGAAACTCAAGGGGTCTACGGTGGCTGTCGGCCCAATGCCGCTGTCTGTCCTGCGCCACTCGCAGTCTGTCTCTGATGAGTTTCACCTTTTCTGCTGCATCCACGACCATTTCTGGTCCTAGCAAGGCTCTCTCTCCAACGTCGTCCCACGATAGCGGTGTACGACACCTTCGTCCATAAAGAGCCTCAAATGGTGACATCTCGATGCTGGCCTGGTGGCTGTTATTGTAAGAAAACTCTACCAGGTGCAGATGATCCTCCCAAGAACCTCCGAGATCTAAAATGCAAGTGCGTAGCATATCCTCAAGAGTCTGAATAGTCCTTTCAGACTGCCCGTCTGTCTGGGGGTGATATGCGGTACTGAACTTGAGCTGAGTGCCCAAGCTAGCCTGCAGACTCCTCCAGAAATGGGAAGTGAAACGACTATCCCGATCTGAGACGATGCTCACAGGAACTCCATGAAGCCTAACAATCTGCCGCACGTACATCTCTGCTAGCCTCTCTGTCGACGTGCCCACTTTGAAAGGTAAGAAATGGGCTGATTTGGTCAATCTGTCCACGATGACCCAAATTGCGTCTTTTCCTTCTGGAGAACGTGGAAGCCCTGAAACGAAATCCATGGTCACATGCTCCCATTTCCATTCTGGAATCGGTAAAGGTTGAAGCAAACCACCTGGCCTCTGCCGGTCTGCCTTTACCTGCTGGCACACTAGACACCGGGATACGAAGCGTGCTACCTCGCGCTTCATTCCATACCACCATACGTGCTCCCTCAAGTCTCGATACATCTTATTGGCACCGGGATGCATCGAGTACTGAGAGCGGTGTGCCTCCTACAAAACCTCCTCGCGTAGCTCCCCGCTAGGCACACATATCCTTGTGCCGTACCGTAAAGAACCGTCATCTGCGATAGTGAAGTCGTCTGACAAACCCATCTGAACTTGGGTTCTGATACTCCTCAGAGTCTCATCATCGTACTGCGCAGCTCTGATCCTGTCCATCAGCTCGGACTGTACCTGCAATCCCCACATCTGAATCTCGGTACCGGGAACTAACACCTCAATCTCCAAGCTCTCTAAATCAGCCAACAAATGCCTATCTGTTGTCAAGTACATAGCCATCGGATACCTGCTCAAAGCATCGGCGACTACGTTAGCCTTCCCTGGATGGTACTGCAATGATATGTCAAAGTCCTTCATCAGCTCTAACCATCTCCTCTGCCTCATGTTCAGCTCCTTCTGTGTGAATACGTACTTCAAGCTCTTGTGGTCTGTGAAGATTTCCACACGCTCTCCGTACAGGTAATGTTTCCACAGCTTTAGAGCGAAGATAACTGCTGCCAACTCTAAATCGTGGGTGGGATAATTCTTTTCATGAGGGCGTAACTGCCTGGAAGCATAGGCAATTACCTTCCCGTGCTGTTGAAGAACACATCCCAGACCCTTCCCTGAAGCATCACTGTAGATGGTAAAACCACCTGTCCCTGATGGCAACGTCAAAATTGGAGCTGTCGTCAACCTCTTCTTCAGCTCATCAAATGCAGCCTGGCACTCCTCCGTCCACACAAAATCCACATCCTTCCTAGTCAGTCTGGTCATCGGCGCTGCAATCTTGGAGAAGTCTTGTACAAACCTCCTGTAGTATCCTGCTAGCCCGAGAAAACTCCTGATCTCAGCTACCGAACTGGGGGTAGCCCACGACTCTACTGCCTCGATCTTTTGTGGGTTAACCGAGATTCCGTCACCCGATACCACATGCCCAAGAAATTCGACCTTGTCAAGGAAGAATTCACACTTAAAGAGTTTCCCGTATAGCTTCTCCCTCCTGAGAGTCTCTAAGACCAATTTCAGGTGCTCTTCGTGCTCCTCCGGTGTCTTGGAATACACAAGAATATCGTCGATGAACACCACTACGAACTTATCAAGGTACTGGTGGAACACCTTGTTCATCAAGTTCATGAATACTGCCGGCGCATTGGTTAAACCAAATGGCATCACCATGAACTCAAACTGGCCGTATCTGGTCCGAAAAGCTGTCTTCGGCGTGTCTTCTTTCTTTACCTTCACCTGGTGATAGCCTGACCTCAAATCAATCTTTGAAAATACCCTCGTCCCGCTCAACTGGTCGAAAAGATCATCTATCCTCGGCAGCGGGTACTTATTCTTGATAGTGATATTGTTCAAAGCTCTATAATCAATGCACATGCGCACCGTGCCGTCCTTCTTCGGTACGAACAATACCGGAGCTCCCCATGGTGATGAACTGGATTTGATGAAGCCTTTGTCCTGCAGCTCCTCAACTTGCTTCTTCAGTTCTGCCAGCTCGCTGTTGTTGACTCTATAGACATGTTGTGAAATGGGCTCCGCTCCTGGAACCAAGTCTATAGAGAATTCAACATCTCTGTCTGGCGGCAAGCCTGGCAACTCTTCTGGAAATACATCCAGGAACTCCGCTATCAGAGGATGTGGCAACTCCTCTTCTTCCGCCCTGGCTCCGCAAAATGTGCTCCTGCTCTGTTCCGTTGCTGCTCTGACGACCTCAAACTCCGGCTCTCCTGGTGGTCTAAACAATACTCTGCCTCTATAACAATCTATAGTAGCATGATGCCTGCTCAACCAGTCCATTCTGAGTACAATATCGTACCCCGGAAGTGGCATGACAAGTAAGCTCACGCTCAAGTCTCGGCCTCCTACTGATACTCTCCGGTCCTTGCAATGATCACGGACTAGGATAATACCTCCACCAGTCATGATCTTGCAAGTCCTAGCTAATGGTTCTGTGTCTAAATGATGTCGAAGTGCATATGATACAGACACAAAACTATGGGAAGCGCCAGAGTCGAATAAGGTAAATGCAGGAATACAATCGAGAAGAACCGAACCTGTGATCAAGTCTCCTGCTGGCTCGATCTCCTCGACTGCTATGGCGTATGCTCGCCCCTGAGGTGCACCTCTCTGCTGCTGATGCTGGGCGAACTTCTAATTTTGCGGTGGAAGTGGTCCCCTCTGTTGTTGGCCTCCTGGTACGGTAGGTACCCTGCTTGGTCCTCTCTGGGCGGCTGCTCCACCCTGACCTGGACGAGTCCGAATGGTAGGGCAATCCCTCAGCTGATGTGTCGTCGATCCGTAGGACAAACATGAGCCCAATCTGTGCCTGCAGATATCTCTAGTATGTCCCATCTTCCCGCAGTACGCACACTGGATGGCGGGCTGAGTCTGCCTCTGCTGCTGTTGCTGAACCTGCCCTCGAGCTGGTGCCTGGTGCTGTTGCTGAAAGTGTCTCTGCTGCTGCTGAAAGTGTGGACGCTTGCCTGTTCCCGCACTACTGTTTGCCCCTCCGGTAACATCGCGTCCCCTCTTGGGCCTGAGGTCCAAGTCATCCTCGGCTACTTAGGCATCCATCAATATGCCCTCATAGGTAGCTGTGCGACGTCCCGACGTGCGAGACTTGATCTCTCTTGTCAGCCCCTTTCTGAATTTCTGGGCCCTGTCCCCCGGATCTCTAATCATCGATGGCGCAAAGCGGCTCAGGCGGGAAAACTCCGCGGCATATTCGTCGACGGACGAGCTCCCCTGGGCTAAGTCATGGAACTGACTCTCCAAAGCTCCCAGGGCGACATCAGGAAAGAACTTTTCTTTGAAGAGCTCCTTGAAAGCCTCCCAAGTGAGTCCCCCGCGCAAGAGTCTCGGCTCCGTGCGAAACCACGTCAAGGCGATGTCGAACATCTGGCTGCCAGCGGCCTCGATCTTGAGCGCCTCTGGAATCTGCGCCAAATGCAAGTTCCTCTCGATGTCCTCTAGCCAATCATCGGCGTAGAGTATCCCTTCTGTCCCCTTGAACTCCCGAGGCATCATCCTCTTGAAGTCCACAATAGTGCCCGGCCTCTGTTGTTGCTGACCAGGTTGTTGCTGCTGCTGGGTGACTCTCTCCACAGCTTGGAGAGCCACTTGGTGAGCATTCTCCATGTTCACCCTCATCATCTCTGTCTGGGCCTGATGTGCCTCAGCCTGCACTCTCTGGGCCTCTGCCGACGTCCTCTGGGCATCGACCATGCCCTGTATCAAAGCGAACATCTGTGCCCCATCGACGGGCACACCTCCTGGATGCTGAGCTGGTGGTGGTGGAGGTGGTGGTGCCGTCGTAGCTGTGGGGACCCTCTGAACTGGTGGTGGAGGACCCCCGAATGCTGCAGACACTCCCACCTGTCCTGGGGATGTAGGAGGTGCTGCTGATGTCTGTCCGACAGCGCGAGAGGTGGCAGACCTCTCTGAATCTGCTGCTCCGAGTCTCTGGGACCTTCTTGGCGGCATCCTGGAGACAGATCGAAAGATTCAATTAAAGCAATAGATACGATATCATCAAGGAAGGACAGTAAAAATTTCTAAAGGAATTAATCATTAAGAATAGTATCATAAGAATCAGAATTCTCTAAATTGTGATTGAGCATGTGTCACTACCACTTTTCCATATAGGGGTATTTCTGTAATTTAGCTATTTTAAATCATTATGAATTTAATTATTTTGCTGAGTTTTATAAACTAATTATATTTATTAGTGATATTTGGGTTAAGGTAGAAACCCTAGAACTCATTAGGACAGACCCTAGTGAGTCAACCCTAATTTGGAAACCAGTTCTAGTGAAACCCTAGAATTCATATTTTAGGGTGAACCCTCAAACTCTAGACTGGCTAAACCTTAGCTAATTAGGTTCTACATGACCTAACCTAGGGGTTAAACCTAGGCCATACACTAGAAACCCTAACTGGGCCTATATATATAAAAGGAACCCTCTTGTTCTTCATATAGAGAGAGAAACCCTAGCCTCCACAAGAGAAACCAATTCCCCATCCCATTTTCGAGATTCAACCTAGGGCTTCCATTTTCTCCTCCTCCAAAGCAAGGAAATCAGGGAAACGTGGGTCAGAAAGCCTTGGAGAAGAAGAACCTCATAGAAGAACCATCCCTGAAGGTAAAAACCCTATTTCTATTCCTTAAATTCTGTTTTCGGATGTTCATGGCCCTTTAGGAACCCGCCCAACTCTGTGTAGTTCAAAATTTAGGGTTTGATTAGGTTTAGTGTCCCTAACATTGATTTCCCCAATTATCAGAAACCCAAACCCTAGGTATTCGTAGGTAGGTTGATTTCATCCCATAGGGGTAGGTTGAACCCGATTTTTAAGGTTTTTGGTTAGAGGGATTCATGGGTTTTAAGTGATTTTCGTTTCTGCACTGTATATGTTTGATGAAATGCCAAAAAAGGATGAACACCTGTTTCACCTATCTAATCTACTCTAATATAATCTAAAATGATGTATGATGTATATATATATTATACATATGTATATAGATAGATGTATGTGGTATATATGTATCTAGGTTTGTAGATGGGTGTGTGTTTTGAAGGGGATTCCCTGTACAGTCGGGTCTGAGGAGGACTGTGCTGTGCTGTGGGTGTACATGCACTGTGTATCAGTACTGGAGGTTGTGTCAGTTAGAGATCTGGGTATCAATAATTGTGTGTATATGTATGTGGGTATCTTATATGAACCAGTGGATTTGAGTGCCAAGGGACTGGATTACCTGTGCAGTCTTGATGTGTATCAGTGTCAAGTTGTACACATGTGCAGAGGAGATTACCTGTGTATGTGTGCCCAGGTTATTTTCCATTCCCTGTGTGTGTGTTCTCAGTAAAAGGGGAACATCAGGTGTGTGTACTGTCAGTTTAGTGCGTTTGTGTGCAGTGTAAAACCTGGGTGAGTATGTATCAGTATGATTAGAGGGGGTATCTGTGGTTAAATGTATCAGATATGGAGAGGTCAGTGTGTATCTCAGAATTTCAGAACACCTATATGTCTGTGTAGGTTTTAGTTAGTGTAGTGTGTATCCTAGAACTATGCACTGTGTGCCTATGTATGTGTACAGATTTCAGTGTGTGTAGAGGTGTTTTGTGCCAGTGTGTGCCAATGTGGAACTAGTGGGAGTATCAGTTAGATAGGGGCTTGTGTGCAGTGTATTATTGTGGCTGAGGGTATATGTGTATCAGGTTTTGAGGTTGAGATCCAGTCAATGTCTACATCAGTATTTGTGTGATTAGTGCCTGTGTGTGTGTGTCTAGATGGGTATGTGTGTGACAGTTCAGTATGTCAGAAATAGCAAGTAGGTCTCTTGCATGATAGATACTAGATAACCCTGGTAGACATGAAAATAAGCATCAAAAGGGAGTATCAGAGTGTATGGCTATTGATGTGGGTTAATGGTATTAAGCATGTGAGTAAGGTATAAGTTAAGTCACTAAATAAACACTATCCTATATATATATTGGGCAAGTATATTTATAAGCCATATATATATATTATTACGACTCACTACATAGTCTATATAGCTATATGATACCTAGTATCTAGATACTCATGAGATGGACCTAGAAACCTAGTCACAATCTAGTTTTAACTAGTATTAGTTAACAATAGCTAGTATGAACCTAGAAGCAAGGTATTAACTAGTTTTGACCAAAGACCTAGAGTTGACTTAGTAACACCTAGTATAGACCTAGAAATGGCCTAACACCCCATTCCAAACATCATTTTAACATTGTTATCTTATATATAGGTCATTGTGATTTTACTTTGGACATCGATCCTCACATTTTGCTCAGGACCACAGGCGAGTACATTCTCTGACAGTTTTCATTGTTGATTACTTCTATAAATTGTAGTGTATTACATACTTGATTCCGACACCATGGATACACGGGTTAGCACCCTAGATCCCCATCACGAGGAGTCGTGGTTGGAATCCATCGTGCTAGCTGGGGGATGGGGAACTATTAGTAGATTATGTGATCATATCCAAACATTTATATGCACCATAGCTCACCCCACTTCTCACGTCGGGTGCAGCCTGACCACTTATATGCTCCATAGCTGTTATATATGATTAGCCTGACCATTATATGCACCATAGCTAACCATGGGGTTAGCCTGACCTAAAAGAATCATAGCTAATCATATATAACCAGCCTGATCCAGTCCCAAGCCGATCACATAATTAACTAATATTTCAAACACTTAGCTAGATGTTTTATCTTTATTCAGATTTACCTGTTCTAGCATTCACTATTTATTGCTCATTGCTAGATGCTTTATTGTCTATTTCATCTCTCCAGTACTTCACATGTTCAGCTTTTATTTCCATCATGTATCTCTTACACTGTTTATAGATTTTGTCAATTTAATGAAACTGCTGTTAGTGCTTGTGCTTCGCTCCAATCCTGACTGGATAACAATATTTTCAGAGAACCTGGAGGACTTTTGCCCTACTCATTACGGTCCAGGAATAGAGGAGAATTTCACCCCAGAAATCCCAGAGGAGGTGCCTATCCTAGAGGAGAACTTGCCTGCCCCTGCTTAGATTACTTTCTGCATTATTGTTTTAGACTGAGACTGAGACTGAGATGTATTTATTTTTAATTGTGACTTTGCGAGGTCATTTAGACCCAGGATTTGAGTTGGACTTCTTGTGTTTGGTTTAAATAGAACTCTTTTCAATTCTCATCGTGCCATTATGTTATAGTTGTGATTGAGTATATTATAGAACTGTGTTTGATTTATCATTGTCCTCCGTACGGAGTTGAGACTATTGACAGGTTATACTATGTTTGTGACCTAGACAGCGTTCTACCGCCGATGCTGCGGCGTAGGCTGGACGTACCCACGACTCATGCCTAATTTCCGGGTGCGGGTCGTGACAGCATGTCCTTGGCCTAATTCCTATTTCCTAAAACAGGCTCGTAGTAATACTCTAAGCGAGCACCACTACGATATCACTCTAATCTGAATCTAAGACTAGACTACAGACTGGAGACTAGACCTGCATGGGCCACCACTAAAACGTGTCACGACCCGCACCCAGAATTTGGGCATGAGTCGTGGGTACGTCCAGCCTACGCCGCAGCATCGGCGGTAGAACGCTGTCTAGGTCACAAACATAGTATATCCTGTCAATAGTCTCAACTCCGTACGGAGGACAATGCTAAAATAAACCACAGTTCTATAATATACTCAATCACAGCTATAAGAATAATGGCACGATGAGAATTGAAAGGAGTACTATTAAACCAACCACAAGAAGTTCAATTCAAATCCTGGGTCTAGATGACCTCACAAAGTCACAAATAAAATAAATACATCTCAGTCTCAGTCTAAAATAAAAATGCAGAAAAATAATCTAAACATGGGCAGGCAAGTTCTCCTCTAGGATAGGCACCTCCTCTGGGATTTCTGGGGTGAAATCCTCCTCTATTCCTGGACCGTAATGAGTAGGGCAAAAGTCCTCCAGGTTCTCTGAAAATGTTGTTATCCAGTCAGGATTGGAGCGAAGCACAAGCACTAACAGCAGTTTCATTAAATTGACAAAATCTATAAACAGTGTAAGAGATACAAGATGGAAATAAAAGCTGAACATGTGAAGTACTGGAGAAATGAAATAGACAATAAAGCATCTAGCAATGAGCAATAAATAGTGAATGCTAGAACAGGTAAATCTGAATAAAATAGACATCTAGCTAAGTGATTGAAATATCAGTTTATTATGTGATCGGCTTGGGACTGGATCAGGCTGGTTATATATGATTAGCTATGATTCTTTTAGGTCAGGCTAACCACATGGTTAGCTATGGTGCATATAATGGTCAGGCTAATCATATATAACAGCTATGGAGCATATAAGTGGTCAGGCTGCACCCGACGTGAGAAGTGGGGTGAGCTATGGTGCATATAATGTTTGGATATGATCACATAATCTACTAATAGTTCCCCATCCCCCAGCTAGCACAATGGATTCCAACCACGACTCCTCGTGATGGGGATCTAGGGTGCTAACCCGTGTATCCATGGTGTCAGAATCAAATATGAAATACACTACAATTTATAGAAGTAATCAACCATGAAAACTGTCAGAGAATGTACTCGCCTGTGGTCCTGAGCAAAATATGAGGATCGAGGTCCAAAGTAGGATCACAAGGACCTATATATATAAGATAACAATATTAAAATGATGTTTGGAATAATAAAAGCGATTAGCTAATTTGAAATGGGGTGTTAGGCCATTTCTAGGTCTATACTAGGTGTTACTAAGTCAACTCTAGGTTTTTGGTCAAAACTAGTTAATACCTTGCTTCTAGGTTCATACTAGCTATTGTTAACTAATACTAGTTAAACTAGGTTGTGACTAGGTTTCTAGGTCCATCTCATGAGTATCTAGATACTAGGTATCATATAGCTATATAGACTATATAGTCAGTCGTAATAATATATATATATGGCTTATAAATATACTTGCCCAATATATATATAGGATAGTGTTTATTTAGTGACTTGACTTATACCTTACTCATATGCTTAATACCATTAACCCACAGTACCCCATATCAACATCTTCACTAAATTACCAACTCACTCACACTGCTAACTGATGCATTTCTTCCTAACACTAATACTGAAACCCCAATGCCCACACACTGGACAGGAAATACACAGTCACACATAGACAGGTATGGCACTGATACACACATATTCTACTGATACTAACCCACTGCACATGTCCACATTTAACCTAGATAATTCACTCTCAAAAAGGGACACACACACAGATACAAATTTCTGCACACAGCATACCTGGCCCAAACCCCCTCCTTACTGCTGATACACATATACTGACACACAAACTTCTGCCTCTTAATTACCTACACACACACAGGTCCTGAACTGTTTGCTCACTGCTCACTGAACACTAGCACATGGACACAGGTAAACACACAATACAAAACACACACAGCCACAATAATACACTGCAGAAATTTATAACACAATACACACTTAACTGCATTGCATAGTCCAACAGCTACACATCTACCCATAGCTAGACACATACTGACACTAAGTATTCACAATAGACACTTGCACACACAGACATCTAACACAAACCTAACTCACTGGCTCACTGATACCCAGTATCAGTTAACTGATACTTTATTCACTACCCCCAATTCACTCAGCACACTGTGATACACATGACACTCACACACACTATTGAACCTGGGACAACTCTATTCACACACAGACCTATAATCTAATTCCTACACTGTGAACTCACACAGCACATAATCCCTCACTGGTCCCTCATACACACACATCCTCACCTAATCTAATACACATGACTTACCCTCAATGCACAGCCACATACACAGGATCCTGGGTAAATTTCTGAGGCACACACCAATACTTAGACACCTAGGTATCTAACACAGTACACTGAACACACACACATACATAATTTAACTAACTACTGACACTAGTTCCTAACTCACAAGTTCCTGAGACCCATATAGGTTCTACATATTCACATAGTATACAATTTCTGCACACAATACTAAAGCATCCTCACACACATATATATATATACTGATACTTACACACACACACACACACATGTGCACACAGCACAGAAATCAAACCCCTCCCTACCATCTCACTGATACCTACTGCACATAATGAATTCTGCTCACAGTTCTGATACTGAACTCACACACAGGTATGCATCTAACACCTAGGTAATACCCTGTCTACCCATACACTGGAGTTCTTGATGCATAACTCACAGTTCTGCACACAGCCACAAGCCTCTCCATATCTGATATATATATCCCTGTGTGACTGTACAACTCAAATCAACAACAACACCTCTACACATATGCATATATATATATCAACAACAAAACAGATTAAAAATAGATTTAAAACTAACACAGATCCTACACTAAAACCCAACCCGAATATGCTCCAAAAGAACCCAAAATACACAGTACACAAATCACCCGACTGTGTACAAGATTCTTAACACAGTTTCCCCCAAATACTCATACCCGATTGTACAGAACTCACTTCTAAACATATGAAAACCAACAAATAACTAGAACACAGGCAATGGTAATATATATATATAGTCTATAAACCAAGATATGCATACATCCACTACCTTAGATGGATGAACCCTAAATGAACATTCCATCGAACACATGCAGTGCAAGAAACCAATATACATACAACCCATAAATTCCTAATCCAAAAACCCTACAAATCGGGTTCAACTTACACAGAGGAGATAAAATCAGTCCACATACCAAAATCTAGGGTTAGGGTTCTTAATAATTGGGGAAAACCCCATGTGGGTCACCAAAACCTAATCCAAAGCCCTAGAATCGAATTACACACAGATTTGGGGGTTCCTAATGGCCATTATCATCTGTACACAGAATTTAAATGAGTAGAACTAGGGTTTTACCTGCAGGGGAAGGTTTCTTCAACGAGGCTCTTCTTCTCCAAGGCTCCCTGACCCACGTTCTTTGCTTCTCTTGCTTTGGAGGTGGAGAAAATGGAACCTAGGGTTAGGGTTTCGAATTTTTGGAGTGGGGAGATGGTTTCTCTTGTGGAGGCTAGGGTTTCTCCTGTCTATAAGAAGGATGGCTTTGTGAGAAGCTTCCTTTATATATAAACCTAGTTCTAGGGTTTCCTTGCACAGCTTTAGGTTTAAACCTTTATGTTAAGTCATGTAGGACCTAATAGTCTCAGGTTAAGACAGTCTAGGGTTTTGAGGGTTCACCCTAAATCTTAAAATTCTAGGGTTTTGCTAGAATAGGGTTTACACAATTAGGGTTTGGTCATTAGGGTTTGCCCTAATGCGTTCTAGGGTTTACCTTAAACCAAATATCACTAATAATAATATAATTAGTTTATAAAACTCAGCAATTAATTAAATACATAAATTTTTAAAAATAGTTAAATTACAGAAATGCCCTTATATGGAAAAGTGGTAGTGACAGCAGCCATACGGAAAGGAAGCCAGCCAGTTGAGCTTCCTTGGACAGAGGCTTGCGGCAATGCCTCAAATAGCTATAGGCCTTAGTGCCTGCGGGATATTTTCATATCCCTTCGTCGAGAATCTGGTCCGGGGCCCCAGTATCCTCCATAAGATTGTCGACTACCTGAGCAGTAAGCACGCTCAGAAGATTCAAAGGCTGATCCTTGCTATCCAAGACCTTCTCCGGCTTAGCAGTCCCGGCCCGGTGAAAGAAGAGGTAGGACGCCCATTTATTGATATGAGCCAAATCTGAAGGCTCACCATAAAAAGCGGTGCAAGCGAGGTAGTGGCACATCAGCTCCTGGTACACGGCTACTACCCAATGGTCTGAATCCCCCAACTCCCGGTTCGTGGGAACATACTCTTCATATGGAGTATCCCCCATCGGCAGTCTCGAGATCTCTGCCATCTCGTGGAGGGCCAATCCCAACTCCCCAAGTGGAGTGGCAAAAGTTCCGATGAGCGAGATATATCGCTCCATCAGTACCAAAAATAGGTTGGGGTTGAGAGGTAACCCAATACTGGTAGCACTCACAGCCGCGAACAGACCAATACCCTCCAGCTCGGTCTGAAAATGCTTCAGAGCCCATTCAGCTAAATGAGCCCATCGAAGATTTGTAGGGGTGATCCACCCACTTGTCCGAGGGTTCACCTTAGGGTATACTCCTCCGTGCCCCATGAAATCATTACAGAAAGTCGGTAATTGGACCGGCTGGAGCACTAAACTGTCTTCACTCGGGATGTTGTGCGGGTACAATCCCCTGAACGGCATCACAGAGCCGGAAGGGCGGCTGACAAATGACCCCTGGTCAGCTCATTTCAAATAAAATATCTTCCCCGCCCGGCCGTGAAGATCGGGAGTCAGGGTCCACAACATCCTCCTGGGATGTGTAGCATGGAAGAATGCCGAGATGGGATAGTCTCTCAGCATCTTGGGCAGATACAGAACCAAGCCCCCGACAGGGAAAACCCAGAGTTCTTTCTTGGGCTTCGTCTGGAACTGCTTGTCAATCATGTCCCCGAAGAGAAAAGCCGGCTTTATATATTGGCCCCCGTCTATGTACGTCAGGGGCTCTCCGTTGATCATGTTCAGCAGCGTTCGCTCGCCCTGAGCCGATATCAAAATTTCCCTTCCTTCAGGATACTGGGGCCCGAAGATAGGAAATGTCACGTGGGATAAATCCTCCTGGTAGTTGGAATGCATCATCCCGGCAGCGGAACCCATCACCTCAGCCAATGGAGACGCATGTAAGTTAACTGCAAAATGCAAGAAAGATACGTCAGTTTCTATACTAGACAATCTTGCAGCATATGCCAAAAAATCAACAGTCTGTGCTTTACGCCAAGACTGTAAAAACTTGATCTTTTACGCTGGAATCTTATTCCAAGGCATAAAATTCAAGACTGGCAGTATACGCAAAGTTCCGACAGTCTGTGTTTTATGTCAGACTGCCAAAATTTGAGTTATTATGCCAGAATTCTCATCCAGAAGCGTAACACTCAAATTTTATAGTATACGCAAAGTTTCGACAATCAAAGCTTTTACGCCCGACTGCGAAAATATGGAGTTTTTTGCGCTGACACATTAAAAATGTGGGCATAAAAGATAAAATGTCTCTGTGCATCATCTTCCTCGAAGAGGCTATCAGTACAGAAGATGACCTAGCGCGTTCACGTACAACGTGTGCGAAGGATTTTCAGTCATTCTTCTTCGTCCCAAAAGCTCTACCTTTAAGGCCGGGTGCGCTGCTCCTCAGCGGGACACTTCGTTCAGGATGAAGCTCACCTTGCCCGACCGAAGTCGCTCTCGAATGGGCAGAAGAGCGAGAAGAAGAGTCGGTCCTCTTTCCCTTAGAGGAGGAGATCGGTTTCGAGGCCATTGCTGAAAGCTCTGAATGCTCAGAGAGGAGACGAAGGAGAGAACTCGAACAGTCGAAAGCTTTCTTTTGCAGAAGACGGATGAAAAGTTTTTCTCTCAAAAACTTGGGGTATATATAGAGTTCGGATGGACTCCTCGAATCCCGAACCAAATCTCACATTTAATATTCGGTTATGATTGGGGACTACGTCAGCCTATTACTCAGAGAAGGCGGACAGTCAGCGAATTCGAAAAGTTTTCGTGCAAAGCAGATTCGTGGTTTTTACGCTAAGGAGCTTTCTACGCTCGACAGCTACAGATCTACGGTTTTACGCTCACAGGCTATAAGTCTATAGTTTTACGCCCGGATGCTTTTATGCTCGGTAGCTTTTACGCTCGAGCGGCTACAAACCTAAGACTTCATGCTCAGCAGCTACAAATCTATGATTTCACGCTCGGTGACTTTTACGCTCAGAAGCAACAGATCCACAACTTCACGCTCGGAAGATTTTCTTTCAGAAACTACAAATCTACAGTTTCTACGCCCGGATGCTCTCATGCTCAGCAGCTTTTACGCTCGAGAGGCTACGAACTTATGATTTTATGATTATCTACAGTTACAGATCTATGACTTTTCGCATATCTGGAAATACGCAGGCCAGAGTACGCGTATATCTGAACGATTCTCAAGGCGGTCAATTGCAAGAGTTCACACAGAAGATACTCCTTCTTGACCTCAAAATATCCCAGGTACCCGAAGCATACAGAGTTCAACATTGAAAATGACTCTTCTTCTTGGGTCGATTGGAAGTTCATCAAGACTCCAGTCTAAATATCATCTACAGCTCAAGATGGCGACTCAGTTTTTGACAGCCATTTCTCGCCCTGTTCTAAGGGATTTTCGAGAAATCATTCTTGAAGATGATAGTCTGAACAAGAATTATGTTTATCAGAAGTGACAGTTCAGAATTCTACATGGTTCCTCATTCCTAACAGCACGACAGTTCAAAATACTCGAATGCTAAGCGGCTTTCTGCGCATCCTTAGTTATGCGTAAAAGACAGGATGGGACCTAGCACTCTTTCTATCAGAGTCGGCGTAAAGTTACCAGACGTGTCAAAGCTACACATATTCAGACTTCACAGCGAAGTATATGGCAAATAATCATATACACAGAAGAAAGACGATTTTGTTAAAATTATGATTACATATGAGGGAAATCCAGTCTACAAAGGGTTTTTCTTCATTTTCATGATTACATATGAGGGAAATCCCATCTACAAAGGATTTTCTCATCGTCGTCAGAAGGCCACCCCCAGAGTCTGTTCTGCCAGGTTCTCGCAGGGGTGGAGATAGTTAGTCGGTTTTCACAACCAACTAACAAGAAAATAGTAAATGGCGGGAGGATACAAAACTGGGCCTGCATAAATTATGCAGATCCCATGCTCCGTACGCCATAACAGATTGAGTTGAGGTATTTCACCCAACTCAATACTCAAGGACAGAGCTAGTTTGTCTGCTCTCGTCCACGAACGACATGAGAAGATACAGCTTGTAAGCTGTATGGTCAAAAGAGACCCTTCCTCTCTTCGGAAGAACCGCCATACAAAGTTGCTGATTATCTCGAGCAAAGGAGGCTATGATATCCTTCCATGATCCATCATTGCAGAGAATATTTTCTCGAAGACACCGTCTTTTTTGGCTCCTTATATGTTGGAAGAACATGGTCTTCTTCTTCCTCAAATTGACCCGACGAACTCCAGCGATCATCTCTGTGTGGTGAAGGAAATATGGGAAGAACAGGTTAAACTCCTCAGCCATTTATAGGCAAAAAAGAGCCCACCGAATCCCAACGGATCCCCAATAACTCCGCCATAAAGTCAGCCTTGAAGGACGTGTCAGACTTGACTGTTTCATGCTTCATTCAAAATGTTTCAAATTATGAGAAATTTAAAAGCTTTGAAGGGGGTCTTGTAGAAGCATAAAAAATACGCTAGATAGCTATACGCAGCATGTTGATACTGGGCAGCATAAAAAGATGACTTCAGAGCCATCAAACGTGCAACAGAGCTTTTTCGCTGAGCACAACGTAAAATATAAAGCTCAAGGACCATCCCTGTAAATACAGTATGTCCAGGCTGCTTCAGCGTAAAAAGGGTGCTACATCGCCTTTATGGCGTAAAACTCATCCGCTTTCAATGCAGCATTGAAGTGTACAAGGAACGCTTCATATTCTTCAAAATGAACCTGTCAAATCGTGTAGTGAACCTGACGTCTGACTCCTGACAAAGAGTACTACACGACTACCCAGACGACGGCTATAATGATGGCGCAGCACAGCAACCCAGGCTGTCGTTTAGTGCCATTTCCTTGGCGTAAACTGCTTTTATGCATATAAGGGAATATGCTACCTAGTTTTACATAGGCAGACGTAGGCTTCTTACACTCCGCAGAAGAGAAACAGGCTGCCACGTCAAAAGCTGCTCTTCGTACAGAGCTCGAGGCACGTCTATGCATTTAATGCGCAGAGTGATTGCAGAGCTCGAGGCACGTCTCTACATTTAATGCGCAGAGTGATGGCAGAGCTCGAGGCACGTCTTTGTATTTAATGCACAGAGTGATGGCAGAGCTCGAGGCACGCCTCTGTATTTAATGTGCAGAATGGTGACAGATCTTTTAGATACGCCTCTGCATTTAATGCGCAGAATGATGGCATATCTTCGAGACACGCCTCTGGAATACACTGCCTAGTTTTACACAAGCAGACGTGAGCTTCTTACGCTCCGCAGAAGGCAAACAGACTGCCACGTCATCAGTTGCTCTTCGTACAGGGTTCGAGGCACGTATCTGTATTTAATGTGCAGAATGATGGCAAATCTTCGAAGACACGCCTCTGTATTTAATGCGCAGGATGGGGGCAGATCTCTGTATTTAATGCAAGAGATTTGATTATATCTCCAAAAGCCATAATTTCGGCTGAAATGTCCACATCATCACTTTGGCACATTACGCCATCAAGCTATTCTCAGCTATGGGAGCACGCTGTACGCTATCTCTTTGGAATACGCCGACTCAGGCCACATTTGCATTGGTAAGTATTAAGGCTTTTCGGTCCAGAATTCGCTCAAGGCCTTAGTCAGGGGAGGAGGATCAGCTATCTTCTGCGCCCACTCGGCTTCTATGCCTACTCGGCTTCTATGCCCACTCGACTTCCACGCCCACTCGGCTTCTATGCCTACTCGACTTCTATGCCTACTCGGCTTCTATGCCTACTTGGCTTCTACGCCATGATAACAGTTATTGGCTTCTACGCCAACCTCTTCTACGCAAAGGATAACTACCTACGTGGCTTTTATGCCGTGATCTTTGCAGCAGTTATACGCGTTGTCTCTTAATTGGACACGCGTCACACGCTTATTCAAAAGGTTATTTATACGCGGGCAACGATTATTTTAACCATTGTGTAAAAGGGTATTATACTTTCCACTACTCGGTTTCTACGCCGACTGAGTGGTCACTGTCACTAAAACTCTATAAATAGATACCTCTATTGACAGAGGTCCAAGGTCAAAAATTGGTCGCAGATTTCAAGAGAGAAGAATCCAGAGCTCAGGCAAAGAGTAGTGATCGACGACTTTGGCATCGAGCATCCACTCTCTTTAGCAACCTTCGAAGCTGCTTTCTGTCTTCTACGGCACTTCTTCATCATCGTGTGGTCCAAGGGACAAAGTGATCGACTGCAGATCAGACTCCTATAGCAATATTTACCCAGATTAAAAAATTGTACTTAACATCCTCGTATAGTATAAATTGTACTTCTTGTTTGTAAACATAAGAGCGAGTTTTCGTATAAAACCTCGTTTCCATATCTTTCGTTTATTTATCAAACAATAGATACTAGTATGATGTCTACTCAACCAATCCATCCCGAGTACTATATCGTAACTCGGAAGTAACATTACGAGTAAACATACGCTCAACTCTCGGCCACCCATATAAACCCTCTAGTTCTTGCAAATATCACTAATGAGGATAATGCCACCCCCGGTCATGATCTTGCAAGTCTCCACCAATGGTTCAGACTCAAGACGATGTCTTAGAGCAAAAGATATAGATACAAAACTATGAGAAGTACCAAAATTAAATAAAGCATGAGCTGGAAATAAATTAAGATAAACTGAACCTGAGATGACATCGCCAACCGGCTCCTCCTCCTCGACAATCAAGGCAAAAGCTCGCCCCTATCACTGAGCACCTCTCTGTTGTTGATGCTGAGCAAACTACTACTGCTGCGATGGTAGAGGTCCTCTCTGTTGTCCCGCTGGTGGTCTAGCGGGTGCTCTTTGTGCTTGAACTCTGCCCTGAACTGGACAAGTTAGGACTTTAGGACAAGCCCTTAATTGATGATCTCTTGACCGTAGAATAAGCACTGGCCTAGTCTCATCTTGCGTGCATCCCATCCATGTCCTTGCTTCTTACAGAAAGTACAAGGAACAACTACCCTCTGGATCTGGTGCATCTGATGTGCCGGCGCTCTAGCTGGCCTGTGATACTGCTGCCTCTGATGCTGGTAGTGCCTCTGGTACTGCTGCTGGAAATAAGGCCTTTTTGTTGGACTCGTGTTGGTACTGGATCCTCCTGTGTCTCTCGGCCTCTTAGAACCAAGCTCTAAGTCATCCTCTGCCTACTGCGCCTGTTTGAGAATCTCCTCGAAGGTGGCGGTAGAATCTCCGTTCGTGTGGGATTTGACTTCCCGGTTCAGGCCCTTCCTGAACTTCCAGGCTCTACCTCTGGGGATTTTCCCCTCCATGAAGCGACTAAGTCGGCAATACTCTGTCACATACTCGTCCACTAACATACCTCCGTGGATGGGGTACTGGAACTGGCTCTCTAAGGATGTAAGAGCCACGTTTGGGAAGAACTTCTCCTTGAAAAGCTCTTTAAAAGCTTTCCAAGTGAGTCCTAGTACTGCGATCCTGGGGTCTGCCCTGAACCATGTCAAAGCAATATCGAACATCATACACTTCGTTGCCTCTATCTATAATATCTCTTGAATCTGCGCCAGTCGCAGATTTCGCTCGATGTCGTCAATCCAATCATCCGCATAAAGGATCCCCTCTGTGCCTCTGAAGTCCTTCGGGCCCATTCTCTTAAAGTCTATGATGGTCCCCGGCCTCGGCTACTGAGGAATAAACTGAGGTGGTACCGTCTATGGCTGGACTGTGAAAGCTCTCTCAACTGCTGCAAGTATGATCTAGTGAGCATTCTCCATGCTCTGTCGTAGGACCTGGACCGGTGAAGCTAACCTCCTGAATATAGGTACTGGACCATCATCTGCGGGTGCTTCCCTTATGGGTGATGAAGTGACTGATCGTGCTATTGCGGCACCTGAGCGCTGGGAACGTATCTTCGGCGACATCCTGAGATAGATTAAAATAAGGAATCAATATTGAATATGATATGATATCATCAAAGAAGGACATAATTTTATTCAAAATAAAGTAAATATTCAATAGATAAGGATTTATAAAATAGATTTTGGAATTTTGCTAGGTGTGATTGAGTAAACTCTCAGCCTAAATCATGTTTCCTAAAGCAGGCCCGTAGCCGTACTCTAGGCGAGCACTACTATGATATAACACTACTTGCGAATCTAGACCTGCATGGGCCACCACTAAAAATGTGTCACGACCCACACCCGGATATTCGGGCACGAGTACATGGTTACGCCCAGCCTACGCAGTAGCATCGGCGGTAGAACAATGTCTGGGTCATTTCTAACTATCTAACATCTCAACAATATAATATAGTACCTGTCAATAATCTCAACTCCAAACGGAGGAACAATATGGTATCTCACATGAATAACTAATCTTAATCACAGAACAAACTAAGAAAGATAAAGCACGAATAGAATAGCGAAGGAAAGAACAAGATACAATCCACAATCTGAAATAATATACAAACTATGAATCTCTACAAATAGTCTAATACAATACAACACAAATATAACTAGACCTCCTCAGGCTCTGTAACGAAGTCCTCCTAGTCTATAGGAGTAGCCTCTAAAGGTATACCATCCTGCGGCCCATAGAATGTGGGACACTGCTCTATAAGCCAATCATCTGGAAAAATATATTCAGTCAGGATTGGAACGAAGTATATACCTCTGAAAGCAATTTTAATAAAATAATCGAGCATATAAAACATATAATTGAAATGAAATACAAGATCACTAACATATGAATGAATAAACAATAGCTATACAGGTAATGTACGAGAATATAGAACAACAATATGAATATCTGTAATATGATAAAATAACTGCAATCTAACTAAAGTGCCTCAAAATACAAGTTTATTATGTGATCAGTTTGGGTGAACATGATCAATAAGGTAAGACAATTATAAGTGAGATATGTAATCAGAATGTACACGATAAACAATGGGGCTTTGATCACGTAATCAACTCCTACTCTCCCATCCCCAACTAATACCAATGGATCCAATCACGACACGTTACGAACACGAATATGACCACTGAACACAAGCAGTGGGTATACACGAATATAATCACACTGAACAAGAGTAGTTTGTGTACATGAATAAGCACACTGAACACGAGCAGTGTGTGAATATGAAATATAAACCAAAACCCAATGTACATGATAAAATACATGTACAGGAGTACCCGCTAAACACGATAGGGGATAATATCTTATAACGGGATCCATGTAGTATAAGTCCATAAAATCACTATGTCAGAATCAAGTATACAATTCTAGAGCATGCATATATACACTATTATGAATTAAAAACTATCAGAGAAATGTACTCGCCTGAAGTCCTGAGCAAGGTGTGTCTCTCGATGCCCAAGTTGGTGTCATACGGACCTATATATGGTATGTTGTATCAATACAAGGTTCAAGAATAAAAATAAGTTAAACTGATGCAATTCTAAGTCATAAAGTCATTTCTAAGTCAAACCGACTATTTTTAGGTTGAAAGAGTCTAACACTAAGATACTAGATCAATACGCTATGAAACTAAGCTATACTAGCTAATCTACGATACTAAGAAATACACAAAATGTCGTATCCTAAGATACGCAAGTTTTAATATATAAAAATAGTACTTAGTATATATATACAAGTCAATAATTATAGTATCTCAACTAAATAATAAAATTAGGATACCTTGGCCTTGCACCAATGCGTATCACACTACCTATCTCGATACCCAAATCCAATACCTTGGTATCGACCCCTTACCTTGACTTTACCTTGGTATCCCAAGGTAATTCAAAACCCATGACTATATCTATGCAATACCTCAAGTACTAACTATAATATATCTAAACTACTAACATATATTATGCATCAATATAATACCTACTAACTACTAACATATAAAACTACTAACAAATATAACAAATAGTATACATATCTATCGAACTTAATCAATACTTATATACATAGTTATATATATAACTAACTATATACTAAATAATTATACCAAAGAAACCATCTCCTAACTAACTAAACTAACTATTTACTACAAGTATACTAAACTAACTGATATACTAACCTATCTACTACTAACCAATAATTAACTAACTACCCATACCTAGATGATACTTAACTGGACTGATACATCTAACCCAAATACCCACCTTACTGATACTGTACTGAATGGATACCCGGTATAGAAACTGATACTGAAACTCTACAGATATTGCACTGATACACTGATATAGTGCTCATTGCACAGTTAACTGATACCACTTCGAGCTGAATGCCTGTGCGGGCTGTGCCTCTGAGTCAATTTGCTGCCACTGACCCGATCCCTTGTTGTGTACGAGTGCACCTCTATACACTATAGCTCTAGTAACTCCCCCTCCTTGCTATCACTGAAAGCAGTATTTTGCACTTGGGTTGCTATTGTTAACTGAATTTGCTCCCAGTATGCATGAGCCCAGTTAATGCCGCACACTGTTGTGTGCATACTGTATCCTTGCTGCAGTTGCAGCTACTTGCTGCTGCTGCAGGCCTTTCTATGGTTGTCAGCAATATGCTGCAGAGAGTGAGTTACTGCACTCTCCTTGCTGTTGCTGTCCTCTGATATGGCTCCAACAGGGTTTTCCCTCCTCCACAATAAGCTACCATAGCTGCTCCTAGACTGATGCTCGAGCAACCCAAGGTTCCTGCCACTGTGCACACATTATTGTGTGCAGTCAGCACAGTGCCTCCCCCTTCTTTGCTGTAAACGTGTTGCTCTTTCACACACACACAAAAAAACACAATGCACAACCATTATGCACACACCCACCTATATACATATATACATGTATCTATATATCAAACTACATAATATCAATATCTACTCATCTATGCATATGTGAACACACACACACACACACACACACACACACACACACACACACACACACACACATATATATATATATATATATATATATATATATATATATATATGCATGTGTGTGTTTGTGTTTATGTGTGAGTATATATATATATATATATATATATATATATATATATATATATATATATATATATATATATATATATGCATGTGTGTGTTTGTGTTTATGTGTGAGTATATATATATATATATATATATATATATATAGAGAGAGAGAAAGAGAGAGAGAGAATAAGGGAGGTGAGATGGCACCTCACTGTAAAAACAAGGGTGGCGGTGACGTGGCACAATCCCAACCACACATTTCATAATTGGCAATTTGCACTTAACCCCCTCCCCTCGTTTGTGTGGTTGAGATTGTGCCACGTCACCGCCACCTTTGTTTTTAGAGTGAGGTGCCATCTCATCTCCCTTATTCTCTCTCTCTCTCTATATATATATATATATATATATATATATATATATATATATATATATATATATATATATATATATATATATATATATATACTCACACATACATATATAACTCACATACACTCAACACATATATATATATATACACTCACCCATATACTATCAATACATATATAAACACTTACACATATCAATATATATACTAGATATAGATATAGCTATACACATAGATACATATGCACTTATAGATATGTAGCTATATTTTATGTATACTATATACTATAGGTACATACTCATATATATATATATATATATATATATATATATATATATATATATATATATATATCATAAAATATAACATACATGTATATATACACAAGTACATATAGAATTAAGAGCAATACACCAAACACGTGGAGTATACTAGCACCCGTATCAAACTAACCCTATGATACGCTTGCGACACGGTTCCACCAAACAACCAAACGCATCCTGAAGGACACAAGCAAGTCTAGAATACTAATTATGTACTATACAAATAATAATAATATCAACTACATGTCCGTGTCAAGAATTGATATGCACAAATTTTCGTGTCGGAGGAAACCCCCAAAAATAACCCGTATCGCCAAATTAACGGGATATGGCCTACACGTACCCAATTATGGATACGACACAATTCATAAATAAGCAAATGCATGTCATATTGATCTATTTGACCAATTGACAAATACCACATGTGCCAATCTCGAAATTTCTCTAAAATTTGACACAAAAATATACATAACTTCCACCATAGGTCTCCTATGAACCTAAAACTAAATCCTATAGGTAGCCTATGTATGTGGGGTAATTTTTTATGGTCAAATATTATATTTAGAACCTATTCCAAGAGGAATAACTAAAATATACCTATTGGGAGATGGATTCCCAATGATAATCCCTAAATATTGAAATATAGCTCCTCCTTGTAGATCTTGGCCTCCTCCTTGTAGATCATTACTTTTCTCTTGTAGATCCTTGTTGTAGTAGCCTCAATTGAAGAATATGGAAGGAATTTATGAAAAAAATTGTGAGAAAATGATGAAAGAATGAACAAATTTGAAAGGGGAAAATATAGATCTAATTGGAATAAAAAATAAAATGAGAGACACTCTCTCTCCTTCTCTTGCGGCCGGCCATATACCCCTCTCCCAAGCCATTGTAAAATGTTCAAAAAACCCTTTGGGGCCTCTCACGAAGAAATTAATTAAGGGGGGAAGGTTCTAGTCTAATGGTTTCACTAATTAATTCATCCTCCTAATCCATGGGCCTAATTCATGGGCTCAATCTAAACTAAACTAAAAATGTTGGGTTCATGCATCTCATTAAATGGTTAGGTCCACTACACAAGTCTAAAATAATCTAGTATCTAAAAATAATTAAATAATACCACAAATAATTAATTATGCATGCACAATATTTAAATATAATAAATCCTAAAAATAAAATACTTGTGTCAATTACCAAATTACCCTTGATTGAAAATGTCAGGGTGACACTTGAGTCCATAAAGTATCATAATACAACGATGCAACCCAACAACCAAACAAGGATATGGGTTGAATTATCATGCCATGATAGCCCACTTTCCTGGCTAGGCACATATTACAAGCAATTTAAATGGCCAATCATGTATTACAGCTTCGTATGTGATCTCTAGGTTATCCCAGTAATGCAATATATGAGTATCCTCATATCGTTCCATAATCGAGTAGGGTTGGTTAAACCAATGATATATGAGCAAGAATACATATAAATATTACACCAGTCCCTTGCAAGGTCCCTAAGGTAATTAATGATGAGTAACAGTTTCAGACTTTCTATAGGAAAGATACTAGCTCGGTCTTATATTTAGATCAAATACTGCACTCCACTAATACGGATGATATACAGTATCAGTGGTGGTCAGCCTTTACGTTTAGCTAATTTAGGGTGGTTCGACATGCACGATCTTAAGATACCATTCCCTCCTAATGCTCTACCAATTAAGTTTCTTAGTTAACCCTAGGTTAATTAGAATCTCATGCATAGTCACATGAATATTCTTTCTTAGATGTCATACCTTAAGTATGGGCACTCTTGATATGAATCCATATTATCACTTGAAAGTTAAATCTAGATTCATCCAAGTATGATGCAATAATCAATACTATCTAGCCACGGCTAAAGTCACTGTTCAACTACCAGATCCATGCATGGAAATAATTACATATATCATATAGCAGGAGTATGTGGCACGATGGCTTACTATATATCAAGTAGCACTCTCGGTACGATCAAGTGTATCAACACGAATATAATAGTTAGGGCAGAAATAAGTTCTAGTATCAAGATCATGGATAAGTTATCAGGTTGCAAGTTATTCAGGACATGATAACCTAATACTGGTCATATTAATTTGTTACTTTATTATATCGATGAATGAGGATAAGAGTAGTACGAGAACCCCTTGAGATCATATCCACAACCCTTAAACCAAACAAGGACGGGGTTACAGAATGTCACCCGAGTTAACTATGTCTCTTATTCTATCCAACGTATAATAAGGTGAGCAAGAAAAAGTAATTTAATTAGCAAGTAAAATAGCAAGTGCTTATAGGGCCATATCTACAGGGCTCATGTTAGGTACTTAGTCAATTTAGCATATAGTCATAACTAGGTTATTTGGTCCATACATTCAAGATCGAAATACAAATTATCCTCATCCTCAAAATTATTCAACCAATATAAAAGTTAAACCAAGCAAAGGGCCCAACATGCACTGGAAATAGTAGGCGCATAAAGCAAGTTGGCGCACAAACATACATAAATAAGGTTGGCCCACAAACTCATAGAAATAAGGTTGGCGCACTTTCACAAGAAAGTTCACGATCTATAAAGGGATGGAGCACTTTGTCAAGTTAACCAACACGGCGCACTAGACAAAAGTGCACGGGGCAAGAATAAGGCGTGCTTTCAAAGAAAGTGCACGAGCAAGCTAGCTAAAAGAAAAAACATACAATCCGAGGTCAAAGCTCGACAGTCGAGAAACTTTTTAGTCAAGGAGCACACAAATCAATAACACAAAAATTGAGAAACCAACCAAAGTTTTGTCCCTAAGAAAATAAAGAGAAAAAAAAGTATGCGAGCAGACCAAACGTAAGAAAAGTGCGCCGGCTGACAAAACATAAAAAAAAATGTGCCAGATTACCAAACACAAAGAAAGTGCGATGACTGACTATGGCGCACTTTCTCTTTGTTTCCCAGGGAGAACTTTGATTGAATACGCACAAAAGTGTGTCAACTGGGTTTTCTCTCGAAAGTGTGCCACTTACTCAAGAAGTATGACTGACGCACTTTTATTAGGAGACTGAGTACAGTATGATTTGTACGCACGAAGAGTTGGAATAGCACACTAATGCGCCCAAAGTAAAATATACGTAGTTCTATGCCAAAGGGGTTCTCTGACATACTCTTCACAGAGCATTATTATTCTTCTCCAGTCAGCCATTTTAGTATACGTATTGTATCAAGTTTCTGCACTAAACTTAGTTAGACTCGAAATCAAGCACGGCCAAAATCAAAGTTACATAGACTATGGTGCTCTACACTATGAGCTAATTAGTATTATAAAACATAAAGTTATGGAAGATCAAATCCTAAAAAAATAAAAGTGAATCCATAGACCTAAACTCAGGTCTTCGCAATTTCAACCAAGAAAATCAAGAATAGCAAATATTAAAGATGAATGGGTGCTAGGTCCCAATAATTTGAGCTAGAAATAAATAAAATATTAAAAACTAAAAGCATGCATAAATACATGGTTCTTCTCTTATGCAAGATGTACTTGCCTACGGAGGGAGAGAGAAAACTTAAGAGAGAGAAATAGAAAGGAAATAATGAGCAGAGAGGGAGAAATGAGAATATATAGGTTTATGTGGACCTTTGGATCACTCAAACCCATCCAAGCCACACATGCCACCAACCCAACCAAATCCACTCTCTCCATAACTCGGGTTTGGTCTAACCAATAGCCAGGCTATCAAAAAATATGCACCAAAGTGCGCCAAGGACAATATACACCAAAGTACGCGGGGAAAGGGGGCTTACATCTCTACCCAGCTTAGAAAAATTTTGGGTCAGAATTCAAACTCAAGGCTAGCTAGAGATATCAAAACAAAAAACAAACTAACTACAAGTAATCTGCACATACAAACAAATAACAACACAAATAATAAAGCAAACCAATATCACCTCACATGAGTGCTTGTTGATCACAGAATAAAAGATGCAAAGGCATACGAAGGAAATATATCTTATGATTCGAATAGGTACGGGTACCGAGATCAAATATCGTCCTCGCGCTCCCACATTAACTCCCCCAATGAGTGATGGCCCCAAGCAATACGAACAAGATGGATAGTCCGGTTCTTGAGTATCTTCTCTCTCTGATCCAAAATAGACACGGGCTGTTCCTCGTAAGTTAAGTTGGTACTAACGACTAACTCAGAGTGATCGAGGACATAACTCAGGTCCAGGATATACCTACGTAACTGAGACACATGAAATATATCATGTACTTCATGAAGCGAAGGTGGAAGGGCAAGACGATAAGCAACATCCTTTACCCTCTCAAAAATATCAAATGGTCATACATATCGTGGACTAATCTTTTCGTGAACCCTGAATCTAATGACTCCACGGGTAGGAAAAATTCATAAAAATATGTGGTCGCCGACAGAAAACTCTAACGGCCTACGATGCTGATTTGTTTAATGACGGTGTTGATCTTGTGCAACCCGAAGTCGCTTCCTGACCTGCTTAAAATTATTTGAATAATTATTTCAGGCCCCAATATATTTCGTTCACCAATGTTATCCCATACCAAGGGTGATATGTACTTCCTTCCGTACAATACCTCAAAATGAGCCATCTGTATGCTGTCTTATAACTATTGTTGTACGAGAATTCTACTAAGTAAATATGATCCTCTCACGACCCACCAAAGTCTAAGGTACAAGCCCACAACATATCTTCCAAAGCCTGGATTGTCCTCTTTGATTGTCCATCTATCTGGGATGATATGCGGTACTGAATCTCAACTTGGTACCTAAACACTCATGTAAGATTTTTCAGAAATAAGATATAAAGTGAGTATCATGATCTGACACTACGCTCGCTGGGACTCCATGCTGCCTCACTATCTGCTACATGCACATCTCTGCTAACTGCTCTATGGACTTCCCTATTCGGAAGGAAAAATAATGTGCCACTTTCGTGAGTCGATCTACTATAACCCAAACTGCATTACATCTATTAGGGGATCTAGGTAAATCGATCACAAAGTCTATCGTAATATGTTTCCACTTCCACTCTAGAATAGACAGGGGGTTGTAACAATCATACTAGTCTTTGTTGTTCTGCCTTCACTTGTTGACATACGAGACATCACAAAATAAACTGAGCGATCTCTCTTTTTATTCCGTTCTACCAGAAATATTGCTTGACATCATGGTATATCTTCGTACCTCCGGGATGAATAGAATACTGGAAAATATGTGCCTCGGTCATCACTTATAGTCGGATATCTCCACTTGGCACACAAAGATAGTTTTTAAATATGAGTGTTCTGTCTTCGTGAATTCTCAATTCCCTCCTAAGACTTAACTCACATTCTACCCTAAGATTCTGAATCTAGACGTCTTTTGTCTGAGCTGACTTGATCCTCTCTACCAAAGTTGACTGTATCTAAAGACTGACTAATACTCTCTTCTTTTGAGGTAACACTACCTCGATGCCCATCTCTTAAAGATCTTCTAGAATGTGCTGCTGAGTTGTCAATAAATATGGTGCCTCTCTTACTAGATTATCTGCCACCATATTTGACATGTCTGGATAGTACTGAAGTGCCATATCATAATCATCAAATAACTCTAGCCACCTCCTATGTCTCATGTTCAAGTCCTTTTGAGTGAATATGTACTTCAAACTCTTTGTGATCTATAAATATCATCACCCGATCGCCATATAGGTAATGTCTCCATAACTTGAGAGCAAATACTACTGCTACACATCTGCTACTATCTTCAGAATTGGTCAGTTCTTTACTACTTCAACCTTCTTGGGGTCCATTGATACTCCTGCTCCTGAGATGATGTGCCCCAAGAATGACACATAATCTAACCAGAACTCACACTTACTGAGTTTAGCATATAAATGATACTCCCTCAGAACTTGTACTACCTTTCAAAGATGTTCTTCCTGCTCTTCTTCACTACTAGAGTAGACAAAAATATCGCCTATAAATACCACTACAAATTGATCGAGATATGGCATAAAGATATGATTGATCAAATCCATGAATATTACTGGTGTATTAGTCAATCTGAATATCATAACTAAGAATTTGTAATGCTCGTATCGAGATCAAAATGTTGTCTTCAGTATGTTTTGCTTCTGGACTCTTACTTGATGATATCTTGATTAAAGATCTATCTTGGAAGATACTCTTGCTCCACTTAATTGATCAAATAAGTCATCAATCCTAGAAAATGGATACTTGTTCTTTACTGTTACTGTATTCAATTGCCTATAGTCGATACATAAATGTGTCGACTCATCCTTCTTCTTTACTAGAACTACTAGTGCTCCCCATGGTGATCTACTAGTTTGAATAAACTTATTCGTCTTTAGTTCTTCCACATATTGATACAATTGGTTAAGTTCTATTGGTAACATCTGATAGACCTTGTTGGAAATTGATTCTGCTCCTAGCTTCAACTCTATGAAGAATTTTACTTCTCTTACTGGGGATAATCCTGGAAGCTCACCCAAAAATAAATCAAGAAATTTTTTAATTACTCTAGGGAACTGATCTTCAACTCCTGCCACTGCTGTAATGCCACCTTCATGTTGGTCCTTCACCTTTTTATTAAAGATAAATTCTTTCTTGCTCGGGATGTAAAATAATACTCTACCCCAATGATAATCTATCGTTGCAGGACTATCTCTCAACAAGTCCATGCCTAAAATAACGTCGAAGTTACCCATAGAGAACTCGATCAACTTTGTAGGTGATAAATGCTCGTATATTACGATTGGACACGCTAAACATACTCTATTGACTACTATGAGTCCGTTACTAGTGAGTATATTCAGCCTCTCTGACAATGCCTCAAACTCCAATCCAATACGTATTGCAAATCGTGCACATACAAATGAATGTGATGCTTCTAAATCAAATAATGTTATGGCAGGAAAAGATATAACAAGAATGTTACCTGCTACCACGTCACTTGATGCCAATGTCTCCTCCAGAGATAGGGTAAAAGCTTGCTCTTAGCCTTACGGTGCTTCTTGTTGCTACCTTCAGAGGTATGTAGTAGCATTTAATTTCAGTCAATAGTTTTTACCATATATCTGTTTTAATTTCGAGGACGAAATACTCTAAGGAGGGTAGATTGTAAACCCCCTCGACCAAATTTAGGTCTACCTGGCTTAGATAGAGAGACTAGGGTTAGTTTGGAGCCATTTGGAATTAGAACATAGTATTTTAGATTAATGTACAAATTTTGTATCACTTGGTGCACCTTACCGTTGTTTCGATATTTGGAGCGCTACTCCAGCTTTTGCTTTCAAGTAAATTTTACACACTTGCCCTAGACGTGCCAGCCTTCCATTCTGACATTTGTGTAACTCATAAATATATCTCTTGTGCTTTATTTTAGTCGCATAATATTCGTTACAAATATCTATTTTTAAATCCAAATAAATCTAACTTAACATCTTTGTCCGTTCTAATCAAAATTGGAGACACAACCTCGGCCTATTTTATGTAACCCAATTTATGGTAATAATCTACTCTGAGTCTTCTGCATCCATGACACTTGTGTCCCACCCAATTTTAATCTTATGCACTTCTAATTAATTAAAGAACACCCATTGACACTAATTTTAATTAAATTGGTGCAATGACCCAACCTAAACCAAAACTAGACCCAACACCAATCCAAACTCCCACTCATACCCTCATAGTTCATACAAAATACCACATAACCATTTAATCTACTACAACACACCAAACATGGTATTTTTCCTTATCCAATCATAATTCTCCCTTGTTTGTGCAATTTCCAAATTATTGGGGCCTTTGTTCAAATAAGCAACTAGGTGTCCACCTTCCATTGGAGCAAAGCAATAAAGAAAACCCTTCTTTATGCCATGATCGGTCATACCTTCATTTTTCCCCCATTTTTGTATGTACTATGCATCACTTTACACCTTTATTCATCACCACCCTCCATTCAAAATAAACCCCATCCCAACCACTCATTTCCTCATGAGGATCCTTCCCTCATCCTTAGAAATAGCTATGTAGCCGGCCCTAATCCCCATGCTCACCTTCTCTCTCTCTTTCCTTCATTAACTCTCTCTCCCTCTCCAAAAATTCAGCCATCACCACCTCCCCATCATCAAGAAATCGAAACCCTAATATCCACCATCAACCTCCCCATCTCCTCCTCCGACCAACTTCCTCTCTTCCTCCGACCATCACCCATGGCCACCCCACTGTCACCACCTCCTCCTTCATTCGACCTTCTTCATCGATCGCCCTCTTCCTCCCTCTCATTAGCCGGCCACCACCATAGCCATAACCATTAACATCCCGCTACCACCATCCTCTCCACGACCATTAACCACCAACATAGCCATTACCCACGACCACCCCACTATCACCCGACCTCCCCTCCTCCTTCTTCCTCTTCTCCTCCACACGACCTCCACCACCGTCGACAGCCACCATCATCCTCTATGACCATCCCGCCACCACCATTATCCCCACGACCATCAACCACCACCATCACCTCCACCACCACCCTCGCCTAGCCGATACGTTGCTGCTACTGTTATTGCTGCTGATGTTGTATAGTCTAGTCATTGGAGCACCCCCACCCATCGGAGATAGGCCACCCACGAGCCGTAGGCCAAGCACCCCCTCCCTATTTAGAACTAAACCTAGGTATGTATATCACCTCATTTTCCTTCTTTATTTTATGGTTGCATAAACCTATGAATGTATTAACCCTTTTATCACCTTGTTTATAATTACAGAATATATGTATATGGGTTGGAATGGTATTTAGTAATCAAATATTGCATGAGCTACGTCCATGACTAGGGTATTTTGTATGACACTTGTATTTGTGTAGTACCTAGGTCCTTAGACTAATTTATCATATGTGCACCCTAACCTGTTAGCTAGGACACGTGATTAGTATTACATGATATTTGGAGTTGTAAAAATATATTGGTAGCATGGTAGCTAACTGTCTTGTTGTGCACAGTATTTGAGGACATATGACGTACTCGTACATGGAGACCTAGATGGTTAACACTATCAAACTTGTCTTGGATAACAACTTAGCACCTACTTGAACCTTAGTTGATCTTGGTTTTAATATTTGAGAATGTACATTTAGAGGGACATGACACTTGTGCATTTTAGATACTTGCACACTCGACCCTTCTAGTTGACAGATTATAACCCCTACTTGCGTTAGCTTCTAGGTGCAGTGTAGTTGTATTTTTATGGGTACTAGTATAATGACTGATGGTTAGTATATTATATTATATATATATGATCGTTGGATCGTTCGGGCGAGGCTTCGGGAGCAGGATTTTGGCATTCACAACTTGAGAATCCAGGCAAGTATACCTTGCCTTGTTTATTGTTTAATTCAAGTTATTAAATGTTGTAATTATTATATATAATTGTGCACGTCCGAGAATAACTCGGGTGCAGTCGACGATTGCGTAGATGTGTACTATATTGACTTAGTCACTAGCAGACTCACTACTATTTTAAAGATATTATGATATCTTCCAAGACCCTGACACTTCTTACACTCATCACGATGATAAACTAATATTGGGATACGAGTTGGCATACCCGACTAGCTATCGGTGCGTGCGACATGCATAACGATTTTAGTACGTAGTCAGGTTAGCCTAGTTATTTGAGACCTGGGATGTAGTTACATAGTACGCACGTCGTGTATTCGACTTGTATATTTGCATTGGGCGGGAAGGACAGCTGGTAGGCGTATGGGATATACACATTAGTACCCCTAGTATCCGTCGGAGCTACAGGGAGTGATGACCTCTTTATTCAGATTCTATGATCTACGGAACGATATGGATGTTATACTATTCATATTCCATATTCTACAGAACGATATGGACGTTATATCACGCAGATTCCACGTTCTATGGAACGATATGGATGTTATACTATGCAGATTCTACGTTCAACGAAAAGATATAAACGTTATATATTTATGCCTTCACCTACCCATACGTACCAAGGTTGTCCTCAGATTACATTCACTTAGATGGTTAGTACATCGCCTTTACTTATTCAGTATTTTTGTATCTTGTTTCGTCCCTCTGAGGACCTGGTTCCCTTCCAGATTTGGACGAGACATACTATCCGACAGTGTACGGGCCCGAACAGGAGACGAGTTACGCGACCGAGGAGGAGCTTGAAGTGTTACCTTCAAAGTTTCCTTGATCACTGGTAGGCCTTCCACCTAGGGCTGGAGCATCTTTATCTAGTTAGTCGATGTTCTAGCCTAGTACTCTTATCTATCCTTCCGTACGCTTATTTCAGTATTGTAGTGGGTTTATTCCCATCAGACTTATTTGGATTGTATTATGACATTCAGATTCTGTACTTATTTCTAGTATTTATTTTAGCACTTCTTATTTATATTCTGTGGATGAGATTAGATATTTACTTACTGCATGTTAGCATATTAGACTTGATAGTATTTTAGGACAGCGTAGTATGCTTCGTCGGGTCCATTAAATTGGGAAATCCTTTGGATTCGTATTAGGTGGTGTCACTACCACATTCCAGAATAGGGGTATTTTTATCCTTTTATTTATTTAATTTAATGTTTTAATATTTCATGATATTTATTTATATTTAATTGCTGTAATTTTATTTGATTGTTGTACCTTACCGTTGCTTCGATAATTGGAGCGCTACACTAGCCATTTCCTTTTTACTAATTTCATACCCTTGTCCTAGGCGTGCTAGCCTTCTATTTTGATCATTGTGTAACTTATAACTATGTCCTTTTATGCTTCATTTTAGTCGCATAACATTCATCGCAAACGATTATATTTAATTCTGTATAAATCTAACTTTGTATCCTTGTGTGTTCCAATCGAAATTGGAGACACAATCTTGACCCATTTTGTACAACCTAAATTATGATAATATTCTATTCTGAGTCTTCTTCTTTCATGACACTTGTGTCCCACCTTATTCTAGCCCCGTGTACTTCCAATTAATTTTAGAACATCAATTATATTAATTTTAATTAAATTAACCCAAAAAACCAACTTGTGCAATTTTTTAATTATTGGGTACTTTTATGCAAAAGTGCATTGAGGTATCCACACCCCATTGGACCAACACATGAAGAAACCCCATTTTCCTTCATGTGAATTTTCTCTATAATTTTTGGAGTGTGTAAAACTCAACATCAACCCTCATTAAATCTTAGCCCTCTATTTTGAAATAATGCAATCCTAGCCCTCCAAATTTCTACATAAAGAAGCCAAGACCCTTTCCAAGGAGTATTGATCAGCCCAACTACCTAGGTCAACCTCAAAACCCTATTTCCCACATATATATATATATATATATATATATATATATATATATATATATATATATATATATATATATATATATATATATATATAACTTTTCCTTACTATGCATTAACCCAATACCTAAACTATTCCTAGCCGAACCCCACCTTACCTCTCATGTTCATCATCTCCCCCAGACCCGCCGACCGGAGCAGCCATGTCCGTCCACCGCAACCCGCCTGTCAGCCCTTACTCCATGCTCGCAGACCCGACCTATAGAACCGCTGACAGTGATCCCGCCGACCGCCAACACCACCCGACTCCACGATTGGACCGCCTGACCCCGAGACATCCCGCCTGCACCGAGCAACACCCCGTCGACTTCCCTCACCTGAGTCTGCTGTTCTCGACACTACCACTCCTCGTCGACATCCCTCCTCGACTGAATGCCATGGCAGCCGCCTGATCACCCGTCGGTCCTTGCTGAACGACCCCATCACGACTGAAACCGACCCCGTCTTCCCTCACGACTCGACATCGAATACTCCCTCGTGTACGTGCATGCCGAGGCCAAGGTGCAAAATATTCTCTTGTAATTTTGTTCGTGTGTTAATGATGTTAGGATTTAGCGTGTTCAGTAGATATTCATTGCGAGACCATGCAATAAACCCAAACTCGTATACGTATACGTACGCGTATGCGTATAATAATCAATTTATATATATATATATATATATATATATATATATATATATATTGTGTAGGATTAAATGCAAAATACTAGTTATGACTATATATGTATATATATTGTATGACCCTAGTTTAACTGTGGATTTTCTCGTATAATTGCATTGACCATGTGACTATGAATATTGTGAGTTGACTGCCTTATGTACACAAACGTACGGGCAAGACATGTGTTAGTGATTAACTGTCTGATTGTACAACATTTGAGGACGTGACACCCGTGCAGCTAGATGCACACTTGACCCTGTTAGATGACAAGTAGCACCCTTAGCGTAGTCTCTGAGTTCAGTGTACTTATGATTGTGTGTATGTTAGTGTATCGACTGATTCTGTATTATTATTAAATAATGTCTATAGGACTGTTGGATTATTCAGACAAGATATCGTAAATAGGACATTGGTATTTCCAGCAGAGGACCACAGGCGAGTACATTCTCTGACAGTTTTTATTATGTTGATCATCTCTATGATTCTAGTTGTATAGCATACTTGATTTTGACACTATGGATACACGGGTTAGCATCATCGAGACCTGTCACGAGGAGTCGTGATTGGAATCTATCGTGCTAGCTGGGGACAAAAAAATATTAGTAGATTATGTGATCATACCCAACTCTACATGTATCATAGCTCACCCACACCTCACGTCGGTGCAGCCTGACCATTACATGCCTCATAGCCTGTTACATGTGATTAGCCTGACTATTGCTCGCATCATAGCTATCCGGATGGTTAGCCTGACCTTACATGAATCATAGCTAATCATATGTAACAAGCCTGATCAGACTCAAGTCGATCACATGATATGTTGATATTTCACACACTTAGCTAGTTAGTCTATACATGTATTTCTAGTTATTGATCCAGCATTCCCATATATTCTAGTTATTGTTCTAGTATTCACTTATATTCCAGTTCATTGTTCTAACATGCACCTGTATTTTTGTTCATTACTAGTATACCATTGATGATGATATGTTCTTCAGTATTTCTTATTTCTAGTATTGTTTATTGCCAGTATTTATATCCATCTTGTATTTCTTTACACTATATCATAGTTTTTGTCAATATATGTGGAACTGTTGTTAGTGTTTGTACTTCGCTCAATCCTAACTGGATATTTTTCCAGAGGATCTTGAGGATTTCTGTCCTACACACTATAGACCATGTATAGAAGCAGACTACACACCAGAGATATTAGAGGAGTCTATTCCCATAGAGGAGACACTACCTGCAGCTATTTAGACAGCATTTATTTTATGTATTTGAGACTTATTTTGAGGTTTATATTAGTTATGTTGAGACATGTTAAGTTTAAATTGAGACTTGTGGAGACTTTCTTTTTATGTTGGATAGCTAGACTGTAGTTTATCTCTATTTTGAGATATTGTGTTTGACTATATCATTCTTCTTATCTTTTATCGTGTTATTTATATTCTTATAGCTTTTGTGATTGAGTATACATTATGAGATGCTGAGAGATATTTATTTTATTATACTCCTTATGGAGTTGATATCATTGACAGGTTGTGAGTTGTGTTTAGTATATTATTAAGACCTAGACAGCGTTCTACCGTCGATGCTGTAGCGTAGGCTGGACGTACCCACGTACTCGTGCCCCTATATCGGGTGCGGGTCCTGACACATTTTTAGTGGTGGCCAATACAGGTCTAGCTTCATAAGTTGTGCGATGTCGTGGTAGTGCGATGACTTAGTTGTACTACTGTGAGCCTGCGATAGGATATAAGAAATATTATTTTGGATGAGAGTATGCTCAATCATAACTAGGAAATTTTTGATCTTATAATGCTATTCGGTATAATTGCTTCCTTTGGAATTTTACTGTCCTTCCTTGATGATATCATATCTATTACCTTAATTGATTCCATTCAATCTGTCTTCAGGATGCAGCCAAAAACTAGGTCTTTGAGATTGGGAGCAGCAGCTTCAGAGAGGTCTGCCACCTCTCGACCTGACAAGCAGACATCTGGAGTTCCTCCTACATCTCCTATTCATGTGGGAGTATCTGCAACTATTGGGATTTCTTCTCCACCTGTTCAGAGGATTGCCCCAGCTATGACAGACAACCTTCCACCACCACCGACCCTGATTCCTAGAGGTATGTCCACTGACGGGGCACAGATGTTCGCGCTTATCCAAGGCATGTTAGAAGCCCAGAGAGTGACAGTAGAATCTCAGTGTGTTCAAGCTGAGGCTCAAAGGGTGCAAGCAGAGGTGCACCAGGCACAGACAGAGCTGATAAGAGAGAGCATAGAGAACGCTCATCAGGTGGCCCTCTAGGCTATAGAGAGAGTAGCACAACACCAGCAGCATCCTGGCCAGCAGCACCAGAGGCCAGGTACTATAGTGGACTTTAAGAGGATGATGCCTCGAAAGTTCAAAGGCACCGAAGGGATACTCTACGCTGACGAGTGGCTAGAGGATATAGAGAGGAACTTGTGTTTGGCACAGATTTCGAAGATTCTTCAGATCGAGGTTGCTGGCAGTCAGATGTTTGATATCACACTGACATGGTATCTTAAAGAGCCGAGACTCACGGACGGAGGACTTACTTGGTAGGACTTCAAGGAGATCTTCAAGGAGAAGTTCTTTCCTGACGTAGCTTTGGGAGCATTGGAAAGTCAGTTCCATGACTTAGTCCAAGGAAGCATGTCAGTCATGAATACGCCGCAGAGTTTTGCCGTTTGAGTCGATTTGTGCCATCGATGATTCGAGACCCAGGAGATAGAGCCCGAAAATTCATAAAGGGGTTGAATAAAGAGATCAAGTCTCGTACTTCGGGACGATGTATTGCTATATTTGAGGGTATTCTGATGGATGCCCAGATTGCTGAAGATGACTTGGATCTCAGGCCCAAGAGAGGACATGATACTTCTGGAGGAACAAGTGGTAACACAGGACCGACCAAGCGCCCACACTTTCAACAACAACAGAGGCCATACCAGCAGCAACACCAGGCACCAGTTCAAGGACACATCCAGCAGCAGCAGTAGCCACAAAGACATAATTGGTCCATTGCCCAGTGTGCATATTACGGGAAGATAGGACATACCAGAGACATCTGCAGGAAGAGATTGGGTACATGCTTGTCCTGTAGATTGTCAGCACATTAGCTGAGGGACTAGCCATCTATTCAGACTCGTCAGGGTGGAACAGCCGCTCAGAGAGGACCAGCTAGAGTACCTACTGTACCAGGAGGCCAGCGGAGGGGACCTCCACTTCCACCATAGCAGCAAAGGTTTGCTTAGCACCAGCAGCAACAAAGAGGAGCACCACAGGGACGCACATATGCCATGACGATTAAGGAGGCCGAGCTTGCTGGAGACGTGATTTCAGGTTTAGTTTCTCTCAATTCTATTCTAGCACTTGCATTATTTAATTCTAGCGCTTTCCATAGTTTCGTATCTGTATCCTATGCTCTTCAACATTGTTTAGAAACGAAACTGTTAGATAGGACTTGCAAGATCATGACTGAGGAGGCATTATCCTAGTCCATGATTATTGCAAGGATCAGAGAGTATCATTAGGAGGCCGAGAGTTGAGTATAAGTTTACTCGTTATGCCACTTCCGGGATATGATATTGTACTCGGAATGGACTGGTTGAGTAGACACCATGCTACTATAGATTGTCACGGAGGCAGAGTAATATTTCAACCACCAGGAGAACCAGAGTTTAAGGTCGCCAGAGGAGCAGTGAAGCAGAGCAGAGGCACTTTTGTGGAGCTAGAAAGAAAGAAGAGGAGTTACCACATGTTTTGATAGTGGAGTTCCTGGATGTATTTCGAGAGGAGTTGCCAGGCTTACAGCTAGACAAAGATGTTGAATTCTCTATAGACTTGGTACTATGAGCGGAGCCCATTTCACAACACGTCTATAAAGTCAACAACAGCGAGCTAGCAGAACTAAAGAAGCAAGTTGAGGAGCTGCAAGACAAAGGTTTTATTAGATCTAGTTCATCACCATAAGAAGCTCCGGTATTGTTCGTACTGAAGAAGGATGGCACGGTACGCATGTGTATCAATTATAGAGCTCTAAATAACCTCACTATCAAGAACAAATACCCGTTGCCGAGGATAGATGGTCTTTTTGATCAATTGAGCGGAGCAAAGGTATTTTCAAAGATAGACTTGAGGTTAGGCTATCACCAGGTGAAGGTGAAGAAGGAAGACATACCGAAGACAGCCTTTCAGACCAGATATGGCCAGTTTGAATTTATGGTAATGTCGTTTGGTCTAACTAATGCACCAGCAGTATTCATGAACTTGATGAACAAGGTATTCCACCGGTACCTTGAGAAGTTCGTAGTGGTATTCATCGACGATATTCTAGTATATTCGAAGACCCTAGAAGAGCACGAAGAGCACCTGAGGATGGTCTTAGAGACTCTCAGGAAATAGGAGTTGTACGGAAAGCTTTCAAAGTGCGAGTTCTTTCTTGACAAGGTTGAATTTCTTGGACATATGGTGACGGATGACAGAATTTCAGTTAACCCAAAGAAGATAGAGGGAGTGGATTCATGGGCTACCCCCAGTTCTGTAGCAGAGATCAGGAGTTTTCTCGGACTAGTAGGATACTACAGGAGATTTGTACAAGACTTCTCCAAGATTGTAGAGCTGATGACTGTTTGTGGTGGAAAACGAAAGAATGAAAATGTATTCAAGATAGGGTTTACACGAAACCCGCCTTCTTTGGTTTACAAACAAACTTGTACAATTTGATCCTATACGAGGATGTGGAAGTACAATTTATTTAATCTGGGTAAATATTGCTATAGGTGTCTGATCTGCAGTCGATCACTTTAGCCCTTGGACCACACGATGATGAAGAAGTGCCGTAGAAGACAGGAAGCAACTTCGAAGGTTGCAAAAGAGGGTGGATGCACGATGCCAAAGTCGTCGATCCCTACTCTTTGCCTGAGCTTCGGATTCTCTCTCTCTCTCTCTCTCTCTCTCTCTCTCTTGACCTCTCTCTTGACCTATGGTTTGATCTTTCTTGGAAGTTCGACCTTGGATCTGATATTGGTTTTCTTGACCAATTTCCCGACCTTGTTCCTCATTGATAGAGGTCTCTATTTATAGAGTTTTAGTGACAGTGACCACTCCGTCGGTATAAAAACCGAGGAGTAGAAAGTACAGCACCCTTTTACACAACGGTTAAAATAACTAATGCCTGCGTATAGATGGTCCTTTGAATGAGCGTGTGATGCGGGTCCAACTAAGGGACAAAATGTGCATAATCGCTACGAAGATCACGGCGTAGAAGCCACGTAGGTAGGTAGCCCTTGTGTAGAAGAGGTGGGCGTAGAAGCCAATGTCTGTCACCATGGCGTAGAAGCCAAGTAGGCATAGAAGCCGAATAGGCATAGAAGCCGAGCGGTCATAGAGGCCGAGTGGGCGTAGAAGCCAAGTGGTCATAGAGGCCAAGTGGACGTAGAAGCCGAGTGGTCATAGAGGCCGAGTGGGCGTAGAAGCCGAGTGGGCGTAGAAGCCAAATGGGCGTAGAAGCCGAGTGAGCATCGGAGCTGAATGGGCGTAGAAGCCGCTGCGTACCGTGCCAGAGTGCTGATGTGGACGTCTTAGCTGGAATTACGGCTTTTGAAGATATAATCCAATCTCTTGCATTAAATGCCAAGATTTGCCACCATCCTGTGTATTAAATACAGAGGCATATTTTTGAAGGTCTGCAGCCCTTCTGTGCATCAGTCGCAAAGACGTGCCTCGAGAAACTGTCACCGCTCTGTGTATTAGACGTAGAGACGTGCCTCGAGCAACTGTCATCGCTCTGTGCATTGGTCGTAGAGACGTGCCTCGAGCCCCGTACGGAGTGCAGCTTTTGACGTGGCAAGCGATTCTTTCGCAGAGCGTAAGGAGCTCTCATCTGCCTGTGTAAAACTAGGCAGCGTATTCCTCTGTGTACGTAAAAGAAGTTTACGCAAAGAAGATGGTGGTAAATAACAGCCTGGGTCGCAGTGCCGTGCCATCATTATAGCCGTCGTCTGGGTAGCCGTGTAGTATCCCTGGGTAGTCGAGCAGTATCCCTTTGTCAGAGGTCCAGACATCAGGTTTATTGCAGGATCTGACAGGTTCACTTCGGAGAATACGAAGCATCTCTCGTACACTTCAATAATGCGTTGAAAGAGGATGGGTTTTACGCCTAGTGGTTGATGAAGCACCCTGTTTACGCTGAAGCGGCTTGGACGTACTGCCTTACGCGGATGGTCCTTTGAGCTTATATTTTACGCTGTGTTCAGCAAAAAAAGCTCTGTTTGCACGCTTGATGGCTCTGAAGGCCTTTGTTTACGCTGCTCTGCATCAATATGCTGCGTATAGCCATCCAGCGTATTTTTCATGCTTCTACAAGACCCCCTTCAAAGCTTTCAAATTCCTCAGAATTTGAAACGCTTTGAATGAAGCATGAACCGCTCCTCGTAACTCAAAACGTTTCTGAATGGAGCGTTGAAACGGTCGATACTGACTTTATGGCAAATTTATTGGGGACCGGTGTGACCTCTTTCGCCTATAAAAAAGGCTGGGGGGGTTAACCCGTTCTCCCCACATTTCTATTACCACGCAGAGATGATCGCCGGAGTTCGTCGGGTCGACCTGAGGAAGAAGGAGATCATGTTCTTCCAGCGTGTAAGGAGCCAAAAAAGATGGCGTCTTCGAGCAAGTGTCCACTACAACGATGGATCATGGAAGGATATCTTAGCCTCCCTTGCTCGGGATAATCAGCAACTTTGTATGGTGGTTCTTCGGGAGAGACGAAGAATCATATTTCACCACACTGCTTGCAAGTGGCACCTTCTCCTGTTACCTCCGGGGATGAGAGCAGCAACTAGCTCTGACCTCGGGTATTGAGTTGGGTTAAATACCTCAACTCAATCTGCCACGGCGTTAGGCGTAGGAAAGCAGTACCCTGCTTTTCTGTTGGAGGATGGGTCTATGCCCAGTTTTGTATCCTCCCGCCACTGATCATCTTCTTGGAAGAAGAGAAAGACTGTCACCAACATGAGAACCTGTCAAAACAGCTTCTCGGTGCGATCTTCAGACGATGATGAGAAAGCCCTTTTATCGACGGAGTTACCCTCAGATGTAATCATGAAAATGAAGAAAAATCCTTGTAGATTGGATTTCCCTCATATGTAATCATGATTTTAATCTTTAATAAAGTCGTCTTACTTCTTCATATGATCGTTTTGCCATACGTTGCTGTGAAGTCTGAATATGTGTAGCTTCGACACGTCTGATTTTTTACGCCGACTCTGATAGAAAGAGTGCTAGGTCCAATTTTTTATGCATAGCGAATAGTCCATAGAACGTTGTTGAGCATTTTGAATATTTTAGAACTGTCCTGCTGCTAGGACAGAGGAACCACATAGAGCTCTGAACTGTTGTTTTCACTTCTGATGAACAAAATTTTTGTTAAGACTTCGTCTTCAAGAATTATTTCTCGAAAATCCCTTGGAACAGGGTCGAGAATGGCTGTCAAACTGAGTTGCCATCATGATAGACGAGATATTCAGACTGGAGTCTGGATGAACCTCCAATTGAACCGAGAAGAGTAATTTCTCAATGTTTGAACTCTGTATGTTTCGGGTACTTGGGATATTTTGAGGTCAAGAAGGAGTATCTTTTGTGTGAACTCCTATAATCGACCACCTTGAGAACTGTTCGGATATACGGAAAGTCAGAGATCCGTAGTGTAGATGAGCTAAAAATCCTGAGTTCGTAGCCTATTGAGCGTAGAAAGCCACCAAGCGTGAGATCATCGATTTGGTATCTGCTGAGCGTAAAGTCGTAGGTTTGTAGCCTCTCGAGCATAAAAGCTACCGAGCACAAAGGCATCCGGGCATAAAATCATAGACTTGTAGCTTGCGAGCGTAAAACCGTAGATCTGTTGCTGTCGAGCGTAGAAAGCTCCTAAGCGTAGAACTGTAGATTTGTAGCCTGTGAATAAAAGAAATCTTCCGAGCGTAAGGTCGTGGATCCGTTGCCTCCTAGCGTAAACTAAACGCCACCGAGCGTGAGATCATCGATTTGGTATCTGCTGAGCGTAAAGTCGTAAGTTTATAGCCTCTCGAGCATAAAAGCTACCGAACATAAAGGCATCCGGGCATAAAACCATAGACTTGTAGCTTGCGAGCGTAAAACCGTAGATCTGTTGCTGTCGAGCGTAGAAAGCTCCTTAGCGTAGGAACCGCTGACCTGTTTTTGCACGAAAAACTCTTCGAATTTGCTGACTGTCCGCCTTTCGAGAGTAGTGGGCTGACGTAGTACCCAATCATAACCAAATATTAATTGTGAGATTTGGTTGGGGTTTCGAGGAGTCCGTCCGAGGATTCGAGGAGTCGACCCGAACTCTATATATATCCTAAGCTTTTGAGAGAAAAAGCTTTTCATCCGTCTTCTGCGAAAGAGAGCCTTCGACTGTTTGAGTTTTTCCCCTCGTTCTTTCTCCGAGCACTCCGAGTTTTCAGAAATGGCGCCAAAATAAATCCCCTCCACTAAGGAAAAGAGTATAGGTTCTTCTTCTCGTTCTTCTGCCCCAGCGAGAGAGTCTTCGGTCGGGCAAGGTGAACTTTCTTCTGAGCGAAGTATCCCGCCGACGAGTAGCGCACCCGGCCTTAGAGGTAGAGCATTTGGGATGACAAAGAATGACGAAAAATCCTTCGCACACGTTGAACGTGACCGTGCTAGGTCGTCTTCTGTGCTGATAGCCTCTTTTAGGAAGATGACACACGGAGACGTTTTCATCTTTTACGCCCATATTTCTAATGTGCCAGCGTAAAAACTCCATATTTTCGCAGTTTTGAGCGTAAAAGCTCTGACTGTCGAAAACTTGGTGTATACTATAAAATTTTTTGCTTTACGCTTGTGGATGGCACCTCCGACATAATAACTAAAATTTTGGCAGTCTGGCGTAAAGCACGGACTGTATACCGCCAATTACGCTTCTGGATGTGACTTCCGGCATAAAATGACCAAATTTTGTACAGTCTTAACGTAAAGCACAGACTGTCGTTTCTTGGTCTTTTATGTTACAAGATTTGTAATGACGTGTTTTTCTTGAACTTTTGTAGTTAACTTGCATGAGTCTCCACTGGCCGAGGTGATGGGTTCCGCTGCCGGGATGCTGCACTCAAACTATCTGGAGGATCTGTCCCACGTGACATTTCCTATCTCCGGACCCCAGTATCCTGAAGGAAGGGAGATCTTGATATCGGCCCAGGGCGAGCGGACATTGCTGAACATGATTAACGGGGAGCCCCTGACGTACATAGACGGGGACCAGTACATCAAGCCGGCTTTTCTCTTTGGGGACATGATTGACAACAGTCCCAGACGAAGCCCAAGAGAGAACCCTGGGTTTTTCCTGCCGAGAGTGTGGTCTTGTATCTGCCAACGATGCCGAGAGATTATTCCATCTCGGCTTTCTTCCATGCGACACATTCCAGGAGGATGTTGTGGACGCTGACTCCCGATCTTTACAGCAAGCCGGGAAAGATCTTTCATCTGAAAGGAGCTGACCAGGGGTAGTTTGTCAGCCGCCCTTCCGGCGTTGTGACGCTGTTCAGGAGACTGTATCCGGGCAGCGTCCCGAGTGAGGACAGTTCAGTGATCCAGCCGGTCCAATTGCCGACTTTCTGTAACGACTTCATGGGGTGAGGGGGGTATACCCCAAGGAGAATCCTCGGTGCAATGGGTGGATCACCCCAACAAACCTCCGATGGGCTTGCCTAGTTGACTGGGCCTTCAAGCATTTTTGGAGAGAGCTGGAGGTCATCGGACTGTATGCTGCTGTGAGTACGACGAGTGTTGGGTTGCCTCCCAACCCTAACCTGTTTCTGGCACTGATGGAGCGATATATTTCGCTCACTGGGACCTTCGTCACTCCACTGAGGGAGTTGGGGTTGGCCCTCCATGAGATGGCAGTGATCTCGAGACTGCCGATGGGGGATACCCCATATGAAGAGTATGTTCCCACCAACCGGGAGTTGGAGGACTCAGACCCTCGGGTTATGGAGGTGTATCAGGAGCGGATGTGCCACTACTTCGCGTGCACTGCTTTTTATGATGAGCCTTCTGATTTGGCTCACACCACTAAGTGGATGTCCTACCTTTTCTTCCACCGGGCCAGGGCCGCCAAGTCGAAGAAAGTTTCGGGGGGCAAGAATGAGCCCGTGAACTGTTTGGGCGTGCTCAGTGCCCAGGTCGTCGAGGATCTTATGGAGGATGTTAAAGCTCCAGATCAGATTCTCAATGACGGGGTAGGAAAGTATCCTGAAGACACTAAGGCCTACAGTTACTTGAGGCGCTGCCGCAGGCCTCTGTCTAAGGAAGCCCGGCTGGCTGGCTTTCTTTCCATATGGCTGCGTCAAGTAGTGGTGCCTGGTATTGCGTCTGCGGACTGCCGTACGTCTGGTGTTTGGGGCAAGACTGGGCTTGCTCCCTGCCATGGTGTGCCGTATACAGGCTGGTTTGAGAGCCATGACTGATGGTCTGCTCGTTGATGAAGCTCGGCGTGATAGCTTTCCCCGGGTAGAGTTACCATACCTGTACTTGATGGGATGGTTAATTCTCCACAACCTCCGGGTGATGTCTCCCGGCCCTGGCAGTAGTTCGGGGGGTAGTTTCTTGCTGAACTACAAGGACTCTCCCTTAATGTGAACACAGTTTTAGACTGTTGACTGGTGTTGAACCTCGGTCATTACTGGAAGCTCCTCTGCACTGTCCCCTCTGTACATCATAATCAGTCGGGGATTGGGCTTGAGGATTTAGGTGGAGAGAAGACCAATCTTTCTCCGGAAGCTTTTAATTGGTTGGTCTGCATCAGACCCTCCCATTTGCTGTACAGAAGCGAAGATCGTTGCTTCTTCGAGCCCTACTTGCCCAGTCGGTTCGCCGGGCAGTTTGGGTACGATCAGCTGTACGTGGGCAATGCCGTCACTAGCTTCAGGTCCAGGGGCGGACTCATTGATGGAGCCAGAGGATGGCGGTATTTTATTATGGGTTGCACGAAAGCAATCTTTATCGTGTCGGTCGCCACACTCTCCACGGAGCTGCACATCCTCCATTCGTATGCCCAGTTCTACGTGGCGATCAACACCTTCCATCGCAATTTTGACATGCGTGGAAGCTTTAGGGTGCCTTCTCCCAAGTCTGGGGGAAGAGTCGAAGTCCCCTCGGTTTCGTCTGACGAGGGTGAGGAGTCCGTCACTCCGGATGAGCCTCTGTGTCGGTACCGAGGTGTGAAGTGCCTCCGCTTGCAGGGGCTCTGGCAGTCTCTGGGAAGCTAAGGGCTCCTGCTTCGAAGCAGACTTCCCCTCGCAAGAGGAAGAAGAAGACGGTTAATCATTCTCTCTGAATTCCTGGTATTGAGGCTCCTAGAGAGGAACCTGCTGTCTTCCGTGTTGAGGATGTATCTTTGATTGGAGGTTCCTCGCCTTTCGGAGAGGGACCCTCAGTTTCGGCTGGCGATGCCAGAGAACCCCTGCTTGAGTCTGCCGTTGCTGCCACCGCCTCCGGTAGTGGAACGAAACCGCCTGCGTGGCCGAGGCAAATGAGAGAATCTTTCCCTGGACCAACAACGGATGAAACTCCTGCCGTGTCCGCGAGCATGCCTAGCGAGATTCCAGCTGACGAACCTCGACTGCGTCTTGGTGAAGGCTCGGTAGAGCACCTGGCGATGTCGGTGGGCCCACCCCCTTCTCCAGGTATGACAGTTCGTATTGCGTCATTAAAGCGTGACTTAGCTACATCGGCTGCAGATGCGACATATATACCGTTGGCTATGGGTAAATGTCATCTTTATGTCTCCTCTTAGAAAGATTACCATCATATTGATATCAACTTTCTTGTCCTCTTCTCAGGGGACGGCGTCCACGGGGAGTATAGCGTTGAAGCGCCTTCTGGCTCTGCTCGGGCTCCTGGCGATGATACGGAGGCGCCTGACTTCGAGGAGGAAATATCTTCGGGGGTCAGCTCGCCCGGAGTGGTTTCGTTACCTCAAGAGGAGGACGAACCCGTTATCATGACCTCGCCTCTCGCGAGTATGCCGATGACTTCGACCGTCGTTGTCGCACCTCCTTCGGTCGTACCACCCGTCGAGGCGGCGGCTGTGGCCACCTCGTCTGTAATCATTCCTGGAGGGGGACTCGCCAATATTGCGGCCACTCCTGGCGTCCAATCGGATCTAGTTGCACTGACCGAGCAATACACCAGCCTCTTTTACACCAGTTTGAATATGTTGATATCAATGGTGTTGGCGAAGAATCTAGACTTTGAGCGTCTGAATAAGGCTTCTCAGTTTTCGATCGGGGCGGTCAGGGAGTTCGGCGATTCTGGGGTAGCTGACGCCTTGGAGGCGATGGTTAATGGTTTGGAGCAACCTATTAACGAATACTTACAGCTGGCTCGGGGCAGCCTTGAAGCTGAGGTCCAGGCCAGATACGTCCTCATGACTGCGCGGCTTACTAAACAGCTAGAAAGCCTAGATGACTCCATCAAAGCACACAAGCTGGAGATGGATGAGAGAAAAGCTGTCGTGGAGGAGGCTCTTGTTCTTCAGACGAAGTGCCAATCCGAGCATGAAGGGAACGTAGCGAGGGCCCGTAAGTTGAAGGAAAAACTCGCTCTGGCAGAGGAGTGGGCTTCTCAGTCGTTGGACGGTCTAGATGTAGTGACTGGTCGACTGAGCGCAGCATGACGGGATCTGGAGCGTGCAGAAGCTGCCCGTGCTGGCTCTCTTCGGGCAAGGGCCGAACTGTCCTTTATGAACGATCCCGAGGCACGGCTGGAGCGGGCCCGCGCTGATGCCTTGGTTTCCAGGGATGAGAGGATAGCTGCACTGGTACAGCTGATTCGCGATCTGACCGCTCCCCCACAATGATGTACCCTTTCTTCTTTTTGCTTCCCAAATGTAATTATGCCTTTTTTGGGAATAAATAAAGCGAATCTTTTCTGACTTTATGGACCCATCATTTTGGAATGTAAATGACAGGTTTGGGCGAGAGTGATATCAGAGGTAGTATGGACGTGATAGACTCTCGATAAACTTTTAGTAGGACATATCTATTCAGGGGTCATACGGACATGATAGAATATGCTTTGGTAGGATATATCTATTCATAGGTCATACGGACATGATAGAATATGACCCAACTAGTTTTATTTTTGGAAGTAGTTTTGTCAGAATTGAGATTCCCGCTATATTTCACTTGAGCAGAGGAGTTTAAGCATAGTACCTTTTTAGGAATTTACCGTTGATAGGAGCCATTAATAGGTCTCCATTAGGCTGGGCTAACCGGTAAGCGCCGTTTGAGAACGTTGTCTCGATCACATAAGGGCCTTCCCACTTGGGCTGGAATTTGCCTTTACTTCTGTGAGTAAGGATCATCGGCCTTCTTACGGCTAAAACTAGCTCGCCGACTTTGAACACTCTTTAATTTACTTTATGATTGAAAGCTCTGGAAATACGTGCTTGGTAGAGCACGATGCGCTGTTGAGCTTGGAGGCGTTTCTCGTCTAATCCTTCTAGCTCTTGAAGCCTTAACAGGTCATTCTTTTCTTGAGTCAGCTCATTAGTCACGGCTATCCTGAGTGACGGGATCTGGATTTCAATGGGAAGAACTGCTTCGCTCCCGTAGACCAGTAAAAATGGGGTACAACCTGTCGGTGTTCGTACCGTTGTGCAGTATGCCCAGAGACATTCGTCCAGCTTCTCATTCCAATCTCTTTTGTTTGAAGAGACAAACTTCTTCAAGAGTTTAATAATGGTTTTGTTGAAAGCTTCCGCCAAACCATTAGCAGCTGGATAATATGCCGTAGAGGCAATATTACGTATTCGATTTTTATCGCAAAATTGATAAAATGCTTGGCTGATGAACTGAGGCCCATTGTCATGGATTATCCTTCGGGGAATCCCAAAGCGATAAATGACGTGATGCTTGATGAAGCTGATTACATTAGACGCCTTTACCTCAGCAAGAGGGATCGCCTCTGCCCATTTAGAGAAGTAATCCGTGATGGCCAGTATGAACCGGTGACCTCTGGAAGAAGACGGGTGAATAGGACCAATGATATCCATACCCCATGCTTCGAAAGGCCAGGATACAACCGTAGGATATAGATATTCAGGCGGTTGATGTATGAAGTCTGCATGAACCTGACAGGCTCTGCATTGTCTTGCATAGTTGATCGCGTCTGCGATCATAGTGGGCCAGTAATAGCCCATTCTCCTGATACGATCCTTGTCACTACCACATTCCGAAAACAGGGGTATTTTTGACTTTTTACAATATTTAATATTATGGTAGTTACAATTAATTAATTGCCTGATAATTATTTGATTTAAATAATTAGGTGTGATGTGTAATTAAATATAGTATTATATACAGTGTTCATTTACTTTGAGCTAGTAGACTTGACCTAGAAGCCCAGTAGATGCCCACCTGTCCAAATTGTAGAATCCTGTAATTAATTATTTTATTTAGAATTTAATTCTTGGAGTTTGTAATTAATTACTGTATTTTAATTAATTATTGCGCATTGCCTTTGCTTCGATATTTGGAGCACTATCCAGACTTTTGTCTTCCAACAATTTCACAATCTTGTCCTAGACATGCCCGCCTTCAATTCTGCTATTTTTGCAACTCATAATTATGCTCCCTGTGCATTATTTCTGGCCGCGCAAAAATCGTCGCGGACGTTATTTAATAAAATCCTTATTTTGTATCGTGGTGCGTTCCAATCAAAAATTGGAGGCAAACTTGACCTATTTTTTGTGCGGCCCAAATTAGGGTAATATTCTGTTCTGAGTCTTCTTCAATATTGGTATTGATGACCTGACCTGATTTTGGCCCCATGTACTCCTAATTAATTGTTGAACACAACTTGCATTTATTTCTATTTAAATTGAGGATACTATTTTATCTGATTCTAAAATCCCAATTTAATTCCAGTGCCCTGCTAATTGAGCCCGTACCAGTCTTACAGCGCCCCCTGACCCTACAAAACACCGGACCCCGAATCGCCTGCCAAATTTTCATCATTTTATGTGTTTGTGCAATTTCCCGAATTTAAGGGGCTAAGTTGCAATTATTCAATTGTAGGTGTCATCACCCCATTATCCAAGACCAAATGGAAAGATTATTTACTTGAGGACCGAATTGCATTTTTCCTACATGAATTATTTCCCTCATGTTCGATCTGGACCACTCAATTAAGTAGGTCAAATCCTCACCCTCCATCAAAATCCGCTCATCCTATATAATATCATGTCTACATCAAACCCTAATCCCTAGGCAACCTAGAAAACACCACCTCCTCACAAGCCCCACCTCTCTCCAACGTAGGAAACCACATCCTTTCTTCTTCTCTTTTCCTTCTTCTCTTCTCCTTCTTTTCTTCTTCTTCTTCCTCTCTTCATTGATTTTTAAATTTCAAAAGAGAAAAAAGAGGGGGAAACCATCCCCATCTCCCTACTGCTCCGGCCAAGCGGTCCGGCGGTCATTGCTCCCTGTGCTCCGGCCTCCTCCAGGCCAAGTCTCCCCGGAGCTCCCCCTCTGCTGCACTCCAGTCCGGCGGCTCCACCTGTGCTCCGGCCGACAGTCAGTAAGTCCTCCTTCTTCTTCTCCCTCTTCCTTCTCTTTATATATATATATATATATATATATATATATATATATATATATATATATATATATATGTATGTATATATACATATGTATATACATGAGTATATATATATAATATGTATATGAATTTGTAGAGATTAATATTATATGATTAATGTGAGTGCATGTATTTAATTTATTTTGGTAAATATATATATATGTATGTATATATTTATATACGTACGTATATACGTATATGTATATAAATATTATTATCTAATTAATGTTTTAAATACATAAATATGTATAGCATTTATTAATTAATATTTAAATACCTAATGTATAGTATATATAAATGTATGTATATTAGTATAATTAATGTGAAAATTAGTATATGTATTTAATTTAATTTGTATATATATATGTATATATATACATTGGTTTATTTTATGACTTTTTATGAAAAGTATACTAGTATGATTTAAATTAGCATATGTATATTATTATTTTATTAATAATTAATTGTATGAGTATAGTGGGTATTTAAATTAATTGTATAATTATAGTATGTATGATAAATAAATAAATAAGTAAATACGTATTTTGGTAAGTGGTATATATATGTGTAATATATATATATATCTATAAATATAGTGTATTTTCTATGTTTGTATATAGTATACATATTTGGTTTATGTACAAACATATATATGTATATATTTAAATCAATTTATATATAGTTTTGGTATATACTCAGTATATATTGTTATATATATATTGGAATATATGTATACAAACATTTTAGTATAAATATTTCTTAGTATATATATATGTTAATGTATATATGATTTAATATATATGTATATGTATATATTTATGTAAGTGTATGTATTAGATTTAACTGGTATAAATGTACATATTTTTATGTGTATAATTATTTTGATATATATATATATATGTATGTATATTTGTATAAAACCTTAGCATATTTTTAATATATATATATATGCATATATTTTGTATATGTATTTAATTGATATATATTGTAAGTACATATGTTAATTTAGATATGTACATTTATGTATCTAGCTACTAGGTGACCAGTATCATACCTAGAGAAGGCCCTGAATTCAGTGTTTTAGACGGTGTTAGTGTAGCATCTGATGCAAATATGGTTTTGCTTGTGATGTGGTTCTAGGACTGCTACTTCACCCAAGGGATACTCTGGAACAGGACATCCATAATTACCAGCTAAGGACCAAAGGCAAGTACATTCTCTGATTAGTTTCTAATTTATGATATCTCCTATGTTCACTGTATCTAGTGTAAATATCCATGTTCTTGACACATTGGTTACACGGATTGGTATACACGGATCTCGTCATGAGATGTTATTCCTTATTCATGGTGTAGCTTGTACAAGACTTGTTTTCCTTGCTATCTTGTGCATGTACAGACGCTGATTCCCGGGGAGATTTGCTACCTTCCTAGGGAATCTAGTGCCATAGCGTACCATGATTGGATCTACTATACCAGTCGGGGGTGGGGAGTATTTTAGTGTAGATATGTGATCATACCCAACTTTATATGCACCATAGCTCACCCCACATCTCACGTCGGGTGCGGCCTGACCATCTCCATGCTTCATAGCTGTTACGTGTGATTAGCCTGACCTCTCCATGCATCATAGCTAACCAACGGTTAGCCTGACCTTCGTGAATCATAGCTAATCACATGTAACCAGCCTGATCAAGTTCCCAAGCCGATCACATATTAAAGCTAGTACTCACACACTTAGTCATAGGTTTCTTGCTCATGGACATATTGTTCTTTTCCTGCATTTACTTACAGTATTTCCAGTATTTCTCTCATTGTACATTTCTCGTACCTATACATGCATCTGGTATGTTTCCATCTAGAACTGCTACATAGTTTATGTCATTTATATAGAACTGCTATTTAGAGATGTACTTTGCTCCTTCCTGACTGGAAAATATTTTTTCAGACTGTGACCTTAGTGGACTTGTTTCTGACACTTGGGGATTGGAAGTTAATGATTGCAGGTATGGTTATGTTGTCTTTAGACTTGTGTTGTATTCTTTTATTTCTTCAAATTCCTATCGTGCTGTAGTTGTGATTGAGTATGTTGTAAATATTTTTATAGTATTATCCGAATCTCCTTATGGAGTTGGATACTAGCGTGAGATGGTTAGATAGTACTCGACCTAGACAGCGTTCTACCGTCGATGCTGCGGCGTAGGCTGGACGTACCCACGCACTCGTGCCCCTAAACCGGGTGCGGGTCATGACAATCCTGTAGCTTAGGATCAGGTTGATGCGCTCTACACACGTCGTTGTGAGCTTCCCGGATAATCTGTTGTACTTCGTCGTTAGAGAGATATCTCAATAGCAGTCCGTCGTAGGTCCGGCGATATAGGCATTGTGAAGATGCATCAAAGTAGAAGCGTAATGATCGTCTTTTGGCGGATACTGCTCCTTTGGGGTCCTTCGGCAAGATTCCGTATGCGACAAAATCTATGAAGGGACTTCTCCAGTCTCTTCTAGGGGGATCTGTGTTCACAGCGTAGCTGCGTTCTATATGAAAGCTGTTCTTCACACAGAATAAATCTCTGTTAAGAAGGATTACCGAATTCTGCCTTCTTATAGGAGTGGCTAAATCCGCAGCTAGACTGGCTAGGGCATCAGCTTCCAGATTCTGAGATCGAGGTACATGCTCTAGGAAGAACCCTTTGAATGTCATGGCTATCTCGACTGTTGCTTGGTGATAGGGGATGAGGTCGGGATTCCGGACTTTATATATTCCCCTGACTTGATTGACGATAAGCAGAGAATCACCGAAAGCTTCCAGGGACTCGACCCCCAGCTCTTTGGCGACTTGGAGCCCGATTAGCAGAGCGTTGTACTCTGCCACATTGTTGGAGCATATCTCGCTAAGAGAATATGCTCGGTAGATGACGAGTTTATCAGGAGTGATCAGGACTATTCCTACTCCTGAAACCGCGTTTCCCTTGGGACCAGTCCTGGAGGCGCCGTCGAAGAACAGTTGCCATGCGTCACTTTCCATTACAGAATTACATTCTGCAACTTCGTCAGGGATGTCCTCGTATAATTTGGAGGCCTCCGGGATCGGATGAGCAGCTAGGAAGTCGGCCAGCGCTTGGCCTTTGATGGACTTCTGCGGGATGTATACCATGTCATATGGTGTTAACAGCATCGCCCAAGTCGCGAGTCGAGAATTAAGGGCACTTGGCTTGCTCATCAGTACTCGAAGAGGGTTGATCCTGGAGATGATATGAATAGTCTGACCGGTGATATAGTGCCGCGTCTTCTGGATAGAGAACATCAGAGCCAAGCATTCTTTCTCCACTGGGTTGTACCGGTGTTCGGCTCCAACCATCATCCTGCTGAGGTAGTAGATAGCCTGTTCATGACCCATATCATTCTTCTGTGCGAGAAGAGCTCCTAGCGAATGATCCATCGCTCGAACGTACAGCAAGAATGGTCTTCCCATGACGGGAGGCACCAGAACTGGCAGACTGGTGAGGTAGCGCTTGATATCTCCGAACGCTTGCTGACAGGTTTCGTCCCATACGAAGGATACACCTTTCTTTATGAGATGCGAAAAGGGCTGACATCTTCCCGAGAGGTTGGATATGAACCTTCAGATATAAGCCAGACGGCCTTGAAATCCCCAGAATTCCCTCAGATTGCGGGGCAGTCGCATTTCTACGATGGCCTGGACTTTGTCAGGGTCCACTTGGATGCCTTTGGCGGTGATGACAAATCCCAGAAATTTGCCACTAGATACACCCAGAAAGGACTTCGTAAGGTTCATCTTGAGTTGATGTTGGCGCATTAACTCGAATACTGTCCTCAAGTCTTGAATGTGATCATCTTTGATGCGGCTCTTGACGGCTATGTCGTCCACGTAACATTCTACTGTTTTGCGTAAATGCTCATAGAATATATTACTCATAGCCCGTTGGTATGTAGCCCCGGCGTTCTTCAATCCGAAGGGCATGACCGTAGAGCAATATACCCCCAACGGGGTCCGGAAGGCAGTGTGCTTCTCGTCTTCAGGATGCATCTTGATCTGATTGTATCCTGAGAATCCGTCCATGAAAGACATGCGTTCAAAACCGCAGGTGTTGTCGATCATGATGTCTGTGATGGGAAGAGGGAACTCATCCTTGGGGCAGGCTGCATTCAGATCTCGGTAATCGATGCAGATACGTATTTTCCTATTTTTCTTCATGACTGGGACAACGTTGGTGACCCAGTCGGGATATTGTTCTTCCCGGATGAAACCGCAGGCTATCAACTTCTTGACTTCAGCTTCGATGGCGTCCATCATATCCGGGCGGAACCTGCGTTGGAGCTGCTTCACAGGCTTTGAATCGGTCAATATGTTGAGTTTGTGAGTAGCCACCTTTGGGTCAAGGCCCGGCATGTCCTCATAATCCCATGCAAAGATGTCGATATACTCTTTTATCAGCTGGATAACTTCTTCCCTTTCAGCTGGGGAAAGATTGTTACTGATAAATATCAGCTTTGGCGAAAGTTCACCCCCAACATCAACCTGGATAACTTCGTCTTTGGTGGGAGGTTACCTTTGCTCGAAGCGGAATTCCTACTGCGTATCCATTTGTTGGGCCCAAGAGTCATTCTCAAACGGCTCAGAATCCTGTTCATCTGCTTCAAAGGGATCTGCTACTACCATATTCACTGATAGTGTTTGTTCGAGAGCATCAGGTGAGTCAAAGGGCGATGAGCATTTCTGAAAAGGGGAAAAGGTGTCCTCATCTGACTTGGACGTCGTAAGGGAGGTGGCATACCCTAACCCGAAATGAGTTTGTTGATAGCAGGGATTGCCGCGCAGCGGCATTCGTCTGCCTCTTCCGTAGTTAAGGCCTGGCTTTTGCTCCAAGTCATAGCCCATGTTTTGCATGATCCTCAACGCTTGCGGGCTGTATCGGTGAACTTGCATTTTTCTAGCATCGTCATTGAAAGAATCTTCCTGGATAGCCGGTTGATCGCGCATGTGGCCGAAGACTATTGATCGCTGGCTGTTGTAGGTAGGTGGGACAATGAAGATAGAATCCTCATGTAGTCCATACGTCGTGACGACGTTGGATGATGATGCTACTTCCCAGACATACGGACGGTAGGAGTTCATAACTTCCAAGAATTTTTGTGCTATGGGTTCTACCTCGTCACGGGGAGTGGATTCCTGATTTGGAATTTAAGCGTCAATATACTGGAAAAGAGGATGTTTATTATCATCTGGAACTCCGTTCCTGGTTGCATTTACATCGGTCGGCTGCCTGTTGCGCCGAAGGTTGATGACCAAGGGTGGAGGCTTATGTCTGCTCAGAGGTAATATGGACATAGCAGTTTTTTGTGGACTTAACACTACTGGCGTACTTATGACTAAGTACAGGTGTTAAGTGTAGATGGCAACCTACATCAGAAGATGGTGGATAGTCGAAAGTTTATTCAGAGGTAATATGAACATGACAAATTTTTGATCGTGACTCCTTTGGAGATGGAGGTACACGTCTGCTCAGATGTGATATGGACATGGTAGTTTTTTGTGGACTTAACACTACTGGCGTACTTATGACTAAGTACAGGTGTTAAGTGTAGATGGCAACCTATATCAGAAGATAGTGGATAGCCGAAAGTTTATTCAGAGGTAATATGAACAAACTCTTTGTTCAAAAAAAAAAGAATTACTATAGAGTGATTTTTCTTCTGAAGGATCCACTGGGAAAACTTTTGCGGGACTCGTCATCCAGTATTTTTCTGTAGTGATTGTCCCCTTGTTTTATAGATGCAAGGTGATGATCTTGGCATCGATCAACTCCTGTATTCTTCTTTTTAGCACATAGCAGGCCCTTGTAGGGTGATGAGTGTACCGATGGAAGAGACAATAATCTGGGACATCCACTTTGCCAGCCCTCTCAGGATGTCTGATGTCGGGTAGCTAAAGCTTGCGCTCTTTTATCAACATATCGAAGATTTCAATGATGTCGTCTTCATTGAAGGAGGAAGTCCCTTTTAGTTTTCGGGTTCCTGATGCCTGAATTTTACGGTCTTGCGGGAAGATCGTCATCGTTGCATCATCTTCGGATCTTGAGGGAATTCTACCCCAAGTTTGGGATGCCGCCCTGTTTTGCCGAGGTAGGCTACCCCCAGACATGCCGTGGCATCTGTCCACAGAAGCTGATTTAGAAGGAGCTGCCTCTGGTTGTACAGGATTAGACCTTGAAGATTTGGATTTTACAAGAGATACAGTATACCCCAACCCAAAACGAGCTTGTTAACGATAAGAATTACCATGTAGCGGTGTTCGTCTGCCCTTTTCATTATTGAGGCCTGGCTTTAGCTTCAAATCATAACCCATGTTTTGTATAATTTTTAACGCTTGCGGGCTATATCTGTGGATTTGTATTCTGCCAGTTTCAGACTCGCGAAATTCTTCCTGTATGATCGGGCTGCTTCGTATGCGACCAAAGACTATTGGATACTGATCGTCGCGAGTTGGTGGAATAATAAAGATGGAATCTTCGTGTGGTCCACCTGTCATGACGACATTAGACGTTGATGTATCTTCCCATAAGATCTTTCCGCGTTTGACCGTTAGGGGAACTGAAGTTTGTTTATGACTCTTGTCTTTGCGTTTCTGGATCAGATAATCCCGCAGGTCAGGAGGAGTTGTAGAAGAAGAAGATAATGGCTTGTTCCTTCTGTTCCCATCATTGGGCATGCGGAGATTGGGCACCATGGTTTTCCCTGTGCCACCTGTGTACAACAGGTTGGCCATCTGGGTGGTGGATAATCCCCGGGGAGGGTTTCTTTCCGCAACCTGAGCTTGCTTTACGCCGTGGGACTTCGCCTGGCGTAATTTGGAGATTTGCTCAGACTGGCGTAAAGCTGAAGAGGTCCTCAGTCGGCCATCGGCTTCCCGTGTAATCCGGAGGGTAGGCAGATTGCTCTCTCGCTGGCGTAAAGGCCGAAAAGTTGAGTACTCTGCCGCTTGCTTTCCCTTGCGGAGATCACAGCGCTCATCTGGTTCCCCGTAGAGGTCAGATGTTGTCTTGCATACGGAGCATGATTTGTACTTCCAATTTGGCGCTGAGGCATCATCAGAAGTTTTGTCTGTACCGCGCGTAGCGGGAGACTGGTATCTACGCGTAGAGCGCAGTGGATACTTCTGGGTTAGCGCTGAGGCTTTGCCCGAAGTTTTGTCTGTACCGCACGTAGCGGGAGACTGGTTTCTACGCGTAGAGCGCAGTGGATACTTCTGGGTTTGCGCTGAGGCTTTGCCCGAAGTTTTGTCTGTACCGCGCGTAGCGGGAGACTGAATTTTACGTGCGGGGCACGGAGGGAGCAATGCTACAACCTCATTGGTCGGAGAGATCGGAGAGTCCACAGGAATGGTAGAGGATGTCTTGGGCATCCAGACCTTGCGCAGCTTCCTGTTGTCTTGGACGGAAAGAGGGTGAGAGCTACCCCTGGTTCGAAGCATGTCTTCGTAGGCAGACTGGTCGAATCGGACGACCAGTGTCTTCTTCACGGCTCCTACAGATACCGCATCGTGTTGAGCAATTACTTCCTTATCAGAAGAGAAAGATATCCCCAGCAGAGTCGCCATCTTGTTTGTGGTAGAAAATAAAAGAATGAAAATGTATTCAAGATGGGGTTTACACGAAACTTGCCTTCTTTGGTTTACAAACAAACTTGTACAATTTGATCCTATACGAGGATGTGGGAGTATAATTTATTTAATCTGGGTAAATATTGCTATAGGTGTCTGATCTGATGTCTGATCTGCAGTCGTTAACTTTAGCCCTTGGACCACACGATGATGAAGAAGTGTCGTAGAAGACAGGAAGCAGCTTCGAAGGTTGCAAAAGAGGGTGGATGCACGATGCCAAAGTCATCGATCCCTACTCTTTGCCTGAGCTCCGGATTCTCTCCCTCTCTCTCTCTCTCTCTTGACCTCTCTCTTGACCTCTGGTTCAATCTTTCTTGGAAGTTCGACCTTGGATCTGATATTGGTTTTCTTGACCAATTTCCGACCTCCCAATTTGTCGACCGTGGATCTGATATTGGTTTTCTTGACCAATTTCCCGACCTTGTTCCTCATTGATAGAGGTCTCTATTTATAGAGTTTTAGTGACAGTGACCACTCCATCGGTATAAAAACCGAGGAGTGGAAAGTACAACACCCTTTACACAACGGTTAAAATAACCAATGCCTGCGTATAGATGATCCTTTGAATGAGCGTGTGACGCAGGTCCAACTAAGGGACAAAACGCGTATAATCGCTATGAAGATCACTGCGTAGAAGCCACGTAGGTAGGTATCCCTTGTGTAGAAGAGGTGGGCGTAGAAGCCAATGTCTGTCACCATGGCGTAGAAGCCAAGTAGGCATAGAAGCGGAATAGGCGTAGAAGCCGAGCGGTCATAGAGGCCGAGTGGGCGTAGAAGCCGAGTGGTCATAGAGGACGAGTGGGCGTAGAAGCCGAGTGGTCATAGAGGCCGAGTGGGCGTAGAAGCCGAGTGGTCATAGAGGCCGAATGGGCGTAGAAGCCAAATGGGCATAGAAGCCGAGTGAGCACCGGAGCTGAATGGGCGTAGAAGCCGCTGCGTACCATGCCAGAGTGCTGATGTGGATGTCTTAGCCAGAATTATGACTTTTGAAGATATAACCAAATCTCTTGCATTAAATGCCGAGATTTGCCACCATCCTGTGCATTAAATATTGAGGCATGTTTTTGAAGGTCTGCATCCCTTCTGTGCATCAGTCGCAGAGACGTGCCTCGAGAAACTGTCACCGCTCTGTGCATTAGACGTAGAGACGTGCCTCGAGCAACTGTTATCGCTCTGTGCATTGGTCGTAGAGACGTGCCTCGAGCCCCGTACGGAGTGCAGCTTTTGACGGGCAGGCAGTTTGTCTTTCGCAGAGCTTAAGGAGCTCTCATATGCCTGTGTAAAACTAGGCAGCGTATTCCTTTGTGTACGTAAAAGCAGTTTACGCAAAGGAGATGGCAGTAAATGACAGCCTGGGTCGCAGTGCCGTGCCATCATTATAGCCGTCGTCTGGGTAGCCGTGCAGTATCCCTGGGTAGTCGAGCAGTATCCCTTCGTCAGAGGTCCAGACGTCAGGTTCATTGCAGGATATGACATGTTCACTTCGGAGAATACGAAGCGTCTCTCGTACACTTCAATACTGCGTTGAAAGAGGATGGGTTTTACGCCTAGTGGTTGATGAAGCACCCTGTTTACGCTGAAGCGGCTTGAACGTACTGCCTTACGCGGATGGTCCTTTGAGCTTATATTTCACGCTGTGTTCAGCAAAAAAAGCTCTGTTTGCACGCTTGATGGCTCTGAAGGCCTCTGTTTACGCTGCTCTGCATCAATATGCTGCGTATAGCCATCCAGCGTATTTTTCATGCTTCTACAATGACTAGGCTGACCAAGAAAGATATAGATTTTGTCTGGACAAAGGATTGTTAGGTCACGTTTGATGAGCTGAAGAAGAGATTGACGGCAGCTCCAGTTTTGACGTTGCCATTAGGGATAGGTGGTTCACTATCTACAGTGATGCTTCAGGAAAGGGTTTGGGTTGTGTTCTTCAGCAGCACGGAAAAGTAATTGCCTATGCTTCAAGATAATTATGCCCTAATGAAAAGAACTACCCCACCCATGACTTGGAGTTGGCAGCAGTTATCTTCGTTCTAAAGTTGTGGAAACACTATCTGTACGAAGAGCGTATAGAAAACTTCAAGGAACACAAGAGCTTGAAGTACATATTTATACAGAAGGAGCTGAACATAAGGTAGAGAAGGTAATTGGAGTTGATGAAAGACTTCGACATCTTATTATAGTACCACCCAAGAAAGGCCAACGTAGTCGTTGATGCCTTGAGCAGGTATCCGATGGCTATATACTTGACGACAGATAGACATTTATTGGTCGATCTTGAGAGCTTGGGAATTGAAGTGCTCGTTCCAGGTGTTGAGATTCAGATATGGGGATTGCAGATACAATCAAAGCTGATAGACAGAATTAGAGCTGTAAAGTATAATGATGAGACTCTAAGGAGTATCAGGGCACAAGTTCGGACAGGATTGATAGACGACTTCACTATTGCTGATGATGGATCTTTATGGCATGGCACGAGGATGTGTGTGCCAAGTGGAGATCTGCGCGAAGAGGTTTTACAGGAGGCACATCGCTCTCAGTACTCGATGCATCCCGGTGCCAACAAGATGTATCAAGATTTGAGGGAGCACATATGGTGGTACAATATGAAGCACGAGGTAGCACACTTTGTATCCCGATGTTTAGTATGCCAGCACATAAAAGCAGATCAACAGAGGCCAGGTGGATTACTTCAACCTTTACCCATTCTAGAATGGAAGTGGGAGCACGTGACTATGGACTTCATTTCAGGGTTTCCACGTTCTCCAGGAGGAAAGGACGCGATTTGGGTCATCGTGGATAGGTTGATCAAATCAGCCCACTTATTACCATTCAAAGTGGATACATCGACAGAAAAGCTAGTAGAGATGTACGTGCGACAGATTATAAGATTACATGGAGTTCCTCTGAGTATTATCTCAGATCGGGATAGTCGTTTCACTTCCCACTTCTGGAGGAGTTTGCATGTTAGCTTGGGCACTCAGCTCAAGTTCAGTACCGCATATCACCCCCAAACAGACGGGCAGTCTGAAAGGATTATTCAGACTCTCGAAGATATGCTACGCACTTACGTTTTTTATCTCGAAGGTTCTTGGGAGGATCATCTATACCTAGTAGAGTTTGCTTACAACAAAAGCTACCAGGCCAGTATTGAGATGTCACCATTCGAGGCTTTATATCGATGAAGGTATCGTACACTTTTATCTCGGGATAATATCGGAGAGAGAGCTTTGTTAGGAGTAGAAATGGTCGTGGATGTAGCAAAAAAAGTAAAACTCATCAGAGACAGGCTGAGAGTAGCGCAGGACAGACAACGGCATTGGGCCGATAGCCACCGTAGACTCCTAGAGTTTTAGGTATAGGTTTTGTTATATTGGTTTGTGATTGTTTTGTTTTAGATTGCGTATTAAGACTGTTTGTTCTAGGTTGGCGATTTGGTGTTCCTACGGATTTCTCCAACACGGGGCACGATTCGTTTTGGTAGAGACGGAAAGCTTAGTCCATGATATATCGGACCTTTTGGTATTCTTGCAAGGGTCGGTGCAGTAGCCTATAGACTGGACTTACCGCCTGCTCTAGATGGAGTGCATGACGTGTTCCATATGTCACAACTGAGACGGTACATGGAAGATCCTAGTCAGGTACTAGATCACTCGGAGATCGAGGTTGGACCGACTCTCAGTTATCCTGAACAGCCCATAGAGATCTTGGATCGTAGAGATAAGGTATTCCGGAACCAGACCATTCTCTTGGTTCGTGTTGCATGGAGACATCACTCTCCAAGAGAGTCAACCTGGGAGAGAGAGGACGAAATACGCGAGCAGTATCCGTATCTCTTCGAGGCTTGAGGTATAACTCTTTGTTTGATTATTTGTTCTTGTGCTAGTTTATTTTAATTTTGAGAACAAAATTCTTTTAAGGAGGGTAGACTTGTCACTACCACATTCCAGAATAGGGGTATTTTTGTCCTTTTATTTATTTAATTTAATATGTTAATATTTTATGATATTTATTTATATTTAGTTGTTTTGATTTTATTTGATTGTTGTACCTTACCGTTGCTTCGATAATTGGAGCGCTATACTATCCATTGCCTTTCAACTAATTTTACACCCTTGTCCTAGATGTGTCAGCCTTCTATTTTGATCCTTGTGTAACTTATAACTATGCCCTTTTGTGATTTATTTTAGTTGCACAATATTCGTCGCAAATGATTATATTTAATTCTGTATAAATCTAACTTTGTATCCTTGTGCGTTCCAATCGAAATTGGAGACACAATTTTGACCCATTTTGTGCAACCCAAATTATCATAATATTTTATTCTGAGTTTTCTTTATTCATGACACTTGTGTCCCACCTTATTCTAGCCCCACGTACTTCCAATTAATTTTAGAACACCAATTATATTAATTTTAATTAAATTAACCCAAAAACCCTATTTGTGCAATTTTCTAATTGTTGGGCACTTTTATGCAAAAGTGCATTGAGGTGTCCACACCCCATTGGACCAATACATGAAGAAATCCTATTTTTCTTTATGTGAATTTTCTCCATAATTTTTGCAGTGTGTAACACTCAAAATCAACCCTCATTAAATCTTAGCCCTCCATTTTGAAACAATGCAATCCTAGCCCTCCAAATATCTACATGAAGAAGCCAAGGCCCCTTTCCAAGGAGTGTTGACCGGCCTAACTACCTAGGTCAACCTCAAAATCCTATTTCCCATATATATATATATATATATATATATATATATATATATATATATATATATATATAAAACTTTTCCTTACTTTTTATCACCCCAATACCTAAACTATTCCTAGCCGAACCCCTCCTCACCTCTCCTGTTCATCATCTCCCCCAGACTTGTGTAGCACCTCGTTCCCCCAGTGCGGGGAGCGCGGCTAAGAAACACAAGACGGTAACGTTCGATCGGGATAGATTGAAACAAGAACTCGTCCTCGTTATGGATTTGTTTCTTCGGAATCGATTCCCATATTCAGTGGACCGCGCCCCAAGGATCGGCTTAGCGGCAGAGTCAGGAGGGACCTCTCCGCTGCTATCTTTTATTGCCTCAGTTTTCGATGTCACTTGTTGCTTTCGTGCTTTGAGTTGGTTTTGAGATTTGCTTGTTTTCCTTGAACGGTTTCGATGAGTTTCATTGTTTTCGTTCATTGAACTGCACTTCAATTTCGAGATTGAAAAGAGTGGAAGAAGTATTGATCAAGCTGTTCGTGATGCAGGTAAACGAGCAGTAGGCAGCTTGTGAGCGGAGTCATGAAGCGCCTCTTTCCTTCTTCCTTCCAACCGTCTAAGTGAGTGGCTACCAACCCGATTAGCTAGCCCTGCTTCCAAGCTTACACCCTAATAAATCTTGCATTCTTCTTTGCCCCGATCAAACGATACCAAGTAATAACTAAAAGATACCAAGATAAAAAGGAAATAGACTTGGTACATTATGCTTGTCAATAAACTTTATGAACGGATACTAAAGTGCATACTTGTTCGTTTGGGAATAAATCATGAATTGTTGCTTGTCTTGTACAATTGCTTGTCTTGTACTCTTGTTGCCTCAAATTGTACTCTTGTTGCCTCAACTGCAATAAATTGTTAACTTGTATATTGTTCGATCATGGACAACTTGTGCACAGGGTCACAGTCTCGCGGACGATGCTGGGGCACTGGCATCGAGCCGGTCCGGGCGAGACCTATTATTTAGTCTCTTGTTCTTGGCGAAATGGCTTGCAACGCCCCCTTGTACTTTCGTTGCACGCCATTCTCGTCAAAGACTATCGTCCATTATGGCATAAGCCAGTGATCTCTTGTATATTTAAACCTGTTGCAAACTAACTTGTGTCTTCGTGGCAGGGAAGGCATGGTAAGTATTGTGCAGGTGGTTCAGACGGGCAGGTAAAATCTACCGAACGGTGGCAAGTTCATTTTCAGTATCATACATATATACTGTTGCTTGTAAATGAACTAAGGCAAGAATAGAAACCCACAAAAACATATGCATGCTTTATTAAAACAACGTATTGATTGGTATAGTTGGGTTAGCTCGCCTTTACCAGTATGTTTCGACATGCTGACCCTCGTTGAAACAGGTTCTCCGCACTAAGGCAAACCGAGCGAGGAGCCAAAGTCGTCTTCCCGATCCAGTCCAGCTGTAGGCGCATCCTGATCGCGCGCCCCCTTGAAGCATTTTGAAGGAAGAAGCTTGCAACTTTATATACAATGCAGCTTCGGGACAAAGCCGTCCTCCAGCCCGGAGGTCTTTATCCTTTTTGAAGTTTAGTAAAGGGATGTAATGTACAGGACTGCTATCTCATTTTGTGTCAACACTTCTGTAAGCCCGTGCGGCAAAATAGCTGACTCGTTCAGGAGTTTGTAATAGATGTTCATTATCAATAAAGAGAACTTTTCCATGTTTCAAATCTGTGTTTCAATTTATCTGCGTACTCTGAATATGTGCTTGCTATGCAAATTATTAAAGCCTTGTGCGGGTGCAACGCCAGGCCCGCACGGTGGTCACGATTCGGGGGACGCCTCAACGATTCTACGGAATCGGGTCGTGACATAATGGTATCAGAGCGCAGATTCAAGTTCCTTAGACTCTCGCACTGGAAAAGTTCCTTTAACGATCAAATTCATATACGAACTCTTGAACTCGCTAGGTCAAAATGAGATACGTTCATGCAATAGGTCTATAATACATTATGATCCTGATGTAATTTACCTTCTTTTGAAGGAATGGCACCAGCGCAATCCACAGCGCAAGCACCGGACGAAACACAAGGCCAAGGAAGTAGTTCAGACACTTCGGGAAGTTCAAAGAGCCAGCGAGCCGTGCCAATCATCGATCCCATCCAGCAAATGTTGCGGATGTTGGAGGCAAACCAACAAAGGGACGAGGCTCGCTATGAATGGGCCGAGAAGCGGGCGGAGGAGAGTCAGCTCAAGTTTCAAGACAATATAGAAGCTCGATTCTCAGTCCAGCAGAAGCAGGTGGATGCCCTGCAACAGATCGTTCAGACTTTGGCTTCCAACCATTCCGCTGCAACAGCAATGACTCTGGTGGAATAGCCCGTGCTTGAAGTAGAGACGCCGTAAATTCCAAGGGCGAGGGACGTGACTGCCTTCGACTTTGGCCACTTCAAGAAAGTCTGCAATACCCCATTCAACGGGACTGAGGACCCAGTCATAGCTCTAGATTGGTTGGCCGAACTTGAAGATCACTTCGCTTTGCTAGAGGTCCCCGAAGAGAACCGCTTCGCCTGCACGCAACTGCAGCTCCGCCTCAACGCACACGATTGGTAGGACGTGCATCGACGATCTCTTCAATTTGACCATGGAGAGGAGGCGATCTCGTGGACGACTTTTCGTGCCGCGTTCGAAGAGGAGTTTGTACCCCCTCCAGTACAACGTCGGATGGAGAACGAGTTCGTACAACTGAGGTAAGGCAGCATGACAGTCAAACAGTACTCCACCGAATTCAACCGACTCTCCAAATTCGCTAGGGCCTATTTACCTGATGTAGCGAGTCGAGTTAGAAGGTTTGAAGGTGGACTACGCCCTGCCATCCATGTGCACGTAGTCGTTCATTAGTATCGTACAATGCGTGAAGTCATGAATCATGCTTTATCACTTGAACCACACTATCCTCACGTTCCTGCCGGCGCTGTGCATACCTACAGTCACAAACGCCAAAGCAACGAGAGAGGAAACAACGCTACAAAACGTCATAATAATGGTAGAAAGCAGAAACCAAACCAGCCTTGTAGTTTCTGCAAAAAGCTGGGGCATGCAATCGACAAATGTCGTCTGAAACTTGGGTTATGCCTAGCCTGTGGCAGATCAGACCATTCTATTCGTGATTGTTCATTGAGTCATGATCTCCATCCTCAACGTAATGTTCCCTTATGGTAGGTCCTATTCCTAAGTTTCGAGGACGAAACTTCCAATTGGTTGGGTAGGATGTAGCGCCCTGTTCCCCCGGTGCGGGGAGCACGGCTAAGAAACACAAGACGGTATCGTTCGATCGGGATAGATTAAAACAAGAACTCATCCTCGTTATGGATTTGTTTCTTCGGAATCGATTCCCATATTCAGTGGACCGTGCCCTAAGGATCGGCTTAGCGGCAGAGTCAGGAGGGACCTCTCCGCTGCTATCTTTTATTGCCTCGATTTTTGATGTCGCTTGTTGCTTTCGTGCTTTGAGTTGGTTTTGGGATTTGCTTGTTTTCCTTGAATGGTTTTGATGAGTTTCATTATTTTTGTTCATTGAACTGTACTTCAATTTTGAGATTGGAAAGAGTGAAAGAAGTATTGATCGAGCTGTTCGTGATGCAGGTGAACGAGTAGTAGGCGGCTTACGAGCGGAGTCGTGAAGCGCCTCTTTCCTTCTCCCTTCCAACCGTCTAAGTGAGTGGCTACCAACCTGATTAGCTAGCCCTGCTTCCAAGCTTCACACCCTAATAAATCTTGCATTCTTCTTTGCCCCGATCAAACGATACCAAGTAATAACTATAAGATACCAAGATAAAAAGGAAATAGACTTGGTATATTATGCTTGTCTATAAACTTCATAAACGGATACTAAAGTGCATGCTTGTTCGTTTGGGAATAAATCATGAATTATTGCTTGTCTTGTACAATTGCTTGTCTTGTACTCTTGTTGCCTCAAATTGCACTCTTGTTGCCTCAACTGCAATAAATTGTTAACTTGTATATTGTTCGATCATGGACAACTTGTGCACAGGGTTACGGTCTCGCGGACGATGCTGGGGCACTGGCATCGATCCGGTCCGGGCGAGACCTATTGTTTAGTCTCTTGTTCTTGGCGGAATGGCTTACAATGCCCCTTGTACTTTCGTTGCACACCATTCTCGTCAAAGACTATCGTCCATTATGGCATAAGCCAGTGATCTCTTGTATATTTAAACCTGTTGCAAACTAACTTGTGTCTTCGTGGCAGGGAAGGCATGGTAAGTATTGTGCAGGTGGTTCAAACGGGCAGGTAAAATCCACCGAACGGTGGCAAGTTTATTTTCAGTATTATACATATATACTGTTGCTTGTAAATGAACTAAGGCAAGAATAAAAACCCATAAAAAAATATACATGCTTCATTAAAACAACGTGTTGATTGGTATAGTTGGGTTAGCTCGCCTTCACCAGTATGTTTCGATATGCTGACCCTCGTTGAAACAGGTTCTCCGCACTAAGGCGAACCGAGCGAGGAGCCAAAGTCGTCTTCCCGATCCAGTCCAGCTGTAGGCGCATCCTGATCGCGCCCCCCCTTAAATCATTGTGAAGGAAGAAGCTTGCAACTTTATATACAATGTAGCTTCGTGGCAAAGCCGTCCTCCAGCCCGGAGGTCTTTATCCTTTTTGAAGTTTAGTAAAGGGATGTAATGTACAGGACCGCTATCTCATTTTGTGTCAACACTTCTGTAAGCCCGTGCGGCAAAATAGCTGACTCGTTCAGGAGTTTGTAATAGATGTTCATTATCAATAAAGAGAACTTTTCCATGTTTCAAATCTGTGTTTTAATTTATCTACGTACTCTGAATATGTGCTTGCTATGCAAATCATTAAAGCCTTGTGCGGACCCAACCCCAGGCCCGCACGGCGGTCACGATTCGGGGGATGCCTCAACGATTCCACGAAATCGGATCGTGACAACTTGCCGGCCGGAGCAGCCATTTTCGTCCACCGCAACCCGCCTGTCAGCCCTTCCTCCCTGTTTGCAGACCCGACAGACTGAACCGCTGACAGTGATCCCGCTGACCGCCAATACCACCCTACTCCACGACTGGACCGCCATACCCCGGGATATCCCGCTTGCACCGAGCAACAACCCGTCGACTTCCCTCGCTTGAGCCCGCTGTTCTTGACACCACCACTCCTCGTACAATCAATATTGATACTCAAACTTAACACACTATATTTATAAGTTACCAAGCTATTGCACTATCCAAGAAATCTCAGGAACTAAGGAAGGCAAAGTTCTATAAGAGACTAAACTAGAGACACTAAAGATATCTCTATACTAGGCTAACAGTGGTGATATAACATAATTCAATGATAACAAGAGTGGGATGATAGGGATAATATGTTAAGAATCAATTTAAGTTACAATATGATAATCATATACGTCTATCTGAAATCATGTTACCTAGAATCTTTGCCACGTTAGTAAGAATAGTTGCGATAAACTATAGAGTCCATAACTAAGGTATATACCTCTTCGATCATGTTGTCTAAAATTCTCGCGTTGCCACCTAGCATGGCTGTGAAAACTCTAGATTCCATAACCAAGATAAGTATATCCAAAATTGGCTCTATGTCTTCGCCACGCTAGCCAGTATGACTACGATAAACTCTAGACTCCATAACTAAAGCAGATGGTTACCTTTATCACTGTCCTCATCCAAATACGTTATCAGAATATACCTTGATATGGTATATAAGATTTATCTTGATATAAGAATCAAAGTCAACAACGAACATCAAGAAATAAATTCACCAATGAACAAGTGAGAGTGAACAAAAATAAGTGAAAACAGATTTTGAATTAGAGTTTATGGTAAGATTCTTAAGGGTTGTCCTAGGAATCCCTCAAGCATTCTCTCATCCTATATCCTATCGTAGGCTCGCAGTAATATAACTGAGTCATTGCACTACCACGATATCGTACTAATTGTGAAGCCGGACATGCATAGGCCACCACTAAAACTTGTCATGACCCACATCTAGATAATTAGACATGAGTACGTGGCAACGCTCAGTCTATACCGTAACAACGACGTAGAACATTGTCTTGGTCCACAATACTATCTATCAGTATCTCACAATAATATATTATAACCTGTTAATGATATCTCAACTCTATAAGGAGGACAAGATGATATTATAATGATAATATCAATACTCAATCACAAGAGAACTATAAGAAAGATAAAATGCACGATATGATATAGAAAGAGAATCCAAAACATAAGTCTAGAATATACATATCAACATAATGATAACAATTCTAAGAGTCTATCAAATCCTCAACATCGATATAGGTCTCAAATAATAACATCTTAAGTCTCATATGTTGGAAACAAATCTAGTAAAATAATGTCCAACTAACTACGAAGCTACGACTAGCTGATCATCTCCCTCAACCGGTATTTGCTCCTCTCGAGCCACTGTCTCCAACTCTACTCCCACTACGTCCTGAGGTTTATAGTGTGTAGGATACTAATCATCTAAATTATCTAAAAATATTATCCAGTCAGGATGGAATGAGCACACCTCTAACAATAGTTCCAAATAAATGATAAAGATTATGAAACAGTAAATAGTAACGAAATATAAGATACAAAAATAAAAGTAGGTAACAAATACAGGAACTGATAATAAAAATATTGAATGTAAATAAGCAGAAGTAATAGAGTATCATATACATGAATCAAAAAATAAGAAAACTAAACTAAGTGTGTGAGTAAGTAGCTTCGACATGTGATAGGCTTGAGAACTTGCACAGAGATTTGGCCTGGTTAATCATATGTGAATTGTATGATTAATACACATAGGGACATGAACATGGTAAGGGTATGATCATATATCTAACTAATATTTTCTTCCCTTGACTAGTATAGTGGATCCAAACCATGACACGTCATGATACATGTATCACAGGACAAGTCTAAAAACCAGTACAAGAATATCATACACATGAATGACAAGCATAGGGATATCATGCACATGAATGACATGCATAGGGATATCATACACAAAAATGATATCTCATGACTAGGATCTAGGATATACCAATCCGTGTACCATCGTGTCAGGAATCAAGTATAACTACACTAAATACATGTAAGATAGAAGCTACAATATATAGAAAACTATCAGAGAATGTACTCGCCTGGAATCCTGGGTGAAATATCAAAAAATATTCATATCAGTGCATCATGGACCTAAATATGAAATATCAAGTTAAAATAGTTCTTTGGAATCATAAACATGCTATACTAGCTTGATACTAGGTCACTAAGTCAATACTAGGTCAAACTAAGTCAAACTAGATCATACTAGGTCAATACCTTGATTCTAGGTTCATACTAGTTTTACCTTGTTAATATCTAAGGTATATTAGCTAATACTAGGTATACTAGCTATTATTAACTATACTAGATAATACCTTATACTAGTTATTATAATATTTATAGACTCTATATAACTAATAACTTAGAGTATCTTAGCTAAATTACCATAACCCACAAATACCTAGCCCACTATCTCAATGTAATTCCAATACCTTAACATAGCTAAATACCTTAGTTTAGAACTATACCTTGATATCTTAATCTCTACAGGATACCTTGGTATCAACTCATATTTAATACTAGTACCTAGACATCAATAACCTTACCTTGGTATTTCCCTCATTACTTGGTACCACCCACTCTAACCCCTTCACCAGTACCCTTACTACTGCACTTCTACCTATACAACACTAAACTTACTCTAAACTGTCACTTAACCTTACCCAACTCCAATACTATCATTTCCCACACCACTACTTAATATTCCATCACATACCTTATCTATTAACACTAAAACCCATCTATATATAACACACCACTGATATCAGTGTGTAGGAACATATCTGCAGGTCCTTGACCATGCACTAAATACAAAGTTGCTCGACTCTCATTGCTACTTGCTCTAGCACTTGTAACAAACACTTGCAGTGCTACTACTGCTCTGAACCTGACTACATCACATCCTACTAGCTATAAAACAACAACTTGTTTCCCCTTTGTTCAGTCTCTCTCTAGACTAACTACAATTGTTGCTGCATATAGGACCAACAATAATCCTTACTACAATTTAGAATGCCCCAACTAAATATACCCGAGGTTGCAACCCAGGTCTGAAGGCAACTTCACCCCCTGCATCACCTGACCTTAGTGCTTATGCTAATCCCCACTGGCAACCTTTTATGCACGAATGCTCGTTCTGCACACTAGTACCCCTATTGCACCTATTATGCAATGCAAATAACCTTCCTCTCTCAACTGAAACAACATCCTTAAATACCTGGCCTGCACTGCCATCATTAGGCTTCACACCCAAGCTGGAACCCCTATCTAATGCCTATGCCTGACTGCCATCATTTGGGCCCGCTCATCAGTCCAAGACTAGACTACAATGTTATGTCTGACATTTTAAGGGACGTATGCAAATATTAAAACGGTGCTTTTTTTTAACTACTATGGAAAATATTATATAGATAAATCAATTTATTGTAAATTTCGTAATTGAATATAGATACTTTTTGGAGTAATTTTACTTGTAAACAAAATATAGAGATATCCAAAAGAGAAATTCCCTCCAAAATAAATCCAAACTTCAATAACTTTTAATAAAAAATTATCAAATAACAATCATTTAAAATTGAAGACCAAAAAACCAATCAATTATCTCTTCGAAGAAGAGCAGACCGACAGAAGTCGACGACGTCAAAGAGGTTAGTCTCCTTATGCGGCTGCTTTTTCTTCCTAATAAGATCTAAACAAATATTAGGGTTATGGTTGAGACAGTTTCTTTTTTGTTCTTGTTAATTTTGTGGGTAAGCATAAGAGGCGAAAATATTTGTTACGTGAGTTTTTCTTATTAGAAATAAATAGGGAGGCATAAAACTTCTTTATATTAGCCATGTATAATGATGTTAACACATTTAGGACCTAAATATAAAAAGAAAAATAACATTAGCAATATATAAAGATGTTAACAAACTTAGAGTCTAAAAAGAAAGATTTTATATTAGCAATATATAATAACAATATGTTCTTCCATTTTTGTGGGCCCCTGTGCAATCGCCCATGTTGCACTTGCCCAGAAACGGGCGTGCATGTACGTTGTACGTATTCATTTAATTCTTTTAGTATTTGAGAAGAGTAAACAACAATTATTAAAAAAAATTACTTTTGGGAAAGAGCAAATAGCAACCCTCTTAATTTTTCTCGCTAGACATAGTTACCTAACTGCTTATGTTAAAATTTAGGGCTAATTAGAGTTTAGATCATAGATTTTATACCAGCTTGGAGTTTAAGTCCTAACAAGTCCAATTAAAAGGTTTAGACCCTGAATTTTTATTTTATTTTTCCTATTAACACCCTCCTTAGTCTATATAAAAAGGGTTTATTGTCAAGCATGAGAGGGAGGATATAATGGAAAAAATAAAACAAATAATAAAATTTAGGGTCTAAACTTTCTAATTGGACAAGTCAGGGCTTAAAATCTAAGCTAGTATAAAATCCAGGGTCTAAACTCTAATTAGCCCTTATAATTTTTTATGAATAAATATAATTAGTAAACATAGGTAATGACATTTTTGGAATAAAAACTTCCATAGTGCAATTTTTCTTGTTATATAGTAGTACTAGTATATATACACGTGCATTTGCACGTATTTTATATCACTTGAGAAGAATAAATAATAGTTTCTTAATTTTTTACTACTTGATAAGTGCAAACAATAACCTTTTATATTTTTCTATACATAGTTACCTAAGTATCCATGTTAAACCTTTTCCCTTTCGGCTAATAATGACATGCCCCATGTTAAGGATATTTATGGAACAAAAATTTCTATGATGAAGCCTAATTTCTCTTACTAGTACTAGTTACCTTCACGTGTGTTGCATGTACAAAAAATATATTAAAAATTAGATAAATTTTAATTTTTTTAAAATATTTTAAATATGATTTGAATATATTTAAAGTATTGGTTGTAGATATGTTTTTAGAAATTTGGATATGTGTTTACTTATATCCATGTACTTAGCTTAAATATAATTTGAATATTGAATATATTTTAGGGTTTATTATATGTTTAGGTAGTTAGAATGATCTAATTTTATATTTTTTTTTTTACTTATGTGAGAATACATATGTGGTAGTTATAATTTTTTTTTGAATTTTTTATATTATTTAATGGAGTATTTACAAACGACTTAGATGATTCAATTTTGAGCCATTTTTATAATACTTGACAAAAACAAACAACATTCTCCCCCCCCCCCCCTCCCTCCCCCCACCCCCCTCCCCCCCCCTTTTATTTCTATACATACATATACTAAATTTAATGAACAATTTTAATCAGTAAATAAATATAAGAACATTTTTGAAATAAAAACTTTCACGATAAAAGTCTAACTTTTCTTATTATATAATAGTATAGAATAATACATATTATAATATAGATATCTTATTATTATATAACAGTGTAGATATAAGTATGGATAATGATTGGTTTCAGGGCCGGCTCTTCCTTTAGGAAAATGAAGCAGCTGTCTAGGACCTCACTTTTTAGGGACCCCAAAAATATGGGATACTAGTATATAGGTATATATGTAATCATCAAATTTTAACTTTTTTTTTTCTTTGAAAGGTCCGGATAAGCTATATCTGGCTGAAAAAAGAAGAATATGAAAAATGATACAACTGGCTTGGTAAAACGTGACAATCAATTATGATCAGTTACCGCTTCTTTCTCTCCTCTCTTGTAGAAAGGTCCGGATAAGCTATATCTGGCTGAAAAAAAAGAAGAATATGAAAAATGATACAACTGGCTTGGTAAAACGTGACAATCAATTAAGATCAGTTACCGCTTCTTTCTCTCCTCTCTTGTAGAAATTACCGCACAATCCTTGCCTCTTTATCTTTCATGTCTTATATAAAAAGAAAAAAAAGTAGAAGCCATGCGCGCGTGCTCTCTCTCTCTCTCATACGCCTGCAAGGACAATACTCGTATATAGATATATTTTTAAAAATATAAAATACTAATATATAGATATATTTAAAAATAATCTCATATTTGAACTTTTAACTAGGTCTCAAACTTGAGACAGCCCTAATTGGTTTATAACATGGGTCAAATTTTTAAGCGGGTAAATGTTTCGTTCCCGTTGACATGTTATATCACGGGTTGGGTTCGGGTCTAGGTTATAAAGGTGAGAGATAAGCGGGTCGCATTCGGGTTGAGTATTAACGGGCGAATCCATACTCAAACCAACCCAACCCTACCCGATTTGCACCCCCTCTCTTCTTAATGACCTATTCCCATTTTCTCAATTCCTAACAATCAAATTACTGTGCTGATGCGGATTCCTTTGTCCCTTCTTCTTCGTGTTCACAGGAGGTTTGATCATCCCTCTTCTTAATTACGGTTTAATTTTGTTTCCATTTCTGTTTATTTTGATTAGTTCCATTTTTTTTAATTTGTTAGGAACTTCTCCAAGGGATCATTGTACAGAGTATGTTGCTTCCATGATAAGGGTATGTTGAGGAGAAGTTTTTGTAATGTATCCTCTAGAGGAGGAGGACCTGATACTAACCCTAGCCCTAAACTAGAAAATCGACAGGTTCGACATTGGATTGTTCTTGTTCTTTGTTGATTATGTTATTCCTTTATATCATTGAGGGAGGTCTTAATACTCATTTTACATCTTAATCTGAAAAAAATCTGAACTTGTTCCCCTATGGTGTATTTTTTCTTTTGCTTTTGTAGAAATAAGTGGCGAGGCCTTGCCAAACCATTAGGGGAATGCCTGACGTTACGACATAAGCTGGAAGGTCTTGGCAGTGTTACTTGAGATAACAATTCAAATTTTTTTTTTGAGATATACTAATTCGACTTTTCTCTGTTTCATAGAGAATCAATAAAATCTTGCTGGTATTTGGTATGAAGTCGATTGTGTTAATTGCTGAAAAAAGTTGGTTGAGAGCAGTAGCGGACACAAAAATTTAATTAAGGGGAGTCGACCTCAAATGTAAAGATTTAGGAAGACTTAGAATGGATGCAAACAAATATTAACTGTTCTAACCATGAAACTATGAAAAACTGATACACACAAAGAAAATAATAGTAATAATTATTGCAAAGAAAAAACACAGATCAGAAGAGATTTGGAACAAAAAAATTATTTCACAATAAAATCAAGAAAAGCTGAGAACTTTGAAGCAAAAAAAAGAAGGGGAAAAAGAAAGTTGGATCATGCTAGTAGAATCCTAATACTCCTGGCAAACCAGTACAGTACCAGAGTTTTATGTGACACAAAAATGACGAGATGTGAATTCAAGAAACAAAAGAAACTTCATATTTGAATTAAGAAACCTGATTTCAAGAAACAAAAGGAACTTCACATTTGAATCAACAAACCATAGAAGTAGCTGCAGATTATTAACGAATTGTCATAAAACCCAAATGATGTCTACATCTATCTATGCTCTAATTACAAACAAAGAATCAATATGGGATAACTGGGTTTGATTCTATTTCAAGAAAAGAATAGTATAAAAGAATAATCGAAAAAGAAAATGGAGAGAAGAGGAGAGAAGACCTTGCGCATAGTTGGTCGTAATCATACCGATCAGCTAAATTTGTTTTTTTTCTTGGGCTTGACATTTTGGAGAGAGAGAGAGAGAGAGAGAGAGAGAGAGAGAGAGAGAGAGAGAGCAAGTGAGGATGAAGATAAAGAACATAAGAAGATCTATGTGATGGAACCAAACAGATGAGTGCATGCTTCTTAAGGAAGGAGGGCTCTGACTTAAAAAATAATAATTCAGTGGGGTCAGTTGACCACACTTGTCCCCATATGTGTCTGCTCCTAGTTGAGAGGGTGATGTCAAGTCCTGTAAGATGAGTTACACATGAAATATCTATAGAGATACAATTGTCTGCAGACAACGATCTACCAATGTTCTACAATCTACCAATGTCCCTTATTAGTTAGCATGTTAATCCAAAAAGAAGCAGAAGAAGAGAGAATTGAGATAGGTAGAAGACAATCTTTATGTTTGACAAGTATAGGTGAATATAATAGTGTTTTCTCACTGGTTGAGGTGGGAAAACTAACTTGTCTGACGAAATGATAAGGCATCCTCATAATATGAAAATTTGGCAATACCTATGTTTTGTTGCCATCCTTGTAATAGAACTTTTAAGGTTTATTTGAAGTATTAAGTTTACATTTTACAATAGAGTAATTTTCTAAAATTTAACCTATTCTTTCTTTATGTTGTCCCCATAATTTTTTCTCATGTCATAATTTATATCTTTTTGTTTTTCTAGTGCAAAGGACTCATAAATGATCTCAAGAGTATTTGCAATATGATGTGTTATTATTGCAACCACGACCAAGCCCAACCCTCCCCCCCCCCCTCCTTCCGCCATGCTCCCCCTTCCCCTTAAAAACCCTAACCCTAACATTATATCACCTAGCTGCCAGATGCCCATGACCCTAACCCTAGCCGCCCCCCTAAAAGGAGAGATCTGAAAAACAATCCACAAATTTGTAAAAAAAACAGAGTTGGATATAAAAACGTAGTTGAGATATTCAGAAGGTAAACAATGATTGCTTGCATGAACCTCGACAATGACATCATGAGTTGACAGAGAGCAAACTTAATTGTTTGTGTGAATCTCTGTTCCGAACCCGTCAAGAATTAGCAGAGAGCAAACTAGGTTTGTGTGAATATCGATCCTGGCTTCTGTGATCCACTTTCGATCTCTGACAACATTGTGCAAGCCAGTTCTGGCAACGTTGATCGTGCATTGGGGGGGGGAGGGGTTGATGTGAATATCGGGTTGGGACGATCAACGAAATTGACTCGAGAACCTAAAGAAGGACGAACACTGCGGTGAATAGTAGTGCTGGTAGCACCGATATTGGGAACACAGAGGTGAGAACACCGATCACTGGTACAACGATATCTTCGTTTCGCTTCGGAAAATGCGATTGTCAAAATATCTCACTGACAACCCTTCAAAGGAGACTGATCCCACATATGAGCAGTGAGAGACTGATGATAGCAGACTATTTACACAGTTTATGAATTCAATGGAACTATCGGTCGATGATATGGTTAAAAACACAAATTCGGTGAAGGAGTTATGTGAGGTCCTAGCAATTGTGTTTGACGGAAAACATAATTTCTCTCGTATTTATGACTCAGTTGTCTGTGTCTACCGAGCTGATCAAGGAGACAAGTCACATAAGGACCACTTTCGTGCCTTAAAGGCTCTAACTGATGAGGTGGATCATGTGTTATCCTTGACGAAGGATATCAATAAGGCACAGACTCAACGTCAGCAGTTCTATGTTATGGCGTATCTTGCCTTATCGTCCTGATATAGACTTTGCACGGTCTCAAATTATTGTTGGAGCCTAGGTTCCATCCCCGATGGAAGCCCACTTTTGTGTCCTACGGACAACGAAAGTAGTTGGGCCTGGTACATGTGATGCACTTGCTGATCGATCTGCCTTGGGTGCTATTCGTAGTGAATATCATGGGCTCCGTGATGGTAGACGTGGTAGCTGTAATGATGGACGAGGTAATGGCAATCGTGATGGAGGACGACCGCACACATGTTTATACTATGGTCAACAAGGACATTTTCAGTGGCAGTGTCCCAAAGCTGCTGCCACAAATATTGTGTCAGATATTCATGATGATGAAGAGCAATCCCTACAGATGACTGCAACGACCAATGCTGAATTTCAAGTTCAGTGATGTGGAGCCGCCTTTATATCTGGATCCCTACAGATGACTGCTGCGACAAATGTTGAATTTCAAGTTCAGTGATGTGGAACCACCTCTATATCTGGATCCATTGTCGGATACTCAACGACATGTATGGTAAGACCAAAATAATGGGTGATCGATTCAGTTGTGTCTGATCACATGACTGGTGATGCATGTATGCTGCATCTGCATGATTAAGTAATTATGGGTTATGTGACGAATATTACTGTTGCCAATGACAGTTCTCTGAAAGTTCGTTGAAGAGGAAGTACCAGTCTTTCTTCTACTCTGCCACTCACTTCAGTTTTATATACACTTGAAAACCCATTCAGTCTATTATCCATCAGTCGGATAACTCGCGACTTACACTGCTCGGTAACATTTTTTTTGATGGTTTGTGTTTTTCAGGACTTGATGACGGGAAAGACTATTGGTAGTGGGCATGTGACTGTAGGCTTATATATCTTGTCATGACCCGCACTCGCAAGATCGGACACGAGTACGTGGGTACGTCCAGCTTACGCCGCATCATCGGCAGTAGAACGCTGTCTAGGTTATCAATATCTAACTATCAATCATACTAATACAACTAGCACTATTATGTACTCAATCACAATAATCTAAAGAAAGAATGAACAAGAAGATAAACCAAATATCATTCTAAAATATAGAAAACTAGACATGATATGGAAAAGAAACACTAGCCTAGATATCTACAATTGTCACTTCAAGGTCCACAGTGTAAGAGTAGTCCGATCTATAGCAACTCTCTGAGATCCCGTAATGGAGAGCACAAATCACTGGAAAATGTTATCTAGTCAGGATTGGAGCGAAGCACACCTCTAAAGTTCCAATAAATGATAAAGACTGTGTAACAGTAAATAGAGAGAAATACAAGATAAGTAGAACAAGAGAAGAAAATATACAAGATATGGAATGCTGTAAATAAATACAAGAGAGATGGGCATCATATACAAGAGTCAGAAAATACAACTAAGTTTCAACATGTGATCGACTTGGGAACTTGCACAGGAATATGGTCTGGTTTTTCATACGTGAGGTGTATGATTAACACTAACGAAAAAACAGGAACTGCAGGGGGTATGATCACTTATCTACACTAACACTCTCCGTCATCGACTGGTATAGTAGATCCAACCATGGCACGCTACGATACGGGATTCTCTGAGAAGGTAGCTAGTCTCCCCAGGAATCAATATCCATACAAGTACAATAACAACAAGGCTTGCACATGATACGTCAGGAACCACCAGGAATAACATCTCATGACGGGATCTGGAAATACCAATCCGTGTAACCATGTGTCAAGAAGTCAAGGATATCTACACTAGATACAAGAAACATAGAAGATATCATAAATGAGAAACTATCAGAGAATGTACTCGCTTGGAATCCGGAGTGAAGTATCAAATCATATCCGTATCAGTGCCTCAAGGACCTAAATATTGAATATTATGTCAACACACTGTTTTGAAATGATAAACAAGTTAGACTAGTTAATTTCTAGGTCTTCAAGTCATCTCTAGGTCAAACTAGGCCAAAACAGTCAAACTAGGTCAACTCTAAGTTAGACTAGTCAAACTTGGTCAAACTAGTCTATTCTAGGTAATACTAGCATATACCTAGATTTCTAGGTCAATATCTTAAGGATATTAGCCATACTAGCTAATACTAGGTACTAGGATATCCTATCTACAAATATCAATATATAACCTATATACATATACTAGTTAATAATACTAAGTAATATAGATACCTTATACTAGTCATAATCACTATTATCTATATTACCTTAGTATCAATATATAACCACCCTTATAACTTGCCCTCACTTATACGTTCTAGTATCAGTCTTACTATCACTTACCTACCCATACTAACTCATTACCTACCTTAATACCTTGTGATACTAGTTCATTACCTTAGTTAAGGTAATATCCCAATGTACACTAATACTTCTAGCACCAACCTTAACCTCTACTTCTCTAAGATGCTAGACATCCCAACTCATACTCTCCACACACACACAAGTGTATAGTTAATACCTTGCTGCTGTGACCAGTGAACACTGGCCACTAACACCCCTTGCCATCCTAGACTTGATACCTGACATGTACCTACTCTAGCTCTAAACCCTCAACTGGACAATGATCTGTTGCAAGGTTCCAGTGGTGAAACACTGCTACTTGAGTGTGCACACTCAAGTTGCACCCTGCAATACTCCAATACTTGGTATAAAGTGCAACCTAATGCACACTACAATACCACTGCTACTACTCCCTACCACCAGCTACTACCTCCCATTAACTGCACCTGTTGTGCAGTTACACAAATGTACAGATGTGCAACACTGCAACCCAACACCCTACAACACCAAGGCACCAAATGCACTGCTCTGGCCTGAGCCCTCATCCCCTCCAATGCAATTGATGCTCATAAGAGTATCAGATACACACAGTTAAGCTCAGGACACCCCATATGCACAGTCCTATAACTGTTGCTGCTAGTGTTGCCTCATGAAATGCACGAGACTGCACTGCCATCTGCAAGCAACAGCATGTAGCTGCTGCTACTGGTCTAGCCCGACACCCCTATCTTCCTCACAGACATCACACACCTTAACACACTGCACCCACTCACACATTTTCACATACACTCGAGCACAACACACTCTCTCCATCTCTACACATTTATACTTCCAATGCACCACCACCACTGAACCTATTCTCTTATGATACCAATTATCCACACTCACACATATAATTTATATATGCATATATATACTAACACACACACACACACATATATATATATATATATATATATATATATATATATATATATATATATGATACACATATAGAATATATACATAGACACGCATATGCATATACCTATTTATACTTAATGATATATTAATCAAGTAATTATATACATACATAGTATAACACTAATAGATATATATCAATCTAATAATTTAGAGTGCAATAGGATACACTCGAAACACCAAGGCAATTCATCAAACACAAGTCGTGCATTACACTAGTATCACACTACTCTATGATACTCTTGTGATACACTCTTGATACTCTTACCAAATCATACCAAACTCTCGCCAAAGCCCAAGAACATGGCAAATATCACAATTAAAGCCTAATATGACATGTGTATCACAAGTGTCGAAGGAAAATTCCCAAAATTATCCCGTATCATAAAGTATCATGGTACGGTCTACTCGTATTCAATTGTGGACATATAACTAGACTCACACAACCAATCTAGTGTCAATTTGGTCCAATTGACCAATTGACCAATTGACAAACACATGGTGCACCAATAACGGATTTTTTTCAAATTGGACACAAAAACCAATGTAACATTCACAATAAGGGTCCATAGAGGCTAATTATTCTTCCTATATGTAGCCCTAATCCATAGGTGGCTTCCTAATGATCAAATTGCATAAATATAACCTAATTAAAGAGAGAATTTTGAATTGTACCTATTGGGAGATGGATTTCCAATGTACTTCTCCAAATAGACACAAAGATGGCTCAACTTGTGCAATCTCCTCCTCCTTGGTGCTCATTGCCTTCTCCTTGGTTCTAGATCTACTAATGGTGAAGAATGAGAGTAATTTGAAGTAATTTGGTGGAGGAATGAGTTGAATTGGGGAAGAATACTAAATTAGGGAAGAATGAGCTAAACTGGAGAGGGGAGAGAAGCTTCACCTCCTTTAATAGGGACGGCCACCTTCTCCCCTCTCCAAGCAATGTACAAAGTCTTATTTACCTCCATTGGGTTATCATGAAGAGGGTTTAATTAGTATGAAGCTTCCATTCCTAATGAAGGGATTAGTTTAGTCTCTAATTAATAATTGATGACTTAAAATAGGGCCTAATTGGAACTATGAGTCCATGGTTTATGTCAAGTCCAATTGGGTCACTAACATCAAGTCTAATAAATAGTCTAGTCTACTAACCATGTCATGACTAACCAATTGGATCAGGGCCTACATGTTGGGTGCTAACTAGGTCCATGTACTAGTCCAAACTAACTAGTTAATACAAGGTCCTCTACAATATAATAGATAATAAATAATACTAATAACAATAATGATAAATATTAATACTAATATAATTATCTAATATTATTAAATGACAAAAAATACCCCTTCCGGAAGTAGGGAGTTACATATCTGGTTGACTTGAATTCATCTGTTGTCTGTGCCAGTGTGCCCCACGGTCTTTTTGAGTTACATTGTCGGCTTGGTCATCTGTCTATCCATGCTCTTCAGAAGTTGTGTCCATCACTAGATCTTCGAGTTTCTCCTCATTGTGAGTCGTGTAGTCTAGCTAAACATCATCGTACATCTTATCCAGTGAGTTTGGATAAATCTGTTTCAGCTCTGTTTGAATTAGTCCAATATGATATATAGGGTCCATATCCTGTTGAATCGGTGATGTGTTCAAATATTTTGACTTTTGTTGATGATTACCCCTGAATCACCTATGTCTGCCTAATGAAGAATCATTCTGAATTATTTGATATATAGTGTAATTTCTTTGCTGAAATAAAAACCCAATTCAGGATTTTTATTTAGCGTCTTCGGAGCGACAATGATCGTATGTCTCGTGCATTCTTTTTCATCTTGCTAAACATGGAAATTATTCACCAAACTTTCTGTCCTTATACACCATAACAAAATGATGTGACAGAACGTAAGAATCGTCATCTGATAGAAACAACTCGAGCACTTATGTTTCACGCCAGTACACCCAAATTTTTTTGGTCGGATGCTGTACTTACGGCTTGCTATCTGATTAATCGTATGCCGTCTTGTGTCTTCAATGGAGCCACTCCTTTTTTCGGTTATATCCCAATCGGATGCCATTTTCTTTACCTTTCAAATTTTTGGGTGCTTATGTTATGTCCGGGATACTCGACCTACCCTTTCTAAATTAGACCCGAAGACACTCAAGTATATTGTTCTTGGATACCTTAAGGATTAGAAATGGTATTGTTGTTTTTTTCTACATTAAAGAGGTATATTATGTCTCGGGATGTTATTTTTGTTGAAACCGATTTCCCACCCCCCCTCCAACTACAGACGCTGTTCCAAAAGTTTATCCATATGAGAACTTCCTTTTGTATCCAATTTAAATACAATAGTCCCTCGTAAGGTTGCCCTCCCCTACTGAGCCAGTCTTACCATCCAATTGTTCGCAAATACCAGCTCAGTCAGAACCGGCATCGCCAGTCTCACCGTCCCATGGTCTGCGAACACTAGCTCCGTCAGACCAAGCATCACCATGATGGTGCCCACAGCTGTAGAGCCGATATCGTCATCAGAGTCCTTCTGTTCCATCGATTCACTACCGCCTGATATACCGACTCGTCTTCGTCGTGCATGCCGCAACCATCCTTTGTATGTTGATAACTACAAAGGGCTCGCGAGTCACAATCAATCCTTGAAGGCTACTATTAATGGGATTTAGATCCCTAATTCTGCAGAGGAGGGACTCAAATATCCTGGTTGACGCACCGCTATGGAAGAGGAGATGCGAGTACTTCGGAAGAATCATACATGGGACTTGGTAGATTTGTCTACCGATAAGAAGGCGGTAGATTGCAAATGTGTGTTCACAATCAAAGTGAAACCGGATGGCACTGTTGATCGTTTGAAAGTTCGTCTTGTGGCAAAAGGGTATTCTCAGACTTACAGTGAGGATTATTTTGAGACATTTTCTCCAGTTGCCAGGATGCTCTCTGTGCGTGCGTTACTGTCCTTAGTTGTCTGCTATGACTGGCCCTTGCTTCAGTTGGATGTGAATAATGCATTTCTCCATGGGGACCTTGAAGAGGAAGTACATGTGGTGTAACCTTCTAGGTTCCTTGCAAGGGAGGGTAAAGTATGTCATCTATGAAAGGCTCTCTATGGTCTCAAACAATCACCTCGTGCTTGGTTTGGTCTATTTACACTTCATACGGTTTGATATGTGTCAATCAAAGAAGGATCATTCAGTATTTTACCGACAGACATCAACTGGACGGATACTACTTTGTGTCTATGTTGATGACATTGTGATTACGGGAGATGACAGTTATGATATTGCAGGGCTGAAAAAGTTTATGGATGAACAGTTTCTAACCAAAGATATGAGAGCATTGAAGTACTTCTTGGGCATTTGAGTCACAAAGGAAAAGCATGATATTATAAATTTATAATATCTCAGCGAAAATATATGCTTGACATCCTCACTAAAACAGGAAAGATGCAAACTAAGAGGACAACCTCACCCATGGATCCATGGATAAAATTACTCCCCAATGAAGGGATACAAATGACCAATCCTGATCAGTATCGTCAGCTAGTGGGAAAACTCAACTACCTAACAGTAATGACTTGCCCAAACATTTTCTTTGCTGTAAGTGTCGCGAGTAGGTTTATGGCTTCTCTACGAGTTCCACATTGGCAGACAATTCTCAGGATCTTGCGCTATCTAACATTCTGGAAAAAGAAATTCGGATGGAGAATTAGGGACATACTCATCTTGAGTGCTTTACAGATGCTGATTAAGGTGCAATTCTTATAGATAGACGGTCTACATCTGGCTATTCGGTATTTATTGGCGGAAATTTAGTGTCGTGAAAGAGCAAGAAGCAGAGTGTGGTCTCACGATCGAGTTCAGAAGCAGAGTACCAAGATATTTCTTATGGCACAGTAAATGTGTTATATCTGCGACATCTTCTAAAGGAGCTGGAAGAAGAAGCATGATTATAAGCAACAGATATGTGGTATGATAACCAGTCAGCTATCTATATTGCTATCATTGTTCTAAATGGCGGCCGTCTCGACCGTCTATACGGCGCCTAGGAGGTAGACTGTCACGCCCCCGGCCCGGCAGGGCCGAAACGTCCTCCCTTGGGCGTAATGCCGTGCGAGCCTGAGTTGCGCTCGCTCAAGGCCAGGTTCGAACAGACGTTGATAACTAGTTCGTAGAGTCGTCATAGCGGAAATATTGAATAAACACAAGTATGGAATAAAATTAAACTCTTTATTAATATAGAAATAATGTTACAAGTGACGCTAGGCCGAGATTACAAGTCGCTCAAGCTCCCTCTCTCTCAAAACAATAAAATGTGCCAAGTGGCTTACAACTTTGGAAATGATACATAGGCGATGTTCCAACATTATGTCCCGTATAAGTGCTTCAGCTCCTTACGCAACGCTCCAAGGCTCCAGAGTTAGCTCCACGCCTTAGCGCCTAAGAGGGGATACTTTGCACCGAACGAGGTTCTCCCGCAACCTGCAAGCAATTTGGTGGATTATCAGTACATGATTGCACTAGTAGGGAGGTTTCTCGTCCGATTAACAAATCCAAACACGTTTGCTTACTTATGTGCACTCTATTGCTTGTTGTCTTTCTAGTCTTGTCTTAGGATCAGTTTCATGACATATGATATAAAGTCTAACTCGTTGCAGTACGCTGTGCGATGTAAGAGTAACACGGTGAAACTTACCAACTTACCATTCGTCCTTCCATGCTCAAAAGATGAAACCAAGTTAACCAACGTATATAAAGAAATCACAAAATCACAAAATGGGAAAACTTGTGTGGAACTTAAGTGTCTTGATCAGGTTTCTGACATAGGCATGTTACGTTAGAACTATACGGTGAAACACATGGAAACTCAAGTGTCTTGATCGTGTTCCTGCCTCAACTATACATGTGCTCAGATTATGCAGATGTTTAAAACTCAGTTACAAGGCACATGCCGTGCATCAATTACTTCGTTCAACTACCGATCTGCACGCAAAGTGTGCCGTGCATCCGTTACTTGCCTCAAGTCCATACGAGCCCATACGCGGGTTGCCGCCACGTATACAATATATTTGACGATACATATTTGATCATCTGACCTGACGAGCCGCCATGTAAAAGTTATAGTTTTGGGACGGAAATAGGATGCAACACAGGTAGTGAGCCCCGCTACATGCATTCCCGTCCGAAACAAACGACTATCAGAATGTTCCTGTCCGGTTCGGATCGACTCCGGTTCTCCGACATACTGTCTGCAGGAACCATGAGCCTGTGCAAAGGTTGTCCATGACCAATGACTATCAAGCACTAAGTTATCATACAAGGCATTTCAAGAAACATGAATGGAACACATTGATTCAGTATAGGTCCATAGCATAGTTTATGTGTTCAAGTGATTACATTATACAGTAAGTTCTACTCGTTGCACAGTTATAGATAGATGCACTTCTAGCTACAATTGAAACATAATACGAGCATATTCAGGACAAACAAGCATTGCAATCGTGCGAAGATCGAACACTATGTTAGCATGCAAGATAGTCTACTACTTGAAAGTGTAAGCCAATATACTTGGAAATTCTAAAGTAGCCGTGCGATGATCTATTTCTCGTGGCAGGTTCACTTTTCATGTCCTATGCAAGTAATACAAGATGAGATTATTCCCTTAGTTAGGTGCGTTGAACTCATTATTAGCATGCATCAATAAATATGTCTAGCGACTAGCATGTATCGTTCATATTTCTAAGTGTGCAGGTGAGGCAAAGACAGGTTCATCGGAGCCACCCACCTTAGCGATGATTCGCATCGGCTTAGCGAGACTCCAAGCGCGCCTTTGAAAGTGTAAGTCTGAACTTCTGAATGGCCAAGTCTGAATGCCTTTGCATAAAGCGAGTTATCTCGCCGAGCAAGGCGGTCGGGTCGTTGTACTTGCGCTGTTTGAATCGGCTCTCCGGGCTGAGCGGAACGGGTCGTAGGCGGTCTCTCTCCGCACAACTTTTCGGTAGACGGTGGAGTAGGCGGCCAATGGAGCTTTGGCAGGGTAGGCGACGTAGGTGGACGCGTAGGCGGAACAATACCTAGCAAGATATTTTGGCCAAATAATTTTGCAAGCGTTATGGGCCTATGGTTCACTTTACAAGAATAAAACTTAATAAATCTTTGTTCTACAACATAGTTATGCATGAAACATCCTTAAAATATGTATATAATAAAAAAAGGTAGTAAAATAGTAAAAAAATGTTCAAAATGTATCAACCGCCTACGGCCTAGGCTTTAGGCGGACTCTTTCCGCCGCGCACTTGCCTATTGCCGTTTGGAACCTTATTGCTACCAATCCCGTATTCCATGAAAGGACGAAACACATTGAGATCGATATCCACTTCGTCCGAGATGAATATAAAAAAGGGTGATAACATTTCACTACGTGAGAACCGACGATCAGATAGCAGATATTAGGCCCTCGTGTTGAGTTTCTTTGTAACAAGTTGGACATGATTTACATTTATGCTCTAGTTTGAGGGAAGGTGTTAAGTATTAGTATTTAGCTTTAGTCCCATATCGGGTAAATCCAATAATGAGAGGTTGAGGCTGGGTTTGGATAGGCTTTATAATGTCGATTTTTGCGTTTAAACTCAAACACGTCTGGAGATGTGTTTGGCTGTCAACCATTCACAATTTACCCTCAAATTTCTTCTTCTAAAAACCAACGTTATAATGCTACTTTCAGAAAGCAGCTGAAAGTTATTTTGTGAAATCGGTTTTCCCATTATGCGGGCCCCACTCCCCTACCCACCCCTCCCAACTCTCTCTCTCTCTCTCTCTCTCTCTCCTCATTTGCTCTCTTCCAGAGGAGTGTGGAGAGCTCCACAACTCTCTCTCCCTCCCACCTCGACCCCCTCCACCTCCAGCGACTCCTCTCCTCCGCCTCCCGCGACCCCTACCGCTTCCCCCTCCTTCAGAGGAGGTCGACAACGACCTCCGACCATGACCTCGAAGACCCTTCGACCACGACCTCCAAGACCTGGCCGACAGACCCTCGAAGACCTGGCTTGCGGTCGGTTGATCCGACGTGAGGACGACTCGAATCCTACCGTCAATCGTGCACTTTCGAGGGCTGGGGAACGATGGGTCGCCTTCGAGGTATAAGGGACAGTGGGTATTCTCGGCCTGGAGTCCTGGTGGTGGGGAACGGTCGCCTCGTCATCCATCTGGCCGGCGACGGTGGAAGCCCTCCTCCGCTCGAGCACCGAGCTCTCGACCTCCCCTTATCCTCCTCCACCTCTCGTTCTCCTCCGCCGCCTCTCGTTCTCCTCCTCGACAGCGTCAACGGCAGCGGCCCCTGTCGCCTTCCCTTCTCCTCCTCCACCCCTCGTTCTCCTCCTCCGCTTCCTCCACCCCTCGTTCTCCTTGAACCTCTCCCAGATTGGTGCCAGCGACAACGACCCCCGCGTCAGCAACATGAAGGCAAGCTTGGCATCGTTGAGGGACAAAATCCTAGGAGTCCGACATGGAAAACACCGGACACATGGGACACATGAGAAACACAAATTATTTTCTGTAAAAATAATTTCATTAATTTTTTTTTGATATTGTTTTACCAAACATAATTTTTTTATTTTGGTTTCTAAAAACCAATTTCCAGATGAAAGTAACCAAGTGCAAACTAAAATTTTCTATACTAAGAAATCAACTTTATAATTTCCTTTCAGAAAACTGTTTTCAGGAAAAAATTTCAGGAAGCATATCCAAACGAACCCTGACTCTCCCCTATATATATGTACTCTCTTGGTTTAATGAAATCATCATATTATTCCCCTTCTACAATTATGATTAAGGCCTACCAAAATCATTTTATTTTGCGATATCAATTTGACCAATATTGTAGGATTTTATTTGTGCTTTTGTTGGTCCATTTCCTTTTGAGTTTCATTTACTTGGAATTTGTATCAATAATAGGCTATCTTGGACTTTACTGGGTTGCAACCTTGCAGGGTCATGGAGAGAATGTTGCTATTGCATCGAAGGAAGATCAATACGACATTGCTATTGTTGGTGGAGGGATGGTTGGCTTAGCGTTTGCATGTGGCCTATGTAGGTAGTATTGTTTCTTTACATGGATATTTTTATTATTACGGAATACGTCAATGCTCGCTCCTTTTATGTGCTCAAGTCTTCCCCCATTACATTATTTTATGTTTTAATCAACATAATTTACCTACTGAATCTTCATGGTCCTTATCTAAATTCGCTATAACTTTTTTGGTTCCTGTTGATCTTTGTAATTAGAATTGAGAGGTGCTCTATGTTTTCGGCATCCTTGTGTGTTAGAATGAATCGGCAAAAAATATAAAGGTTACATAGGGGCAAAGGAGGGATAGGATGGCAAATGCCCTGAAGAAGAAAACCCCATATGTAATACATTTAACCTTTCCAAATGACCAATTTTCCTTCCTGCAGCATTGTGTATGTTCCTCCTAGCCATGAACATCAATCTCTTACGGTTTTATTTCCTCTATTCAGGTATAGGATCATGGAGACCATGTTTATTTGTTTCAAGTATTTCTTTATGCAACAAGAGATTCCTATGCTTTACTGATAATTTCAGTCATGCAGCTTATTACTAATTCTGCTAAGTCTTGCCCACTTTAGAATTCAAGGCTTTTATTTATTTCATTGTACTAAATCAGAAATACAGGTTTCTTTTTACTGTTTTATTATTGTTCTTTCTTGTTATTGTATCTTGGTAATGCTTATTGGAAATGGAGGCTTTCTTACTGTTTTGATTCTAGCATTTGCTATTAGATTCATTTCATGGTTTCATTACGCAATCTGTCTAGACCGACTACCATTAATTTGGTGACATACTGAGTCAGGTTGAAAATATGCGATTTTTTCTTTCTTTCAAAAATAAAAAAAGAATGGAAATGGACAATAGGCAGAAAGAAAATTTTTAAAATGTTAGGAGATTAATAAAGTCAAATAACTCTCCACTAAGAAATGGGTATCAGTTAACTTAATGCCACTTCCAAGTTTAACGAGTAACACTTGCAAAAGAAAACCTATATTAGATAAGCAAGCTTCGTATAAGTTGACAATTTGCCCATGTAAAATAAGCTACTGTGTGACTGTTACTCTAGGAGACGAGAGATTTAATATAACAGAAACTAGAAAGTAAAGACCACCTAATTATCATGACAAGTAAGAACTGCTTAGCATTATGCCAATGCCGAAAGTAAAGATCAACAAGTACGACTAATAATAAAAAGTATGAATTGAAGAACTAAGAGCTAGATTTAAACAAGTTAACTACTGACTACTAATATTAACTGACAAGCAACAAAAAACCCTTAACAAGTAACAATTATTTACTATCTAGCAAGAAATGAGGTATCATCATCTACTCATCAAAATACATGGTCGTTCAAAAGTCTCAAGCCTGAAAAGATTATTAAGAAGACAGTGATAAGGATAAAACATTGTGACAATAATTAAAGATGACAACTATGAAACACTAGCACCTTTTAGTCCTTGAGATTCCAATAACAGTCTCCATGCATTCTATCACTCGTTTTTATATGCATAAAGTCATTGTATTCCTCCTTCTAGGAAGATCATCAATCACTGCTTGAACATGCAACTCCTTGTTATTATCCTCATCATTGGAATGCTCTCTCTCTTCATCAATAGCATCAACTTAAGAAGTCTGTTATCCTCCTGGATTATCTTGCCTGTGTTTTTGGCTCCTTCGATGCCTCAAAACCTCATCGGCTCTTGATACTTCTGAAATTTGCCTCCATGTGAGCCCTGAACCAGGGAAGATTAGTATACTAAGCAAGCAAATGGCAACTTGACTACCTTCTTTGGATGATGATGCCCTTTCAATAAGTTCTTGTCTACATTCTAGTTGTATCTTTAATGTAAAGGAGATGTCTTGTCTAGGACAATGTCTAGGCTATGTCGGTCAGTTACTAGACATGATATCTTCTTGCTGAAATGATATGGAATTGCAACTGTCATGCTATCTTCTTGATAGGACTAGTTTCCTGGTTAATCCCCATGCAGATTCATATGGTAGAAGGATACGGAAATTCAGATGACGAAAGATTGTCTGTTTTCTGCATACATGTATTCAAGTTATGCAAATAGCAAATGTATCCTAGTTTTCTTAGATGACTCTGATGCTGTTGGTCACTGTTGCAGCAGTATCACCACTAGATGATAATTTATCACATTCTTTACAATCTGCATCATCCGTCAAACGGATTATTTTTTTTTTTATAGAAAAGGAGTGAGTGGAACAAATGAAGAGTGAAAAAAAGAGAGAAATCTTGTTAGGGGTGAGCGTTCAGTTTATTCGGTTTCAACTGAATCGGAATAGTTAAAATCAGTCGAAACTGAATAAACTGATATTCTAAATATCCAAATAGAAGCCGAACCGAAATTAGTCATAACTAAAACCAAACCGATATAATCGATTCGGTTTATTTGGTTGGGCTATTTTTTATTGTTTAATGGGCTGGGCCCAAAGTAGTGATTGTGGTTAAATTATATGAAAACATGCAATTTTTATACATACAATTGTTGTATTTCAAAGTTGGGCCAAAGTTGGACTTTAAAACACATACATTAATTTGTTCTTTTCAGAATATACACATTTTTTACCATAAAATATGCATAGAATTGAGGTTATTTACATAATTGCATAAGTCTCATTCGATTTTTGGTTTTTGACCGAAACCGAATAAGGAATTTAGAATTTTCAAACCAAACCGAATCTCTTATTTGGTTCGGTTCTTGGTCCAAAACCGAATAATGCTCACCCCTACACCTTGTGATCTATCTTATGTATGAACTACTTCAGTTGGTACATGTAAAGTATTTTCTTGACAGAATCTTGCCACGTCTTCTCTGTAAGCAACTTCTACTTTAATCCAATTTCCATGTCATGCGGCTCTATTGAACTTACTGAACTTTAGCATGTCTTTCTGAGATACCTTTCTTTGTGTCTTGCAGCGAGTATGCCATTGACAAAACAATTGAAAGTTGCCATTATCGACAGCAATCCTGCTTTGCAATCAGGAAGTCTTCTTAAGAAAAATAATGTACCCAATCCCAGAGTCAGTACTGTGACCCCTGCAACTATTTCCTTTTTCAAAGGTAACATTTCTTATTCTTGAAGCAGCATCAGTTTAATTTGCTCAAATGAGTATACTATTGATGCTGATTGAACCATTAATAAACAAAATGATCTTGTGTTTTATAAGCTGAAACTACCTGATCAAGAAAGTAGGTTTCTACCTGTCAATTGGCCTCTTTCGTTTATGACGAGCTCCTATCTTGTCTGTAGCCCTTGGTCAGCAATTTTGCACTAAGAGGGTAGCTGTTAGGTTGCCAACCATTTACAGAACTTGTTCAACATTTTCTTGATGCCTAGTTGTTTCACGTGGTGCTCTGTACTCGCGTCAGTCTGATAGATGAAAATCTCAGACAATGATCAAATGTCGTGATAATGACTTTGAAGCACAAATTTACATACTTTTGAGGACTTGCCAAACTGTACCTAGCTTTAAAATCGTGAACTTGAATGTGTTAAAAGGTAGTGAGACACGAACTGTATGTTGTCTATTATTCACTTTTTTTGTGGTGAACTTCACTCTTTTCCATGATTATAATAAATTGAAGTCTAAAAATTAAAGAACAAACCACTGTGGTCAAAGGCCAACTACAATTGCTCTCACACTTCAAAAAACCTTACGAAATTTTGCAAAGAGGTACATTTTCATCAAATCAATTGGTAACTAATATTCCTGCACGTTTTCTTCCTTGTTTAATTGTTGATCCTGGAGAGCCACTTTTTTGAGGTGGTACTAGATCCCTTGTTACACCACCACTGCACTCGAGAATAAGTAATAAAATTAGAGCATTAGCTTTCAGGTAATCAAATAATAACTAATTACCCAAATACTTACTGTACTCTTGCCAACAATATTAACTTTCTCGTTACATGTAAGAACAACACCATCTAAATACCATTATCTTGAGTTTGCTGTCCTTGCCACTTATTCAGAGTTATAGATTCTTTGCCTAGGATGTTACCTATCCAAAACTAAGAATGTCCAGATTGTTCCTCGTCGAGGATTAAGGACATTGAGCACTTTGACCCTAGCTTGCTTGTGGTGTATGTTCGTTTTTTTTTTCACCGAGAGGTGAAATCTTCCATGCTGGGAAGACCTGATGCCTGATGGGGATTCAGTTTGGGGTTTATGGTATCATCATGTTCATGTTGAGTCATGTTTTAGTTGAGTTCAGTTCTCTTATTTCAGTTTTAGTCAGCTTAGGTCTATTTGAGTCAGAGTTCAGGTGGATCATTTTTTAATTAGCTTGAAATTTTAGTTTATTTAGGACTCGCTTTTCCCAAGTTAAAGAAGTCTATAAATATGAGATGTATTAAGCTTTGAATTCTGACGTGCCTGATTCAATAAAAGACGATGGAGATGGAGATCAGACAAATGGTGAAAGATTTGGGTTATTACTTATTACCTTGTGGATTGCTTGTAAAGTGCATGAGTGTCACTATTAGAGATACTAGATATTATTTTTGTATGGTGTTGATTATGATAACACCTTCGTTCCAGTTGCAAATATGACTATTGTTCAGACTATTCTTGCTGTAGCTTCTGTCCATAGCTTGCCTATATCTCAGATTTATGTGAAGAATGCATTTTTTTTTGGTGATTCGTCTGAGGATATCTACATGACCCCTCTTGGTTTGTCTCATTCTGCTGGTCAGGTCTGTCATGTTCGCAAGGTCTTATATGATCAGGATCCCTGAGCATGATTCTTCAGATTTACTACCATTATTCATGCTGCTGCATTCTCAATGAGTCCTTGTGATTTGGCACTTTTTACTACTCTTTATGGGACCCTACTTCTGTTCTATCTTTAGGGTATGATTATTAGTAGTACTGTTTAGATTGGTTGCAACCTTGTGTTTCATGTGTGGACGAAAAAAAACATTGATGCTGATTGTCAATATGTTCGATACTAGAATCTCCTTAAGACAGTGTCACTGCAGATTGTTGACTTCTTCTCGAAGACTCATACTATTAAGAGGCACTCCCTTCTAGGCAAACTCTCGTTGGTTGATCCACGTGAGCTTGAGGATGTGTTAGTTGATTGTTCTTTGTGTTTATCATTTGTCAAACTCACATTGTTATATCATCTCATCGAGTTTGAAAGGAAGGGAGGGAGGGGTGTTAGAGATACTAGATACTACTTTAATCCACATCCGTTAGGAGACATGCCTCACTCTTGTATATATACCCTTGGCCTGCCCAATGAACTTAGACACTATTCTTTCACCCTTTTCACTCTTGTTTCTTCAATGTTATTAATATTATTTCTTTAGCTCTTCTCAATTCCTTCTTCCTTTAGCCCGATGTGTGATGCAATCTACTATGTCCCTTCAAGACTATGCTTTGGGGAATGCACCATTCCGTTAGCTAACTTGTGATACATTTTTGTGGTCCATCTATCATTTATTATTAGGTTGACATGCTTACACCATATTTACTGAAGGTAGATTGATTTGGTTCATGAAGTAGGTCTTTCCCATTGTTTATGGTGGAAACATATTTAACTGGATCTTTTTTATTTGCATGATTGATGTCTACATTCTCATGTGTTTGCTTCTTGGAACGGTGGTAGGCTATTAACAAGTACTTTCTAGATTATAATTATTTTTCGTTTTTATAATGTACATAAATGAACACTCCTTACTAGCAATATATAGTGCTATAAAATGCTTTAAAAAGCGGCATCTAGGCGCTATCCTACTACCCACAACCTAAATTATGATTATCTTGTGTGTTCTAGGTGGTATACGAGATTATGCAGGAAAAGCGACATTATGTAGAGAAAAGTAGCATTATGCGGCCGAAGAAGAAAAGCTCTCTAGATTTTGGTCTAGTTATTTTCTTATGCTAATTTTTTGTTCAAAAATTGTTTTGGCCTGATCCCTTTTATATTCTTGGTTAGTTTTTATCTTGGCCCAAGAATATCTATATTGAACCTTATATGGACATTTTATTTTATTTTCATATTATATTATTTTTGGTGAATTATAAATTATAAATTTATTTGTTCAATACATGTTCTTGTAGTCTTTGGTAATTTGAGTGTTTGCTAAATTTCTTTATAGTGCAACCCTTGTTATATATACATATAAATATATACTTTTCTATTGCTTTTAGTGAACTAGAAAATTCAAAGCTTTTTTAATGACAAACACTTTTTTCCGTATAAATCCGCCTTGGCAGCTGTCTAACTGCATGGCACTAGGGTTCCCCTTGCCGCATAAGGGTCGCCTAATGCTTTCTATAACATTGGCAATAGCTATTGCATCATTAGCTATATGAGAATGTTCTGTTAATCATTTCTTTTCGGTTTCTGGCTTAACGTGTCATAGAGATAAATTAAATTCCTTATAGTAAATCGTATTTTGTTACTTCTTCGCCTAGACTCTTTAATCTGCAAACTTGTTATACGTTTTATTGTAATGCCCTCTCCTGCTCATAGCTTCCTTTGCTAGCTGCTACCAACATAGCAGGTTCACATTAGGTGCTCATAGCTTCCTTTGCTAGTCTGCTACCAACATAGCAGGTTCACATTAGGTTGGCAGTCATTTATTAAAAAGCTTCATTAATTCTTTCCTCGAGCCTTCTCGTGCTCCATATCATTCCCTAGCTGTCCCAATCCAAAGGGAGAAGGCTTGTCTACGAAAAAAAGTTTCTATTTGTCATCAACTGCATCAAAACTTATGATCTTTTATTGCAGAGGTTGGTGCATGGGAGTATGTTCAGCAGCAAAGACATGCCTTTTTTGAGCAAATGCAGGTGATTATTGTGAAAGTAGTTCTTTAATAAAAATAATATAAATACAAGTTATTTTAATAGAAATAATAATTCAACATATGCTTATTGGTTTCTCCTTATTTCTTCCTTTTATCTTCTTTCTGTGTAATTCATTTCCACACTAACAGAAACAGGCACAAATTTTCCCTTTTCTTCAATTTTACACCAACATGTTTTGCTTTAATTAATAATAGGGAAAAGTGATATATAATTCAAATTTGTATGATATAAAGCACTTAATAACTTATAGCCTTCTAATAAAAGTTCATTAATATTTATAAATTATAGATGCATAGGAGAAATCTACAAGTTTTTTAAGTATTACAAATGGTAAGAAAAGTATCTTTTGGGTCGTTATAGCAAACACACATTACACGCGTGTTACAAATCAAGCTGCATTTCAAAAGTTATATTTATAAGAGGTCAGTGTAGTCAAAGGCGCGCCTCAGGCGCGCCTTGCTCCTAGGCGCAGGGGCAGCGCCTCAGGGCACTCCAGGCGAGGCGCGATTCTTAAGGCGCACCTAAGGCGCGCCTAGGTGCGTCTTTTTCGAGCGCCTTGGAATAGCTAAGGCGCGCCTTGAAAATCTTGTGAAAAAATAACATGTTTAGACTATTTTTTTAACTGTTAGTACTGTTTTTAGACTATTTTTTGAACTGATGTACTTTTTTTTTATTGTTCTCTCTCATTCACTCAATTCAAAGTGATTGCAACCTAGACATGGGAGAATTTGAAGCACACATGTTTATCAATGTAGAAATCCGATGTGAATATATATATATATATATATATATATATATATATATATATATATATTTTGTGCCTCGTGTCGCTTGGGCGCGCGCCTTAAGTGCGCCTTGCGCCTTGAGTGCGCCTTGCGCCTTGAGTGCGCCTTTGACTACCTTGTAAGAGGTTAGAAACTAAGGAGGTAGTAAAAGATATTCATATGATTGCTAAGAGTAGTGAAAGGAGTAAAGATCTTTGTAAGATAAAATATATCAAGAGTGAAGACCAAAGAGTAGTGACCAAAGAAAATGATATTAAAGAGAGATTGAGGAGTTATTTCCACAAATTGTTTAATGAGAACAACCTAGGAAGTTTAAATATGGAATCAAACGAGTTAGTTTGTGTTTGTGACATGTCATATTACTCTTGTTGGAAAATTATTACTTGGAATTAAGGAAGCTTTAAAGATAGTGAAAAGTAAAAACCATAGGACTAATTACATTCTTATTGAGCTTTGGAAGTGTGTAAGTGAGAAATGTTGGATATGTAACTAATTTATACAACCAAATCCGAAGAAGTAGGAAAATGCTCGAGATGTAGTAGTGTTATAGTAACTATATGAAAACAAGGAAAATAAGAAAATTATACTAAATCTTGAGAAAATGGACTTATGAGACATCCCTGGGAGAGAGTAACTATGAAGACTAAGAAAAAACAACAATTTCATAGAGTTATTTTGGTTTTATTCTAGCGAATCTACTTTTGAAGCAATTACCTACTAAGAAGATTAATGAAATTTTTTAGGGATCTACATATCGTTTTTATTAATTTAGAGGCTTATGATAGCGTTCCTAGGGAGAGTATGGTTGGTTTCGGAGAAGAAACAAATATATAGAAGATCTATTAAGATTATTAAGGGCATGCATGATGGATTTACGAGGTGACACTTAAAGGAGACACCACTTCCATTTTCTATTACCGATGGCATGCAACAACGATCAACATTAAGTCCTTATCTATTTTTGCTAGGTATAGTTGAACTTACTAGGTATATTCAAGATGAAGTTTCATGGTGCATGTTGTTTGTTGATGATATCATTACTTGTGGATGAAACTTTGAGAAATGTTCTCGACGACCGGGAGAAGCAAAAAGAAATCCGGATTAAGGTAACAGAGGCATGCAAATGTTTCCTCGGGCCGAGACTCTGTAATATAATTATATAAAGAAAATTTGGTATCTAAGGATTTTAAATTAGTAGGATGCAAACAGAGTATGAAATATAGATTCGAGCAAAGGTCAAAAATAAGTGAGGAAATTTAAAAAAGAAATGAGGGCATCGTTCGGGCACAACTACGCATGGGAGATCAACTTTAATGAACTGGACAAATGTTTTCTTACAAAGGTTTGAAATGCACTAAAAAATAGTCAGGCGTGGGGGACAATATCGAAACTATACTTTCTAGTAGTTTTGTTTTTGTTTTTTTTTGCTGCTTTAATTGTTGCCAGAACCGAAGGTCTAGGGAGTAAAGCAAATTCCTTTTTTTTATGGTTAATTTTCTTTTTCGGACCGATGACTCAGATCAATCATTCATCGTGACAAAGATATTGAGAAGTATGTTTGTAAAATTAAAACAAGATGTTGAAATGGAAGTTTTTGGAGTGCTTTGTGATCACAAGATACCACCATTGAAGCCGAAAGAAAAGTTCTATAGGACAACTATAAGACCAACCAAGCTTTGTGGATGCAAGTCTTCAGCAATTAAAAGCTATGTCCAAATTGGACGTAGCTGAAATAAGAATGTTTGGATGTACCAAGTGGTAATACATCAAAAGATGAGATAAAACATGAGTGTATTTGCTATAAGTTGGAGGAGTCGCCAGTTGAGGATAAAATGAGAGAAAATCGTCTCAGGTGGTTTGAACATGTACAACGTAGACAAATAGATACAATGTTAGGTGGAAGAATAATATATTAGTCAAGCTAGAATGAGGGTACGCCTAAACGGATTTGAATTGAGGCTCCAACTAAGGTTCACAGTATCATAATCAGTTGCGAATTCGTCCTGTGAGTATAGGTATCAGCGGTTTCAACAGTTTCAGATCAGATTTTTCGTTTTAGAAAACCAAAAATGACAAAAGTATAGTAAGAAGCTAGAAAAAATATTTGATATATTTAGATATAATTTGATATATTATATTATTATTTTATTAGTTTTAAATAATAATATTCTACTTGTAATAGACATAATTTTAAATGGATAATATTCTAATTATTTATTTACTTGCATTTAGACAGTAAATATATTTGAATGGAAAATAAATATGGATGATTTTCTTTTATTCCCACAATTAATTGGAAGGAATAATTTGCTTCTATGTAAGATTGAACCTATCCAGCCATGATGTATTATGTTGACAACTGCTAGCCACTAGAGCTTTGAATAATATGGATGAATGTTGTGAATTTATAGATACCCAAATTCGACAAATGGTAATGGTTACAATTCATTGATAATGAATCTTATCGACAGATTGTAACATTGTTAACCTTCAGTACAATTGAACCATTGTATTGACACTATTTTTCCATTGTTCTCTCTTTTTTTATTTAATCTTTGTTCAGTCTAATTGAACGGAAAATAGACTCCCAATGTCGGTATCGGTCAATATAGGCATCGGTCGGTACGGGATCAGACATGCAAAAACCGATATGTATCGTATTGGCCGATACTACAAACTGTGGCCGTAGGAAAGATTTTTTTTTTTTGTTACATGGTTTTAACAAAAGTTGAATGGAAGGAAATGATTCAAATAGTCAAACCCCAAAATTTTGGGATAAAGGTTTTGTTATTGTTGTTGTTTGTAAAGTTATATTTATAAAAAAAAAATGTTTAAGAAAAATACTGATGTTAATCATCATTAATGGATTTTATGTTTTAAGTAAAATACACATTCGCTGCACACACTTATCTGGAGGTCCTTTTGTGATTGCATTTGGTTATTGTTAACTAGGAGCTTTCAGTCACTGCTGCATATGTTATCCTATCTGGATGTCTGTTTATGGAGGTCAATGCTCCTAGATTGACCTTCTTGGCACGCTATGCCTTATGTTTCTTATTCATTTTGACTATACTTATCTATGTATGATTGCACGTTTGACCTTGTTCTCTTTCAAGCATTTTGATAGGTTTGGGACTATAGTGGTCTAGGCTATACAAGGTATAATGCAGCAGATGTGGATAAAGAGTGCCTTGGGTATGAATTCATGCTTGAAAAGTCCATATAATATTTAAGTAATTCCTCTACACTGATCTATAATCGTCTTTTATTAATTTTGTGATTTAGATGCGTGGTGGAAAATAAAGTGCTCTGCAATTCTCTTTTATTATGTCTCCAGGTATTGGTTTTAGTATACCATTTCATGCTGTTCTTGCTCAGATGCTGCACCTGGTTCGATTTTATCCAATAGTTCGTAGAGCTTAATCATTATACTAAGGACTTGCATTATTCCATGGCATTCTAATGGCAGATATAACTTGTGATGGTTGTTAAATAACTGTTTGGTGGAACATAAACATATCTCCTATCGAGGGGTTGGGTGGGTGGGGGGGGGGGGGGGGGTTGGAATCGGTTGGAATCCTTATACTGAAAAGTTTGGGAATACATAATGACAGTATTTATGCATTTGTAATCGCAGTCTTATTTACAACCAGAAAAGTGAAAACTATTGCGTGATGTTAAATAACTAGAATGTGGGACTTGATGAAAGAATATGTGCATAGGAGTGGTGATGAAAGTCTAGGCAGGCTTACCAAGTAGCAGTGGAATATTCTTGTATCTTAAATAAGAGAGCAAAATCTAGTAAATAGTGTGTCGGAAGTGCTAGACTTCTTTCTGCTTTCTTGTGCATAACCCCTATTTCTAGAATGATTGTATTCCCTGTTGATAAGTGTTTTCACTCTAATGATATGAGCTTCTATTAGTTGTCTCTGTGGCTATCAGTCTAATATTAGCCACTTCTATCTCTCTTCTAAACTTCTCATGATTATAACCTGTATCTTCTCCCTATAACTATCTGAAAACTTCTATGAATGCAGTGTTCAGTTACGTTGTCATCATTATTCTTTACAGTACTAGAAACTTTTAAGATGCAATATGAGTACTTCTAGTCTCTCATTCAATTGAAACTGTCAATAACATGCATTCTGCCTTTTGAATAGTGAATTCTATGCTTATTAAGGTATTTTAAGCACTTTTCGAGAACATGCTAATCTTTTCTGGAAGATTCTGAATATATATTATATACAACAATTTGTATGAGCTTCGATGTTTCTACCATAAACTAAATTAGTGCTTGATGGTTGATCACTTCTTCCTTTGGCCTCAAAATATATATATATTTGATGCCATGATATTTGTTCCTTATGCCTTGCTTGTGAAATAGTCACCCTAGAGGGGATTGTATAGAGTGTGTGTGACAATAATCCAATTAAACTAAGGCAATTACCAACTTAAAATATAAATGCGGATAATTACGAAAATATGTAATGAGTAATGGCTAAGCAATAATAAATACTGTAAAGTAAAAATTCACAAACACTAACATCGCTATATATACTGGTTTTCTTCGTGGAGGACTAATCTAGTTTCGAGAACTCTGCTCGATGTTAATCAACTATTTGTGAAATAGCTTACAACACAAGCTTTGATCTGAAGGCTTGCCAACTTCTTACAGACACATGAACTTTGATCCGAAGTACTTGCCAACTTCTTACAACCACGTGACACTGACTTCTAATTTTGGAAATAGTAACCGAATTTTTAAGCTAGTACAACTCGAACAACTTTCTAATCGAAAACGCACTGGCAATTAGAAGGCTGTGGGAGAGTTGTCTTGGTGATGGAAAAGTTTAAGACTCGGATTATAGAGATATGAAAGTAAGAGCTTAAGTGAATGCGTGATTTGGAATAGTGAGATTCATCTCTATTTATAGGCTTTTTCTAGACTGAGTTCGGGCAGAGTTTGGTTCTCAAACATTCATAAATTCGAAGGTTGTATCCTGAACTTGTGGATGACCGAGACTTTATAGGAAGACTGAATCATGGGTGACTTAGTTCGTCCCGAGTTCGGCCAGAACTCTGCCTCACTTGGTCAAATCAGTTAGTCCAGTTGACTATGTTTGGGTCATTTTTGTGGACTTGTTTTTGTGTGGCCTGAATGATTGAGTTTGTGTCTGGTTGAGTAGACTGAATATAGATATAGGTGTAAGCTTCCTAATGTCAGTACGACTCGATGTATATATTCCTAGACTCAAAATAAAATGCAATACAAAATAAAATCAAAGACCAAACAACTGCAAAAGTCTTCCGGTAGATGTAGCGTAGCTGTACTCTGTATCGGTCCATTTGTATTAGGTCTGGTTATGTCGATTATCAGAATCAGGTTGACAGTGACCACACTGTACCAACAATCTCCTCCATTATGATAATTGACAAATCATACAAATACAAATCCCGATACGATAACTTCGATACAATGCGAGGATTTGAAGAAGCTTGTAGTACTTGTACTTATCATTTGTGAAAGAAAGAAGAAAAGAAGCTCCCCCGTAGTATATACTGATCATTCTTCAGAGTATCAGTACCGTTGGCTCTCTTTTCATTGGCACATTTATGTTTGTGCTTTTGTATTACTTTCTCCTCCTTTGTCATTTATCGGAATGGAGTAGCTCCTCCGAAATTGATGACGAAAGAAATAGTAGAGAAATAATATGCAATACAATATGATATACAAATATTTTGAAAAGGGAACAACATATAAGCATGATATCAGTTAATTACAATATAAGAAGATTAATTACTTCTAACTGATACCAATTAAATCATTCTATATGAAATAAGAAATTGTTTGTATGAAACATTTGAACTAAGCATACAAGAATTTTCATATACCGACAATAGTAGAGAAGACAAATTATCTATCAAATTTATCAAACTAAATTAAACAGCAAAATTGGCAATAAGAGAAACTAAGATCCATAGATAATAACGCAAAACTTTTAATTTTTAGTACAAAGTCTAAAACTAAAGCTGCGAATCACTACAACTCATAATGCTGAAATAGAAATCTACTAGGAAAATAAAATGCATACATAGTCCAAACTAAAATAAAAAAACTAGAACATCAACTAAGTAGTAAGAGCTCCAGAAGCACGTCAGTAGACTAATAGTCGTTACTGGTCGTAGCGTCATCCGCTGAACGATTTGGATCATAATAGGCTGCTATCAGGATCCAAGTACCTCTGAATAAAAGGATCGTCAAGCCGATATCCAGTCCGAGAAGGATCACGGGCTGTCTGAAACGGTCCGACTGGATGCTGAGAAAGGGTGTACTAAATTTCCGCTAAGGTGTTGGAGGTAGCACCGGCAACTATGGTGGAACGATAATCCTGATCGTGAATACTCGCATTGTTTATTGCTCATGAAAATGAGCTGTGATCATCTCGTCTTGCAATCTAAAATGCTCCCGAATCAAGTCCTGGATGGAGTCCAAAGTGGCAGGCGGAGCAGGGGCATCATGTCACCTTCAGTAGGAGGAGCAGGAGGAGGATGAGGTTTAGTCCTACGGACTTTGTGAAGATAGGATGGCTCAACTAAGAAGTGACAGTCATCCATAGGAATCTCAAAATGCTCAAAAATGATGGACAAGTACATCGCATAAAGTAAGTTGTGTTTGTTCTTACGACATTGGATCATAGCCTCAATAATAGTCTTAGGCAGACTAAAGGGAATACAAAAATGCAGATGGTACATAGCAGACATCTCCAACGAAGTAAGTTCGTCAGTTGAAGATTATTTGGGTAAAATGACTGAAAATACCATGCGATGCAAATTATAGAACCACTGGTTTAAATGTCTGGGGCGGAGACGTCCGTGTGGACGTGGATTGGGATTACACATCGAGTCCCTAAACGAATCATAAGTCGGGCCGTCTTGAAAGTTAAATTGGATAATTTCGACTAGGGCTTCACCTTTATTTGGAATATAAAGTATTTCACCCAAGTCGTCATTATTAAATTTAATATCAATCCCGTCGACTCGTGTCCGTATTGTCTCGTGTGCAGAAGACAAATTATAATAGAACATGCGAATAGCATTGAGATACGTGCGGTGTCGTGTCATAACTAGTTCTTCTAAGCCAAGAGCTTGAAAGTAGGGGCAAATATGTCGTAAACACAGTAAAGTTTAATGGATTTTCTGTGCAGACGTTCCGTTCATAGAAAACGTCGAACCACTCAGTGCACACATTAAGAGATGTGAAAAGAAGTTCGTTAAAATCACCCTCTTCAGACATTTGAGGACTAAAAAGATGGAGTGAGGGGTATCCTCTTGAGGATGATTGGATGATGAGGCATCACCAATCTTTCTTTTCTTCTTCTAAAAAATCCTTGGAGCCAGAGCCATTAAAATTTGGAAGAGAAAAGGAAGAGTTTACCCCAAACAAGATGGAGAAAATGGAAGAGGACCTTAAGGAGAACCCAAATATAAAATTTGGAGAGGAGACCACTTGAGGAGAGAGATCCACCAACCTAGGGTTTAGAAAATTAGGGTTTGGAGGATAAAGGAGGAGGCAAAGAACAAAAATGGCTGCTCTTGGGTGGAAATAGGAATAGGGTTTGGTTTTGAATTTGGGTATGAAAAGAGGGGCTTCGTATTCGCTGCTCTTCTAGAAAAACAAGGTGACCGAGTTCTGCCCGAACTCGTAGAACTCAGTCGTCCCTTGGTTTCCAGAACTAACCAAAGATACAATGCTTCTTTTATCCAAAAATATTTATATATAAGTATATATAAAATGTCACAAAGAAACATTATATGTATATGTATACATATAAAACATTAATCATATATATATATATATATACATATAAAAACTTTTATATATATATATATATTATGAAAAAATATATCATGAATTTGCAAAGAAAATAAACTTAGCTTGTTTAATTATGTAATAAATTTGAAATAAAAAACCATTAATCAAACACACAATTGTTAAGATATAAATTATTTACACAACTTGTGAAAGCATATATATATATACGATAAATAAAATTATGATATCCAGAAGATTAATTCGTAACGAGAGAACTTATTAAGAAATTATAAAAATTTACAATAATTTGCTAAGCATGCTAGAGACAATAAACAGAGTCATAACATGTATGTAATTATGGTTACAGAGAGTATGATATGACTCGATATTGTATTCTGGAGATAATTGTGAATGATTTTATGTAAATCGTTGTTCTATAAAGTCTTAATCATCTTGATTTAGTTGTAGGGACCGGATCCCAGCTAACGGTGGTTCGAAGACACTTAAATACCGTATCGCTTAGGCTATTTACACCTTTTTGATAGAAGGGCCCTTTCGACATGTAATCAAAATAATCTTAAACTTGTAAGAACGCAGATTTAAAAAGAAAAAATAACTTATATCCTTATACATTATCATAATTCAATAAATAAGCTTAATTAACATGTGTAACGCTATATTTCACATATGACATACATGAGAAATATTCAGGTAAAGCATAACTATTTGAAGCATGTTGATGATAAACAATAGCTAAATATTTATAAAACAACATTGCTAGATTTTCCAATATGATCTGATTTAGCAATATTCGTTTTAGCATGTTACCAAATACTTCTAGTGACCATATTTATGTTGGTGCAATTGCATTGAAGATGACCGTTGTAGCAGTGCAATCACCAACGTACTCCTTGGTGCTAATTTCCGACACAAAGCGTTCTACCTGTATTAGTAGGCAGAGACTTTAGTATTCAAGATTTGGATCCACATTGATTAGCTCTAGGAATCCATTTGAAAATATTCATATCTATTTGCTTTCTAATAATACATTTACTAGATCTGTGTCATTTCAAACAACAATAATGACATATATCGTGTACATTTGTGTTTGAAATAGGTGTATATATGCGATGTGTGATATGAACACTCTTTCGAGGTTGTGTATAAATAAAAGCATGATTGTGAGAATTGATAGCCTTCTTCTCATTCTTTTGAGAGGTTCTCGTTTTGGTGACTTTTTGTTGAGTCACGTGTTGTACGTGTTTGATGCTTGATTTAGTAACAGGTTCAACAATATGTAATTTCTAACCTCTTGTTAGCAGTATATAATTCATCATATTTAGAAGTAATAACATTAATTCTAAGTGAGGCTGTAGAATACTTCTTTTCTGATTCTAATTTCTCCTTAAGTTTAGCATTTTCATGTGCGCTGATTTTGACACAATTAAGTGCTTCTTGTAAGCTAATCTTTAGTGTGGACATATCGACATAGTTGTCAGAGGAGGAAGTTTCTCCAGCTTCATTTAGTAGGCAAGTGAGCTTTTCATTCTTAAGCTAATAATATCGAATATCTTTTCTAGCCTGTTTATACTTGCTTTTATGCTTCTTGCAATCTTCAAACAAATTATTGAAAGCATCAAACAATTAATCATAAGAAATTTTTTCAAATAAAGGATTTTCTTTTACCTCGTTTACCATTAGGCATAAATTTGTAGTATGTTGGGTACATTCTTCTTCTTCGGAATCACTAGCCTCATGAATTGCTTCCAGCAATTTCCAGATCTCATGTGATGTATTGCACGTGAAGATGCGATAGCACAATAAAGAATATGCATTCCCATTGCTTCAAGACTAGCTGCTTTCTTCTCTTCTTCCGTGTATTCATCATCTGGTTTATCAATCTTTTTGTAGCCTCTTGCGACACAAAACCACAGATCAAAACTTAGTGATTTTAGAAAAATATTCATGTGTCTTCTAATACTTATGGTCGGTGCCGTCAAATAGAGGTGGTCTATTTGGGGACTGGCCTTCACCAAAGTTGGTATTAATAGATTTACTAGTTGTGATGGATCTACTCAAGGATGTTAATCCTGATCAAGAGTCTATGCTTTGATACGAATGAAGGGACAACTATAGTCACTCTAGAGGAGGGAGGGGGGTGAATAGAGTGTGTGTGACAATAATCCAATTAAACTAAGGCAATTACCAATTTAAAAATATAACTGCGGATAATTACCGATATATGCAATGAGTAATGGCTAAACAATAATAAGTGTTGTAAAGTAAGAATTCATAAATGTTAACACCACGATATATATTGGTTTTTCTCGTGGAGGACTAATCCAGTCTCGAGAACTCTGCTCGATGTTAATCCACTATTTGTGAAATAGTTTACAACGCAAGTTTTGATTCGAAGACTTGCCAACTTCTTACAGACACACGAGCTTTGATCCGAAGTGCTCGTCAACTTCTTACAACCACGTGCTTTGATGCGAAGAGAATGTCGATTTATAACTTTGGAAATAGTAACTGAATTTTTAAGCTAGTACAACTCGAACAACTTTCTAATCGAAAATGCACTGGCAATTAGAAGGATGTGGGAGAGTTGTCTTGGTGATGAGAAAGTTTAAGGCTCAGATAATAGAGATATGAAAGTAAGAGCTTGAGTGAATGAGTGATTTGGAATGGTAAAATTCATCTCTATTTATAGGCTTTTTCTAGACCGAGTTCGGACAGAGTTCAGTCCTCAAACATTCATAAATTCTAATGTTGTACCCTGAACTTGTGGATGACCGAGACTTTGCAGGAAGACTGAATCCTAGGTGACCGAGTTCGGCCAGAACTCTGCCTCACTTTGTCAGATCAGTTAGTCCAGTTGACTAGGTTTTGGGTCATTTTTGTGGACTTGATTTTGTATGGCCTGAATGATTGGATTTGAGTCAGGTCGAGTAGACTGAATATGGGTATAGGTTTAAGCTTCCTAATGCCAGTACGACTCGATGTACATATTCCTAGACTCAAAAAAAAATGCAATACGGAATAAAATGAAAGACCAAACAACTGCAGAAGGTTGTAGCTGAAGTCTTCCGCTCGATGTAGCGTAGCTGTATTCTGTAGCAGTCCATTTGTATTAAGTCTGGTTATGTCGATTATCATAATCAGGTTGACAGTGACTACATTGTGCCAACATCTTGACCATGTTTTCTATGTTAGACCCAATGACGACGAAAACATCAAATCCTCTACCCCAAATTTTGGGGGGTGGCTACATAAATCCTTTTCTTTCTTCTCCTCCATTAATATGGATGCCATATTCTTTCGTTAGGTCTACCCCTACTTCTAGCAGTTCCTTCAACTAAGATCATGAGTCCTAATCGATGCATCTAGTGACCCCCCCTTTGCATATCTCAAAACCATCTCTAGACAAATTTCTCTCATCGTATGCTTAATTGGTGCCACCTCCGGTGTCGCCAAATGCATTCATCTTTATCCTATCTTTCAACCTATGTGCACCCATCCATCTCAACATTCTAATTCCAGATATGCATATTTGTGGGCGTGTTTATTAATTGTCCTTAAAGCATAGTTGGTCATAAGTTGTTTTATAGAATTTTCTTTCCAACTTTAATGGTTGCCCTAGGATCATAAAGCACTTCGCATTCACTCCACATTAAGCATATAAATTTGATTATATACATATATGTTAGGGGTGTCAATGTCTCTTCCACTACACCAAAACTTCCGGATGAGATTGAGGGTTATATATTTATATACTTCCAATATAGTAACAACAACAAAAGAGCATTTTTCCCAAATTTTTGGGGTCGGCTCTTTGAATCCTCTTCTTCCATTTGGCTCTGTTAAGGGCCCTCAACACGTCCTCTGTAACGTGAACATGATCCATATCCTTCTTCAACACTTCAAACCATGCTCGTCTAGGTCAACTTCTAACTAGCTCTACCATTCAGACCCACAAGTAACCAAGGCCGATAATTATCCCTAATAGTCAGATATATGCCATCTTTTTTCTTTTCTTTAAACGATCACAACCACCTCCATTCCTCTCTTCTTTCTTCTGATGGTGATGATCCGTGAATGATGAGTACTAGTCTAGTACATTAGTTACTACTTATTAGTTTAGTACTTTGGTATGTAGTAGTTAGTAAAGTTGATAATTTGGTGCTTTGGCAAACTTTGTGATAGGAGTCATTAGACATTAATATAACTCTTGCCTTCATTTAATTAGTGCATGTCATTTTGCCGCTTAGATAATGTACTACAACTGCTTTGAATTATGGTTTCTTTCGTGTTTTAAAATTTAAATATCTTGGTTTAATCTGTGATTTCTTTTAAGAGTATTGTTGGTTATATATGCTCTTTAGCCTATACATTACTCTCAATATCATTTTTACTTTATTGGTATTATGTTGTTAATATATATATATATAAATATTTGGTTTATATATGCTCTCTATAATGTGTACATTACTCTCTATATCCTTTACAATATTTACAAAAGACAATGTTATATATATACATATATAATTTATAGTATTTTCTAGATTATTATATATAAAAAAAAACTTGTGCCTTGCTTCTACTAGGCTCACGCCGCACCATGCACCATTTGTCGTTAAGGGTATCTTGCGCCTCAGCCCGTGCCATGACAAGACTTTAATTGATGTTATTGGGTATTTTTTGTCGGATGATATGAGATTGTGGACTTGTGTTACTTTAATGTGCGCTTGTATCCTCGGGGGATTTGTATAATGTGAGATTGTGTTCTTGGAGGTTTGTTCTAATATTGTTGCTTCGACTTGGAGTTTTTAGCATGTTTATTGTGTTCTAGTGTTGGCCCCTTGGTGATTTGTGTTGGGGGTTTGACATATGCTCTTTGTTGGTTTGGTGTGAGATTCATCGTTGACCTCTTCGACACCTTTGGGTATTATTGACTATTTGGTAATATGTTTTAGGGTGATTTGGTAGGTGCCTTATGATGGTTTCTTCTACTTTGGTGATTTGCGAGGGGTTCTTGGATATTGTTCTTTGGTGATTCCTCATCGACATTGTTGACATATTATTTGGTGATTCAACTATCCGTATCCTTATGATGACTTCTTCGGATATTCTAGATTTTTAATGATTTGTGGCTTAGGATTCTTTTCTTCTCTTGGATAGCACTTGAATATTGGGCACCTCGTATTTTTTTTCAGCTTGGGATTTTGTTCTTTCTTTTGACAATTGCTTAGCACCAGGATATTACATGTTTTTTTTCTCGATTATTCTTGTATCTTGGATTATGTCGGAGAATCTTGTCTATTCGATTTCTTGGACTGGTTTACATGCTTTCTCTACTATTTCGGCTATTATTCAGTGATATATGATTTGATTGGGACTTATGGCGACATCTTTGGAATTTTCTTCTTGTACTATACTACCTTACTATTCTGCATCCGCAATTTCTTTTGTACTACTACTCATTCTTCTCTTGTTGTTCGCTCCACATTTAATGAGCCACAGAGTTTACAAGATGATTAGCAGAGTTTACGTGGTCTTATTTCTCAGTCGATACATTTCTACTTTGACCACGAGTGTATCATGCTTGACTCAGAGCTTCGTGGATTCTCGAGTGATCTGCTTCTTCTGTCGACCTATACATTTTATGGATGCTACATTTTATGGATGCTACATTTTCCAAATCTCTATTAGTGTGGCTAATAGGGAAACTATTCTAGTTCTTGGATCAGGGTGCCTCTTACACCCACTCTTCATCTATGTCCAATGCTTAATGCTTAATGTTCCCTAGTTTATACTTTAATCTTGTTTCTTCTACTCGACTTGCTAAAGATCATAATTGCTTCATCACCTTTTCTTCTTTATTTGTGATTTGGGATCTTCAGACACATATTATTGGCAGAGGTCGTAAGACAAATGAATTCATGGATATTCCACCACCTATTGTGACATCTGCTTCTTCTGTCGACCGACATCGACGACTTGGGCATGCACCCTTACCTATTCTTCATAGGGCTTCCTGATTTTTCATTCTCAAAGTTTTCTTGTGAGGCGTGCATTTTTTGGAAAACAATATCGCTTTACAATCTTGCGTGCCTTTTTTAGGAATGATGCTTCATTCTCTAGTACATTATAATATTTGGGGGCCTTACACGACCACAAATTTGCTTGTTTTTTGCTACTTTGTCATATTTATTGATGATTATTCTCGCATGATGTTGCTATTTCTGCTCTGTAATTGAAAATCTTGCAAGTATTTTGTACTTTTATTGCTCGATATGCATACACATTTTTTTACTATGATTAAAATCATTCACATTGATAATGCTAGCTAATACATTAGCAAGGATTTTCAGGATACTTATGCATCTCATGGCATTATTCATCATATATGCTTATATACGCCACAACAAAATGACGTGACGGAACGTAAAAACCGTCACCTTCTTATGGTTCCACCGTCATTACTTATTTAGATGAATGTTTCTAAGGTTTGTTGGAACTTCGCAGTTGGTATTTCTTATCATATCGTTAACCTTATGCCCATTGCGATTCTTGATCACAAATATCCTTTCTTCATTTTTTTACGACTAAAAGAACCCTTGGTGGTCCCATTGGTATTCGGTTGTTCATGTTTTGTTTAGCATCTTGGATCGACTATTCGTAAGTTAGCTCTCCGTGCTATGAAGTCTTTGTTGGGTATTCTTTTACTCAAAAGGGTTATGTTGTTATTCCCCTTATGACAGGAAGTTTGTTGTTTTAGTTGGTGTTACGTTTCTTGAGAATCAACTTTTCGTCCCCTCTATCTACTACACCACCACCGCCATAGCCTTCACGGCCATACTTTCCTATCGATGGACCATCTTGCCCCTCTATACCATTCACGTTATCTCCATCATCACCAATTTCCTCAACCACATCACCGCCACTACTACCTACGTGTAACCAGGATAATGTGTCTACGGCTACTGAAGTTATACCAACTATGGATGACTTTAACATCGCTTTTCGTAAGAGGCGACACACTTGCACTATACATCCTATTGAATTTTTTTGTTTATCATCGTCTAGCTCTTTCATTGTGCAAGTTTGCTTGTTCTCTTTCTTCTGCTTCTCTACCTTCGTTTGTAAAGGAGGCCCTTAGTATCATTGGATAACGGACGGCTATGGATAAAGAGATGCAGACCTTTTGGTTTAACTGTAATTGAGATTTGGTTCCTCTACCACCTAGTCATTTTTATGTTAGTTGTCGATGGGTATTTATTGTGAAGCATCATCTATATGGTTCTTTTGAACGTTTGAGGATGCGTCTTGTTTTACGAGATTTAATTAGCAACATGAGATTGATTATGAGGAGACCTTTTCCCATGTTGCTAAACTTAATACGGTTCATCTATTGATTTCTTTTGTAGTTCACCGTGATTGACCCTTTTTATGTAGCAGCCTCATGGTTATGAGATTGCGCGAGAGTCCCTTGTGTCACACATTTCCCTTTACAAGTTGTGCAAATGTTTATTTATGGCCTAAAGCAATCTGCTTGTGCTTGGTTTAACAAATCTAGTCAGGTGGTTCAGGCGATTAGGTTTACTCGACGATTGAGTTTACCTGGAGCACTCATGACTTCTTCTTATGCACCACCTATAACCGACGACATGTGGTAATGATTTTCTTGATTTATGTTGATGATATCCTTATTACTTTGTGATGATACTACTAGAATTTCTATGATTAAAAAATAGTTGTCCTCTCATTTTTACTAAGGTTTTGGATTTTTTCGTTATTTTTTTAGATCGAGATTGCTAGATGTGGTGATTGTGGTGATTCTCTTATTTTATCTCAATGAAAGTGTTGTATGGATTTTCTACATGAGGTCGACTATTTGGGGTGTAAGCCAACTAATACTCCTATAGAGGCAAACTAAGCTTTCCTTGCTTGGTTCTGCATCACTCTTTGCTAACCAATTCTGATTATTATCGGCATCTTGTAGGGAAGTTGATATATCTGACCATCACTCGTCTAAACATTTTTGCTGTGAGTACTATGAGACATCATATGCATTCTCCTCAGGCATTCCATTTTTAGGTGGTTGCGTCGCTACTTGAAGAAATCTTCTGGTCAGGGCCTAGTATATCAATCTTCCTCTTTTCACTTCTTGACTGCTTACTCAGATGTTGCCTTATACGAGTTATGTGGCCAATCATCGTTCATCGAGTAGCTTCTCTATTTATTTGGGTGATAACCTTTTACTTGTAGAGCAAGAAACATAGTTGTTGCTCGCCCTTCTGTCGAAGCTGAGTATCGCTCGATGACCCATGTGGATTTCGAGCTCACATGGTTGAAGAGCTTACTTGAAGATCTTGGTGTTCCTCTCTCTTCTCCTGCGATCGGTTTTTCATGAGCGCACAAAGCATATTGAGGTTGATTGTCCCTACATTTAGGAGAAAGTCAAGCTTCATGAGGTTCAGTTCCAACATGTTCCCGCTGCATCACATATCACTAATATTCTCACTAAAGTTTTGTTTCGTTCGTTTTATCTTTTACTTTTTTGTCCAAGCTTAGAGTTCTTGACATCTACGCTCTAGCTTGCACGGGGGTGTGGAAGATAGTTCTTATTTCTTGTATGACCTAGAACATTTCTAGTTTTGCTTTTATTTTTAGTCCCACATTGGAAAAACATAAGAAAGGGGAGTACACGCTTGCCTATAAATATTTTCCACCACATTGACGAATTGAGTCCCATTAAGTGGTATTATGGGTTGTGTTCCTCATAAATACATATAGGATGCTATTGAGAAGATTTGGGTACATAATATAAATACATATAGGATGGGTTGTGTTCCTCGTAGTACATTATTATATGTGGGGCTTATGCGAGATTACATATAAGCACTATATCTATCAATTTCAAATCACCTTTTATACCTTCTTGAAGTCTTGTTGATATATTGTCCATTTTCTCCTTTCTAAAGTTTCTCACCAAAATTTGTACCTTGGAATCAACCTGTTCAGTTGTCAATTAAGGAAATATTGTCAGAAAAACTTGTACCACAACTTTATTTGGAATAAGTGCCCAATAAATTTGACATTAGTGAAAAAAATGTGGTATTAAAGGCTGATCCTCGAGAAGCTTAATGGAATAGGGAACTAGATCATCTTCTCTATTGTTCTCACATTTCACTCTCTCTTCATGCACCATAGTGGATTCTTGTTTCTTTTCCAAAATCGACCACACTATGCCCTTACAACTTACAACCCTATTTAGGCCTTTACTAAATCTTTTAAATACCATGTATAGTCTCTTTTCTCATCTCTGAATTTCTTGATTAATCCCCTTAACAAATAAATAGCTTCCAGGGTTCACCTCCCTGACATATCTCGAAGACGAGTGTGTCATATTTTAACCTGCCATCAATTACTCCTTCCTAGAGTTTTATTGTATGCTCACAAGCTTAATTCCACGATACAACTTTGTATTTTAAGTGCATCTCCTGGAAAATCCTTTTCGCTCCGCGTAGCCCTATCCCCCTCTAGGGGTATTTTAGTGATAGGTTCTATAGGATCTGGACGATCCTGTTTGGTAATATACCTAGCTACACTCGTTTTGTTTTTTTTCCTTTAATTAACTCGAAGTTCTTTCTTGAAATAATTCTGCCTTCCTTAAAATATTATGAACAGTTCCGTAGGTTGAGTGCCCTTTTCAAGGAAGTATAGAATAGTGGGAACCTTTAAATAAGTTTGATTCTGCATCGGATCGTAAATAACTAGGTTCACTAATTTTTTTCCTCCATTCATTAGTCATTGTCTTAGTATTTGAAAATATTGAACTAGTTAATCAACTACATACATAATCCTTTATTTCCTAAGCACTTAGATCTCAATAGAGATGCCTTCATACAGTCTTTTTATTTATTAAAACACCATTCAGTTACCCTAATTTTTGTCAACGTCTGTAATTGTTAACCTGTTGTCTATCATATGTCTGTTGTAAACTGACCTAATATTTGTTCAGAGTATCTTTACTCGCTTGTGCCTTCCATGAGACTTGAGAATTATGTTTTTGTAGAATGCAGATCTTCCGAAGACGATTCACTCGGCTAGATTGACCTCAATGACTTTCCAGTCACATGAAGCATCGACAAGAGAAGCCACAGAGAAAGTTAATTACAAGGACACTTTAATTGGAACAACTTTTGATGACACTGTAGACCGGATGCGTCATGGTCGTTTAGTGAAGTTGGACTTAAGTGATGGAAAGAATCTGTACGCAAAACTGGTGGTAATTATTTATTTTGATCTCCTTGAACATTTCAGCTAGGTTTTCTTGTGTCCTGTGTTACAGAAAAAAGTCCTGGTAGTTAATAACCATGATTTTGATAATGCTACTCAGATGCTCATGTTCACTTATGCTACTCAGATGCTCATGTTCACATGCATATAGACTAATTTGCATGAAACTGTGACAGGTTGGAGCTGATGGTGCCAAGTCTCATGTCAGGGAGATGGCCGGAATAAAGACAACTGGATGGAATTACTCGCAAAGTGCAGTCATTTGTACAGTTGAGCACACGGTTGAGAACCACTGTGCATGGCAGAGGTTTTTGCCTTCTGGGCCGATTGCACTATTACCTATAGGTGATAAGTTCAGTAATATAGTATGGACAATGAAACCGGAGGAATCACTGGAACATAAATCAATGAGTGAGGAAGATTTTGTTAAAGCAGTGAACTATGCTTTGGATTATGGATATGGCTCTCATCCCCAGTCAAATTTTCTTGATCAGTACCTGGACATATTTTCTTGGTCTACTGGAAAGAGGACACTATCAACAGCAGAATCCTTCCAGCTTCCGCCCAAAGTAACTAAGGTGGTCTCAGACAGAATGGCATTTCCTCTGTCGCTGATGCACGCTCATGAGTATGCATCAAGAAGGGTGGCGCTTATTGGTGATGCAGCACATGCTGTTCACCCTTTAGCTGGCCAAGGAGTCAATTTGGGATTTGGAGATGCATCTAATCTGTCAAATGTTGTTGCTGAAGGCCTCTCCGTAGGTGCTGACATAGGAGAGGTATTCCTCCGATTTTAATTATTTCACTTCATGAAGTCAGCTCACTACTCATTTAGTTAAAGGTCCTACATGATCAAACAACTCAACATTACAATAGTCTAGCTTCTTCCATTTCTGTAGCATAGTATATACTTTGGTTAGTTTGATACCACAATATTTTACTAGTTCTCAACTTCTCATTCCTGTAGTTCTTTTCCTCTTGGAGTGTTGGACGAAGATATATATATATATATATATATATATATATATATATATATATATAAATATTTTAAACAGAAATTTCTTTCAGATAATGAAGCAAAAGCATCACAGACAGAGAAACACCCTATCTATCAGAACAGCCAAAGCAGAACCCTTGCTGATCATTTAGTTTAGTTAGCAATTCCTGCATTTAGTTCCATCCATTTGGTGCATTTCAGTCAAAAGACCCGATGTGGCGAAACCTTGGGTAAAAATGGCAGTTGGTATGGTTATTGCACTTTAAATCATTTTTATGATCCCGCATCTTGGGAATTATATGAATAATGGAGAAACTCCATGAAAGAAAGATTAATGACTCGTATATATTACTTGAAGGAAAATGTTTCGAAGAAATCTCCAACTGGTAACTAATAATCCTGTTATAAAGAAAAAAGTCGCTATCATCCCTTTTTCTGGCGAATCACGCAATCCTATGATTTTATAAACTAATAAGTTCATCAAATGAATCATAAAATCATAAGAAGGTAACCTTAAAATCATTTAGTTACCTAGCTGTTGTTGCATTTATGTCTGTTACAGTTATTTTATTTTGTTATTTATCATATGAGGGTATAAGAGTAATTGTGGGTGTATTGCATATCAATATAAATAGACATGAGATGCAACATAGGGTTCAAGGCCCTTGCAATCTCCTTTCTCATATTCTCTCCTCCTACTTTCCCTTCTCTTCTCTATCTCCAAACTTCACTTGGTATCAGAGCATATATTTGTATGTACTGTACATCCCATCCACGACAGGGCCGTTCCCTTTTTTTTCGGCAGTTTTTCGTCTACTTTTCATGATTCGCCGTTCGTCGTTCGTTGTTCGTGGTCGTTCATGGTTTGTTTATGAGATCTAGGGTTTCTACAGATCTCCGTTGGTTATTCGTCGTCGGTTGAGGTTCGTTGTGAGATCTAGGGTTTCAAAGATCTCGTCTTTCTGTTGCATCTGCAAGTATGTAGGGACCGAATCTTCTAGCGAGGTTAATAGTGGTGGTGGTAGCGGAGGTGGTTCTCCTTTTACTGTTATTCATAATGATGAATTGAAAAAGTCGATTACAGCGGTGAAACTCAATGGTGCGAATTACCTTGCCTGGTCCAAGTCTATCAAAGTGGTGTTAAGGGCGAAGAAGAAGTTAAAGTTTTTGACGGAAGAACCCCTGCCTGAAACGTCCGCTGAGTATAAAGATTGGATGAGTGCAGATGCATACGTTATGTCGTGGTTGTAGCAGTATGAAGATTGGATGAGTGCAGATGCATACGTTATGTCGTGGTTGTGGCATAGTATAGAACCACGTATCACTGCTAATGTTCACTGGTGTGAATCAAGCAAACAGATTTGAGCATCTCTGGAAGAATCATATTCGTAGAAGCGAAACGTTGCCCGTATCTATGAGTTGTACGAGTTATTGTTCAATACAAAGCAAAATGGGAAGCCTGTGAATGAATATCTGGCTTCAAAGAAGGCTTTGTGGGAGGAACTGCTTCAATATCATCCTGTTACTACTGATTTGAAGGAAGCTCGGAGACAGAAGAAAGAGTTTCATGTTTCACTTATCCTAGCCGGCTTGGATCCTGCGCTCGAACCTTATAAAGCTCAAATCCTTGCTGGAGAGCAGTTACCTACGCAAATATTATGTCAGTGCGGATGTTACATTCTTTGAGTCTACCCCTTTCTTTCCTTCAGGAGACCGTTGTATTCCTTTTACAACAGATTTGATATCTTCCCTACCACTTCCGGTCATTCTTGAATCAATTTCTGTCTCCATTCTCCATTTACAGGTTTATCAGAGATCCAAGGACTGGCCAGTGGTTCTGCAGAATTCAGCCTTCAACCAATCATCTTCCGTGCCTGAGGTTTCTGCTCCCATCACCAGATCCAGATGATCTTTCTATTGCTCTCAGAAAAAGACAACGCCTTTGTACCACAAAGAATAAGCATCCCATTTCTAACTATGTTTCATTATACCGTGCTGCATCATCTTTTCATACATTTGCTGTTTCATTTTCTATTTTTATTCCCAAAACTTACAAGCAGGCTATGTCATCTTCTGGTTGGAAAAGTGCAATGGATGAGATGTATGCTTTACATCAAAATCAGACTTGGGAGCTTACATCACTTCATGTTGGAAAGCAAACAGTGGGTTGTAGATGGGTGTACACTGTTAAGTATCACCCTGATGGTTCTATTGAGCGCCTCAAGGCACAGTTGGTTGCCAAAGGGTATACTCAGACATATGGCGTAGATTATATGGAGACTTTCTCTCCAGTGGCTCGGCTGAATTCAGTTCGGATTCTTATTTCTGTGGCGGTTAATCACCAATGGCCTATATATCAGCTGGATATAAAGAATGCTTTCTTGCATGGTGACTTACAGGAGGAGGTTTATATGGATCAATCACCGGGATATGTTGTAGCAGGAAATAAAAAACTCCTATGTCGATTGAAGAAAGCATTATATGGACTGAAACAGTCACCTCGTGCTTGGTTTGACAAGTTCAGTTCAGTTCTCATTCAGTATGGCTTTCGGCGTACCACATTAGATCATTCAGTATTTTGTCATTCTTCCTCAGCAGGTATTATCGTGTTGATTGTTTATGTTGATGATATCATTATATCTGGGAGTGATCATGCTGGAATTGTGGACTTGAAGGCCTACCTTAGTCGTCAGTTTCATACTAAGAATTTGGGTCTTCTTCGATATTTTTTTGGAATCGAGGTTGCTCGATCTAAGAAGGGTGTGTATCTGTCACAACGCAAGTATGTTCTAGACTTGCTCTCCAAGACTGGGATGTTGGAGTGTCGGCCAGTTGAGACTCCTATGGATTATCATGACAAGCTTGATGCTGACAAGGGAGAGTTATTTGAGGATGTTGGATATTATAGACGTTTGGTTGGCAAACTTATATATCTTACTGTTACTCGACCAGACATCACATATGCAGTTGGAGTAGTTAGTCAGTTTATCCATGCCCCTCGGCAACCACATTGGGAGGCTATCTCTCGCATTCTTCGATACTTGAAGGGTGCACCTAGAAAGAGTTTATTGTACAAAGTCCAAGGTTCAAAGTATCGGTATCGGAATCGGTATCGGACCATTCCTATGAGTATCGGGATCGGCGGTATCGGCGGATTCGGATCGGAATATCGGATTTTTTGGTATCGGAAAGCAAACAACTATTAGTAAATTATTAACATTTTAGAGAATATATTTTATACAATTATGCACAATTTAAAGTATTTTCAGTATTGTTTCTTAGTAGTTTTGATATTGAATGAAATAGTAGTCATCCTTGTCGATTGATTTATATGCGATAGATAAGTTTTCCTCTTTTATATGTTTTTACAACCTTATTATGCTTTTACATCCTTTCTAATTGGTCTTTTTAATTCAAATTTTTTTGCCGAATTGACTGGAAAAGAGATCTCTAATGTCGGTATCGGTCAGTATCGGGTATCGGTCGGTATCGGATCGGGAAATGCCAAACTGTATCGGTATCGGCCGTATCGGATCGGTATCGGCCGATACTTTAAACTATGGTACAAACCTTCCTAGTTGCTTACGGTGACTGGGTTCAGTGATGCTGATTGGGCAGGCAGTCGCAGTGATAGGAGGTCTACTTCTGGCTATTGTACGTTTGTGGGTGGCAATCTTGTCACGTGGCGTAGTAAGAAGCAGATGTTGTGGCTCCTTCTAGTGCAGAGGCCGAGTACCGTACGATGGCTCATACAGCTTCTGAGATGATGTGGGTGCAGTCTCTTCTTCATGAAATGAGAATTATGATTCCTATTCCGATGGAGATGTATTGTGATAATCAGTCGGCAATATTTATCGCAAGTAATCCGGTATTTCATGAGCGCACGAAGCATATCGAGGTGAATTGTCATTTTGTTCGTGATTTGTTGCTGAAGAAACAGATTGTCACTCCTTATGTTCTGTCAGAGGATCAATTAGGTGATATCCTCACCAAACCACTTGCTCGTGGTCCATTTTCTGATTTATGTAGCAAGCTGGGCATGTCTGATCTATATGCTCCTGCTTGAGGGAGGGTGTTAGAGTTATTTTATTTTGTTATTTATCATATGAGGGTATAATAGTAATTGTGGGTGTATTGCATATCAATATAAATAGACATGAGATGTAACCTAGGGTTCAAGGCCCTTGCAATCTCCTTTCTCATATTCACTTTTCTCCTACTTTCCCTCTCCTCTCTATCTCCAAAATTCACTATATCCCTCTATTTTCTTTCCTCCATGAGTCAATGCACCATTAGTTCACCAACCTGCATATTGGTATTTGAAATTTCTAACGTTGATGTGTGAGGAACTATTATCAACCATCTGTAAAATTTCCTAAGCGTTTGCTAAGCTCTTCTGCTCTCTTCTTGTCAAAATAATGATTCCCTTTGACTCAATATGCATGGTAGCATACCTGAATGTGGTTTTGTTATACACCTTTTAGCGATATTTTTCCTACAGGTTCTTCTGGTAGTACTTGTTGTCTTGCTACTGATTGATGGTATAGGACATTTTTACTAAAGGTTCTTTTGGTAGTACTTATTCTTTTGCTATTGATCAGATGGTATTCTAGACTTCTAGTTCATTCCTTGACATTACATGGCTTACATTTTTTTTTTGTTCGTCATATGAAAGTAAGGTTCTTATTCCCTCATATTACATACAGAGGAGAAAAGAACTTTCATACTCTTCTGATAGTTGTCATAGCATATGCTGGGATTACTGGAGTGGGGATTTTGTTTGTCACCGAGTCATTCAATATAGAGTGGCTGCTGTATTCACAGATGTAGAGAATGATGTGGGGAGTGGAAATGACCATATTTTGGCCTTTGTGGCTGTAAGAGAATTAAGATCATAGAAAATTCCTGCTGCAATTCCATGTCGAAGAGTATATGACGAGAGAATAACGAGGATGCTTTATTTAGGGGGTATGGATGCTATTTATATGATGAAGATTGAGGTGCCCTTATTGCATTAATCGATGTGGGACTAAAAGAGACCATTTGATAAAGAAATAAAAAGTGATACATGATACTCTCTTATTGGGGTAATTGAGATTTGAGAGAATCGTTAGATCTCTACTTCCCTAGCACATAACTCCATCTATCCATTTATGAACTTGGTGGTCTCAAAAAGTGACCAAAATTGGTCTACAATGAGTACTTCAGCAAATAAAATGTGAATGCTTAGATTTGGGATAAATCCTTTATTTTGTGGGAGCATCTCCCTTGGTGATGGTAAGGCTTGATGCTTATATCTTGAGGGTGCGGCTGCGAGTTGTCAAACATCCTTGAGGATAGGGGTAAAACTGCCAAAATCCTGTTACTCCCAATACCTTGCATTTGCTGCAGCCACGTGACTAGGACCTCACTTGTAACTATACATAGAATCGCCTTGTCTCCACATTTAAATGTCTTCCCTTGGAACCCCTCTAATCTTTAAAAAGTGAAGAGGTTTGTTCAATTGGTCAAATAGATCTGGCTTAGCGTAGCAATGACTTGGGGTAGGACAACCTCGAGCATAATATGGATAAGACTGTCGGAAAAGGGTGAGGAAGCAATGTGCGAATGCTAGGGGTCTACGAGGATGAGCTACTCTTATTTGAGTCTATTCATATAGCTTTTGGACGCTACGACAAAATGGCCTAGGTGAAGGTCGTTTTGAAAAGGGACGTTAAGTGGACCCTTGCCAAGACAAGGATTGTTCTCTATGCGTACTGTCAGCCCGAAGGAAATAGATTGGTTATTAGCAAAAGTTGTTATCGTCTTGTTGTCAGGGTAGGGTATCGTGGGAACTCTGGTTTAGTATGGGATCAAGTCAGTTCAAGTCCTTTAGTGAGATAGTCTGGAGAACTTTTATCTGCTTCATGCCATGTCAGATTTGTTTTCATTGCATATGTTTGCAATAAGCTCTTCTAGAGACCTATCTGTGTAGACAAGTTTATAACTTTAATAAGGAAGTGTTGTGATGCTATATTCTGCAACTTATTTGTTTTCCTATATAATATTTAGTTGGAACCTAGGCCACGAATCTTCAGTATTTTTGGTTCAGTATCCACAAAAATTGCGCCATCTCGATTTTCTCACCGAGCATTTTATTCAATCTTGATTCTCTCCAGGCCCTGCATTAGTTGGAGCTAGGACTGAGACGACGCCCCTTTTCTTGCAGTTATTCAATAAGGCTGATTTATCTAGAAGGTGGAAGGAAGTCTTGTAGGTTATTTTTGGTTACAGATTTCTTAGATATCTTTAGCAAGTGCATTTGCAATTACATGGGAGTAAAGACAATGAATCTTTCTAGTTTAATAGAATGGTTACACAAACTAAGCTATTTGTCTCCAAGCTTACATTCTTTGTGCATTTCAATCAAAAGAGTTTTCAGTCTCCTCTGCAGGAGGATTAGGGTTAGGGTTGGGTTGGAAAACCCTTACGTAGTGTGGGATCCTGACTCCTCTGCCGTAGCAGCAGCCAGGAATGGAGGAAAAGGGGATTGAGTGCTGTCGGACACTCGTGTTGAGGGAGGCGGGTGGACGACCATTGTCTAGAGGAGGTTGGAGCCTGCTAGGTCCACCGGCACGGTGGGTCGGGGGAAGGGAGTTTCGGAGGCCAGGGGAGGTATTCCATCCCAGGTCAATGGGGAACGACCCAGCCAGGGGATGCGCTCGTCTCTGACGGTGACGGGCTCTGGACGACAGACGGTGGCGGGCTCTGGACGTCCGAAGGTGGTGGGCTTTGGTTGTCCAACGGGGACGACAACGTCTCCAGGGATGTGAGGCACAACAGATGGAGCCCAGATCCCTAGGGGAGGCGGTGGCCGATCATACGTAGACACATGTCGTTTAAAGGGGGACCGAAATAGTAGGGCAATGCACTACGTGGCTCCCAAGAAGGTAGGGAATGGGGAACGTGCATCGTTTGCAGCGGAGGAGATTGCGGAAACGATGGAGTATTGGAGGAACACACTCATCCTGTATGTGCTTGGCGACAAGCCTTTCTATGGCCAGATACGAGCGTATGTGCACATGGTTTGGTGACCCAAGGGATCCATGGAGCTTTCGCGAGGGAAAACATATTTTATTTCGTAAAGTTTGGCCTGCACGAGGATGTGTATCGCATCATCCAAGGGGGCCCTGGACATTTGATGGACGGTTGATCATCTTGAAGGAATGGAAGCCTAACTCTGTGTGCAAGTGGGAAGTTCTCCATTCGGTATCTATCTGGGTTCGGTTCCCTGGCTTCAACCCAAACTACTAGTGTACCAATGCTGATGAAACTAGCCATCATAATTGGTAAACCTATTAAAGCCGATGAGGCTACGACGAAAAGGGACAAATTACTATATGCCAAGGTGTTCGTGGAGATTGAAGCTAGCAAAGTGCTGCCACAAATGTTGGAGTACGACGTCCCGTCTGGTGAAGTGTTAGTGCAGAAGGTTGAGTATGAGTTTGTACCACCGATATGCAAATCATGCTGCTGCTTTGGACACACACAGTACAAGTGTCCACAGACACGTGCTGATGGCAATCGTGAGGCCGAGACATCTGCTTGTAGGGACCCGTGGATGGGGTTAGAGACGGGAGGGAGCGGTGCAGCTCCGAATGATAGTCTAGCTCATGGTGAAGTGGTTCCTTTGGAGATGCATGGGGGGGGGGGGGGGGAAGGAGCAACCGGTGATCAGGACGAATGTGGACGTTTCAACTGTGGAGCCTAGGAGGGACAAAGGCAAGGGCTTAAGCTACGACTCAACCCCCTTTGGAGGCAGGATCTCTAATAGTGTTCTGCAACCAAAGTGGGCAAGGGGGGTTGACCTATCGTGTCATGGGTCGGATTTGGATCTAAAGTCTAAACTGGTCAAAATTAAATGGTTGATTTGGTTGAGCATTAGCGTGTTGACCCTAATTCGACCTGGTTCGAATGTAAAAGAGGGGACATTTTATTAAGGAAGAGACATGGAATGAAATATTCCTATCCATGTATTAAAAAGATACCAAAATGGCATGTAATTTTTTTTCTAGTACTGTATAAGTTAAGGCTCTTGATAAAGGTACTAAAAAAATGACTCGGGGCTAGCCCAGTATTGGTGCTAGCTCAGTTAGGAATTTTTTTTACTCAGGCTAGCCCAAATTTTACTATTGCTGCCCACCCTTTTCACCTCCCTCCTGCTCCTCTCCCACCCCTACACCCCTTCGGCCTCACCTCCTCCCTCCTCTCGCGATTTTCCGGGTTATCGACCTCGCCATCGACATCGTTGCCGCCGCCGAGCCGCACCTCAAGCACCTTCTCGTCGGCTCCGTCACGAAGGCGATGCAGAAGGCAATGAAGAAGCAGCAGCGTGCGGGGGGCTGCACGTCATGATGGTAGGACTGTCAAAATTTTGACAGTCTTGATTATAAAAAAAAAATCAATTGGAAGTGAGCAGCTCGGTGAGTAATTTTTGGGAGTGGCAAACTTGTAATTATCAATGATAAAAATTTGGGCTGTCCTGAGTCATTTTTCTTGTGCCTTTATCAAGAGCCTAAGTTAAAGGGACTCAATCGTTGTCAATAAAAATAGTTGTTTCCCATTTGTGCTTAGGTGAATATGCTGTATATTTAGCTCGAGTTACATTAAAGTAATCATGGAAAGATCCTATTATGGATTATGTTACAATAGTGAAGTATGGCTCCTTTTTTAGCTATTATCAGCTGACATGAAAATGAAGAAAATTCTAATATCCTATGTAAGCTAATCCTTTGGAAATATCATTTGTTTTTGCTCTCTTCATAGGCAGAGATGAATGCAACACCCTATAGCAAACCTATACCATCTGAAATGTTTGTTTAAGTCTAGAGAACACGGAGGGAACTCCTTGATTTCATGTGCTTAGACTTTGGTACAATGATCCTAAATTGCACGATCAGAAGGGTGGGTCCATTGTCCACCAACTGGCCCTTTAGGATGTCAAGGCCCTCTCTTGGTTGACTTCATGTTAACAGCTGAGCTGGTCATAAAACCATGCCAATTCCTTTGTGGAGTTTTCTGTCTCCATAGCCAACCAATTCTGACGCCGACGGTACAAGGCTTGCATGATGATGATGATGATGATGTTCTTGTAACCTGTTCCAAGAAGCTAAGACAGTTGTCCATTTGATCTTATATTGTTAAGGAAATTATGTCAAGACCGACTAGTAATTGGTAAATGCATATAAACTTGATAGTCTTATGTTTTACTTATCCTCCACTTTTCCTTTTTTTTTTCTTTTCTTTATCATCTATCTTGGATACTCTACCAATTCCCAATTCTTCTTTTACTGCAAATCTCGATATTAATGAAGAGATTCAAACACTGAAATCCTCCATGCAGCTCTCTTTGCTAAAGAAGTATGAGAAGGAAAGAAAGGCAGCTAACGTCAGCATGATGGCAGTTCTCGACTGCATCCAGAAGGCTTACTCTGTGGACCTTGGACCCATGAATATGTTGAGAGCCGCGGCATTCCATGGTGCTCAGTACATCGCCCCGTTCAAAAGAAATATAATTTCATATGCAATGGGCGAGCAGAAGTGGCCGTTGTTCCCATGAAATTTAACTTGTATTAGAATATGTTTTCTATGAACATAATGCATTTTAGTCATCAGTCTCGTTTGTAAAAACTTTGTTGTAGAAAAGTAGCTATTGGGGTATTTAGACTAGAATAGTTGAGAGGAAATAAATGTAAAATGATCGTTCTAATAAAAGCATATGTTCTCTTTCATCACTTCCTGGTACAATTTAGACTTATTTTACTTTGAATGACTTCTTATATATTGTATTTTAACTCAAAATAGAGTGATCTTGTACTGGTGCTTAGATCATTTAGCTTGGATTATCTTCCTATGTCCCTAGCAGGGGCAGATCTATTAATGGTCCAAGAGAGAGAGGGTTCACGGCCCCTAATATTTTTGAAAATGTTGATTGATTTTTTTTGAATTTTTTAAAATATATATTAATTTGTCCCTCTACGTACAAAGAATAAGCTAGTTCTAGTGTTAGTGCTTTGGGCTTTCAATTTAGAAGTTCGAGTTCAAATTTCCGTGTCTCTGGAATGTTTTACATATTTAAAAATTTTTGTATGTATATTTTTTTTTTCTCATCTGGAAATATTGACCTTACTTTTTTTTTTTTTCTTCTCATTTTTGTTTTGAGTTTTAGTCTATTTTTTTCTATTGAAGTTTAATTAACATAATAATTTTAAGAATTTTTGTATGTAGTAATATAGTTCCTTCTCCAGAAATTTAATACTGGTTTCGCCGCTGCTCTAGCTGATGTGCCCAAGTCATGTTTCTTTTGGTCTGACCGTGTAGTTTTTATTAGGTCTGAGATGATTCAGATCTAGCTTGGAGTCTCATTGTACTGTCAAAGTGCTTCTCTTAGTTTGGCAAAAACCAATTTGGCTATAGTATTTGCATACTAAATGGTACATGATCTCAAGAAACGTGGTATAATTCTCAATTGGGAAGATCTTGATGTTTTTTGTTGTCTCCTTGATTTATGAGTGAATCATTTGTTAAGGTGTGTATTGGACCGGACGGTCCGAAACCTGTTCCGTCAAACTTGGCTGTGACAGTCCGGATCCGGCTCAGTCCATTGAAAAATTAGTTCGGGCTGAGTTCACTGCCTAGGACCACAGGTTCGTCTCGACTCCAAAACCCACCTCCCGAAAATCGATTGACCCGGGCTGGTCAAAGGCTTGGGTCGACCCGATTAACCCGGGGCCCACCATTTTGGATTTTTAATGTTTTTAGGGAGTTATTTTACGGTTTTACCCCCATTAATCATTAGATAAACATTTGGGATGGAGGGACATTTTGGTAAAAAATAATTGCAACATCAATATTTGTATTAGGGGATGTTTTTACCAAAATACTCCCATCTTCTAGCCGTCTGTGAACATTAATAAGGGATATTTTGGTCATTTTTAGCAAAAAATCCTATAAATATGATTTAATTAATCTAAATTTACAAAAAAAAAAAAAAAAAAAAAAAAAACTTCAATCTCTTCTAATATTTACAAGCAATCTTGTGTTATATTCGGTGAAGTAGTTATTTTATGGATACTGAATTGCAAGAAAAATTGTAAGAGTCCCAAAAATTTGGAGACTTCAACATGATTGATCACTACCGCGATGCAACAATTCTACATCATGTTTCGGAGGAAATCAAGTTGAGGTTTAAGTAAACAAATTTATTATTATAAAAGTAGTTAATTTTGATAGTGAAAATAGATATTTTTAATTACAATTAAAAAAATATATAGTATGGATCCACATGATGCTAATGGTTCTAACCAATACTTTGAAAATCTTTCAGAATATTGTTGCAATGTTTGTAGAAATTTAGATAATAATTATTATCCAATAACCCTCTAGGAAATGAACAACACCAACACAAATGTCATCTCTAGAAATTAGAAGCATTAATTATAACATTTCAATTAGGAAAAAATCGAAATTATGAGACTATTATATTAAACTATTTGTCAAAGATAATGAGAGAAATGAAGTCTTTGATTCCAACAAAAAAAAATCAATACTTAGAGTTCTACAATGCAAGAAATGCAAAAAAAAAAAAAAAAAAAAAAAAAAAAAAAAAAAAAAAAACTTTAAATGAAAAAAAATTGATGGCACGAGAACTTTAAAGAGAGAAAAACAATTGAGCACCGGTCCTCAAGGATTTTCAATAGAAAACTTTACTTATTCTGCTGCTCTAACAAAATAAACTTAACAAAATATATTATTTGTGATAAACAACGTTTTATATTTAGTGAGTGTGAATCATATTATGACTATGCAAGTAGTACACTAAATACTTGTTTACTAAAGTTTCTCGATCTACTACTAGAGCAAAACATGTTAAAATATTTGAAAAAGAAAAAAAGAACTTTGAAAGAAAGCTTTAAAAATATTAGCAAATTTTCTGTAACTTATGATATATTGACTATTAAACAAATTTTTTGTTTGTTTGTAATACGATACACTATTTAGATGCGAAATAAATTTTATAAAAATGAATTCTTTGTCTAAGAGCGCTAGAATTTTCGCATAGTGTGTTGGCCCATAGGTCATGGTCAAACCGGATTTCGATAATCGACTAAACTCTGACTCGATACAACTTATAATACAACTGAAGACTGATGCTTATGCTTATTGGACCGCGACATTGATTGCTGCGACATATTTGATCATCAGAGTTTATCATCAGATTTTGCTGTAATTGTTTTTATATTTCTTATGTATTTGTTGCCTTTTATTGAGTCTAGGAAACTCTATACATCCAGCACTTGGCATTTATAAGGCACCTAAACTCACCCAAACTCGTACTCAAATCAGTCTCAAATCTGTTCAAACCCATATCACAAAACCAAGCCTAAACAACCTAAAATCAAAGCCACATACATGCTGGAATCTAGGCAACCGAACTCGGACAGAGCTCGGACCGAACTCGGTCACCCTGACTCAGCAACCCTAAAAACCCGTTCTTCCTTGATACTAAGCTTCTAACGTTCATATTTTTGAACGTTAAGCAACTGAACTCTGTCGAGTTTGGTCCCTAAAAGCCCTATAAATAGAAGAAGAATTTGTCATTCTAAATCATTCATATGATCTCTTCTCTCCTTCTTCTATCTATTACAGAGTTCTATCTAAGCTAAACACTTCCATATTCCCAAGTTTTACATCTCCTATAGCCTCTTAAGTGCTAGTGCGATCATGATCTAGAAGTTGGCTCGAGTTGTAAAGAATCTTGAAAACAAGTTCATTTTTCTTTCAAGTCTGAAGTCATCATGCTCTTCGTATCAAAGCACGTGTCTGTAGGAAGTTGCAAGCCTACAGATCAAAGCTTGTGTTTCACTGGATAGTGGATTCAACTCCAAGCAAGAGTTCTTGGGCCTGGACTAGTCATCTCAGAGGGATACTAGAATAAAATCTCGGTGTTTGCGTTTGCTCTTCTTAACTCTTTTATACTGTTTATTTATAAAAATATTGTTATAGTTGGTAACTGCTTTACTTTTAACTGTTTATTTATAATTGTTACACAAGAATATGAGACTTTTAGAATGAAACCAAATGAAACCATCACACAAATGTTCACACGTTTCCTAGATATTACTAATCATCTTTCTTCTCTTGGTAAGGAGTATAGTAATCATGAAAAATACGCAAGGTGCTCAGGGGATTAACCAGGAATTGAAAGCGATTGTTGAAGGAAACGACCTCCCCACCGTGACGCTTGAGATACTCATGGGGAAGCTGATAACACATGAGCTATATCTTAAAGACTTTGAAGAACCAACACCAAAGGAAAAGCAATAGCCTTCAAAGCACAACTCAAAAAAGTCTCTAGCGAGGAAACTAAAGATGATGATTCAGAAGGTGAGGAACATGCCATAATGGTCAGGAATTTCAAGAAATTCTAAAGGTTTGAGAGATCAAACCGAAAGAAGAAGTATTATCAAGACAATGATGAGGAAGAACCTGTATGCTATGGATGAAAAAGACGGGCCGCATAAATAAGGACTGCCCAGATGCTAAGAAAGCTAATCGCTATGAGCGCCTAAGCAGAAGATCATTATCTCGTAAATATGCAAATACAAGCATATGACGCAAAAGTAAAGCTAGTGACTCAAAGGAAGAAGAAAGTTCTCGCAACAAAGCAAACATATGTCTAATGGCATTCCATCAGGTATCTAATAATCCTCTTTACGAAGATTTACTTTCGATGAATTATCTGATGCATTTAGCAATTTACTTGAAGAACACAAGAAAGTTCTTGATAAATACAAGCAGTCTAGAAAAGAAATAAAAGCACATATGCTTAAGAATGAAAGGCTGTCTAACTTACTAAATGAAATAAGAGAGACACCTCTACTAGTGACACAGAAGAAGTATCTACACTGAAATTGAGTTTGCGATGTTCTAGAAAGCATTGAAAAGAAAGAACAAGAATATGCAAAACTTAATGCTGTATATAAGATAGAAAAAAAGAAATATAACATAACTGCACAGAGATTAGATATATTATCTGCTAAATATGAAGAAGCATGTGCCATCTCTAAAAAGTTAGATATTAAATTAGGTAAACATGCTATACCTGTGACACAATCCAAGATTATTCCCGTGACACCATAAAGTCACATACGAAAGAACACATCCAAAGAACAAACAAAACAGATGCTATAGATAATCACGTTTTCTTTATAAATACCATACCTTAATATATTATCCCATATCCTAGTTTCTATACTAATACCTTAGCTATTATCATTACCTTGACAAATACCCAATACCTTAACTCATACCTTGGTACCTAACCCATTACCCAAGTTAGACACTACCTTTACCATGTTATCTTAATCTAATACCTAATATCATAACCTTACCTTAGTATCCTAGTATTACCTCATACCATTTCTAATATTTTGGTATCTTGGTATTCTAAATACCTTGATACATCCTAGGATACCACACTCTAATTTATCCAACACATATCCTGCTTGTTTGTACATGGTACCATGGTACCACATTAAGTATCATATGATACCAACCCCCAAGATACTAACCTATGACAATAACCTACACTTTACCTTACATCCAAGATACTCACCCTACTCTTGGCACTTGACATCTTGATATTTACCCATTATCTAGTTATAATATCCAATATTTTAGTATCTTGACCAATACCTTATCCTCCTAGATACTTACCCAACTAATTCTAATACTAATACTTGATACCAAATAAGATACCTTACTCAAGCCCCAATACTCACTTACCCTCACTCATAATAATTGAATGTTATGATACCAATATCTTCATGGTACCCAAGTATCATACTAATACCTTATCCCAAACTCTAATACCTTGACACATAATTTACCTATACTTGGCTCACTTGATAACTACTTGTATCAATACTAACACACACACATTAACTAACACCTATTACCTAACACTTACATATATATATATATATATATATATATATATATATATATATATATATATATATATATATATATATACTTGGCAACCTATGATACCAACATTCACCTGATATCCATACTACCTAGGCTCATAGGATATACAAAATGTCTATGTCATATAGTTAGTTCTCTATTTGTAACAAATACAACACCTATTATGTCACGACCCGCACCCGGAAAATCGGGCATGAGTCGTGGGTACGTCCAGCCTACGCCGCAGCATCGACGGTAGAACGCTGTCTAGGTCAACTATCTAGCTAACAATCTCACGCAATCAATATATAAACCTGTCAAGATCTCAACTCCAAACGGAGGAGCAATATCATAATGATAATCAAGTACTCAATCACGAATCTAAGCACGATAAGATAACAAAGAAGACTAACAGCTATGAAGTCTAACCAACTGCAGCTAAAAATCACCACAACAATAATAATAATAATACATCAACCAAAATAATATACAATACAAGGTCTCAATCCAAAACCGAAGACAAATCCGGTGCTAAAAGCTAATAAAATTAATAACAAGATCCTAGTGATCCCGGCTACCAACCCGAAAATTATCCCTAAACTAGAGGGTCCCTGTCTGCACCATCGACAGGCTCAGGTCCATAAAATGTCGGACACCAATCCTCCGAAAACTCTGGAAAAAATATGTCCAGTCAGGACTGGAGCAAGTACACCTCTAACAGCAGTTCCATTTAAATGATAAAAGATATAAAACAGTTATAGCAAGTAGCAAGGTGAAGGAAATAAAGTATGAAACAAGAAATATATATGTCACAAGTGCATAAAGGTAAAGATGCAGGAATATCAGAAACAAGATAGTAATAACTGCAAGATACAAGAAATCTAAGCTAAGATCAAGTCCATGCACATGAACGTGTAGTGAGTCCAACATAAAATACATGTAGTGAGTCAAGTCCAGAAACATGTAAGTGAGACCAGCAAGAAATGTAAGTGAGTCCAGACTAGAAAGAATGAACTCGGTGTCTTTGAAATACTTATTTCGACATGTAAACAGCTAGGGGTAAGTACGGCTCACCGCGCACTGGGTGCTATCATTCCATATTAGACCAGAGGGGGTGATTCCTGATGATTCCAGATGGGAATGTTTATATGTCTACTCGAGTATTTCTCCGCCCCAACTAATACAAGTGAATCCAAGACCCGACACGTAAATCAAGATGGACCCGACACGTAAATCAAGATGAGTCCAGCCTGAAATATGAGTGATGCCTGTAGTGATGCCTGTAGGTGATGCCAGTAGTGATTCCAGAATAGAGGCCAGAAACATAAAATGTACGTGTCACAAGTAAATAAATCCAGAAAAGTCAGTCAGTGTCCCGTGTTGTGCCAGAATAATCAGATGATACTATACTAGAAGCTGAATCATAATAATCATCAGATAATAAAAACTATTAGAGAATGTACTCGCCTGACGTCCTGAGCAACTGGCAATCCGAACTGGTATCGCAAGGACCTATTGCGAAAAGCAAGGTTAAATAGGTTTCTAATGAGTTAAACAGATATAAAATAACTAAAAATAGGCTTCTAGGGTCTTTTTAGGTCAAACGGGTCAAACCGGTGAAATCTGGGTCAAAAGTTAACTCGGGGTCCAAAAAGTCAACTCTGGGTCAAAACTAGGTCAAAAGTTGACTTTGGCGGTCAACCGAGTCAACTATGGTCAAGTCTAGGTCAAACTAGGGTGCCCCTGAAATTCTAGGCCAAAACTAGGTCATTAGGCTAATAAACCCTCAAACTCGCCTCATTGAGATACCGGGATACCCTCGGTATCCGATACCTCACCCTACGCTATACGCCCCGTCTATGCCCGCTAAAACCTATGCTAGCACGCATAAATATATACATATATACATAAAAACCTATCTCTAAACTCAAACCTAGGCAATTGCTCAAAAACTCCGCTCGAAACTCAATACCTTGGTGAGATACCTTGATATCTCAAGGTATTGGGATACTCTCCAATACCCCTCTAACTACCCCTCTAGTTAGCTATCTAGGCTAATAAATATGCTCCTAGTTATTAATCTAGGCTAAAAAATATATATATATAGCACATATATACATATACACCTAGATATCTATATGCATATACATATATATTCACAACACACATATACCTTACCTTATACCCATTCTCAATACATATATATCTATATCTAGTCTCTATACCTTTATATAGCTATATGTATAGGCTATTATACATATATCTAACACATATAAGTATCTACATAGCAATATGTATCTATATTCACACATACACACAATACACATATACACATACCTTATATCTATATACCTTACCTTACCTTACTCTCAAATATATAAATATATCTATATCTAGATATCTAACTATCTATCTATCTAAATAACTATTTAGTTATCTAGCTATCTATCTAAGTATCTATATATATAACTATCTGTTTATCTAGTATTTACCTATCTAATATCTATTTACCTATCTACCAACTATCTATCTATTTATATATCTATCTATATATATATCCACCTATCCATCAACCTATCTAACTATATATCAATCTATCTAACTAATCTATCTATTTATATCTATATATACATATACCACTCTCTCTCCTAGCTGCTACTGGCGCCGCTACACGCTGCTACGCGCTGCAGGAGGGGGGGATGCTGTTGCTGCTGCTGTTCATGCTGCTGCTGCAGCTGTACATTCTGCTGCTGTATCTGCTGTTCTGCCTCCCTCTCACTCACACACACACACACACACACACACACACACACACACACACATATATATATATATACACACATACTAATATCTATATACTAACACACACACACACTTAAACACACACACTAACATATATAAATATACACACATATTAACACATATAAACACACACACACACACTCATATACACAAACACACACACATATATATATATATATATATATATATATATATATATATATATATATATATATATATATATATATATAAACACACATATATCTATATATATATATACACATACTAATATATATATACATATACACACACACACTCAAACATATATATATATACACTCACTCACACAAACTCACTCTCACACACCCTCACACACACACACTCTCACACACACTAGCACACACTCTCACAAACACACAACCACACACACAAATATACATATATATATACACGTACACATATACATATATATATATATATATATATATATATATATATATACACACATATACACACATACACAAACTCATATACATATATATATATATATATATATATATATATATATATATATATATATATATATATATATATATATATATATATATAAACGCTCACTCACACACACCCTCACACACACACACTCACACAAGCACTCACTAACACACTCACATATACATAAAAACACATACATACATATATATATATATATATATATATATATATATATATATATATATATATATATATATATAGAAACACACACACAAATATATATATATACATATATATATATATAAACACAACACACACACAACACACAACACGACGCACAATGCCCCACCAACGCACGTCCAACGACCCCGACACGCACAAACACCTATAAATATATAAAATATAGCCCGAGAATTCTAGCACACACTCTCCGAAGCTAACCCAACGCGCGCACAAGCCCGAAACTAGGAAACCAAGTCGAAATGGTCGTTCGGTCATTTCGACGAACACGCGGTGTGCGGTTCGAAAAACCTCCTGAAACGCACACCAAACCAACTCGGAATCGGCCCAAAATTTATCCACGGGTTCTAAACGATGCCTAGATCCTAGAAAAAATACTACCGTATCGATTCTATGTCCGTGACAAAAACGCGCATGCACTTAGAATCGGCGATGACGAAAACCCCAAAAACGCCCGAAACGTCCGTTTCTCCGCGACACAACTTTTCGTGTCCGAATGGAGACACGCACTCACCCTCAAGACACCCGACAATGTCTACCTAGGTCCGTCTAACCTAGGGCATCACCCAAAATTGGGCCAAATTCGGATTCCACCCAAAATTGACACAAAACCTAGTGTTAAAGTCTCCAAACACTACCAAACTAGTTCCAACTTCCTCCCACGGGTAGCCCTAAGATCTAGGAAGGTTCTAAACTATTAATTACACTATATAAGAGTAATTACAAGGGATAAAATTAGGGTTTACCTCTTGAAAGTTGGAATCCCAAGCCAAAGTCTCCAAAATACTCCAAATCCACCACAACTTGCTTCCAAGCTCCCAATCCAAGCTCCAACACCAAATCCAAGCTCTACCCACCTAGCTTGGAGAAGAATGTAGGGTTAGGGTTAGCAACCATGGAGAATAGAAGAAGAAAGAAGAGGAAAAGGAGTACTTACTTGAAGTGGGAAGTAGAAAGGAAGAAGAAGAAGTAGTGGAGAAGAAGAAGAAGTAAAGAAGAAGAAGGAAATAGGGGTGGCTGTGTTGTGGCTGCTGTTTTGGTCGGGTATGGGGATGTGGGAACCGGCCATAACATATAAAAGGGTTTCACTAATTCTCCAATGCCCAAAATGCCCTCCCCTAAATTGGTTTTGGGTTTCGGGTTCCAAAAGCACTCAAACTAACTCCAAATCTCTCCAACTAACCCACTAAAAATATAATAAATATTCTAAAACCCAAAAATAAGTCTCACAAGGGTGTGGGCTGGGTCGAACATGGGTCCACTAGGGTCTGACATGGGTCCAGGCTAGCCAAAACCCTAAAACAATCAAATAAAAATAATACAATAACTAATTAAATATAAATACAATTAATTATAAATAATATACAATTAACCAAATTAAAATAAAAAAAATACTCGGCTCTGGAAATGGGGTGGTGACAAGTCTATCCTCCTTAGAAAATTTTGTCCTCAAAATTTAAAGTCAATCACACTCCCTCTAGGTCAAACCTCCCAACAATCACAGTCAAGAAATTCTACCTAAACAACATGCAAGATCATGGTCCTACTGGTCGTGTTATCATAGTGTCAATCAGGGTCACTACACTATCTACCACAGCACAAAGAAAGTCTAACAAGTACTAATGAAATACACCACAAGGAATGGAAAGGACAGGAAGAAGAACAAAGAGACAGACCTGCTAACCCGACACCCGTAGCATCGGCCTCCTCGACCGTCAACGCATGAGCCCTGCCCTGCTGGGGTGTATCCCTCTGCTGGTGCGGGGCATGATGCTGTGCCACTGGTGGCCTAGCTCCAACTCTCTGATCCTGTGCTCTACTCAATGGAGGTACAGTGGGGCAATCTCACATCTGGTGAGCAGTGGATCCATAGAACAATACACCTTCAGTCTCCTCCTACAAACATCCCAAGTGTGTCCTGCCTTCCTGCAGTAGGCACAAGTGGGCACTCTCTGATCCTGACCCTGCTGCGCTGCCTTCTGCACATAGGGACGCTTAGCCGGTCCCGCACTGCCACTCGCACTGCCTGAATCATCCCTGCCTCTCTTGGACTTGAGCTCTAAGTCATCCTTTGCTCTCTGAGCATCTCCTATTATCTGCTCAAAAGTCGCGGTCGCTCTTGGTCAAAGACTTGACCGCCATAACCAAGCCCTTGCGAAACTTCCTCGCCTTTGCTACCTCACTCAAGCCATCTACAAATCTGCCCAGACGGCAGAACTCTGTTGCGTACTCGTCCACCGTCATGCTCCCCTGGACGAGTGCCTCAAACTGGCTCTCCAAAGCACTAAGCGCCACATCTGGGAAAAACTTTTCCTTAAAAAGCCTCTTGAAAGCCTCCCAAGTAAGCCCTGGTACCGCAATCCTCGTATCAGTACGATACTACGTCAAAGCGAGGTCGAACATCTGACTGCCCGTTGCCTCTATCTGCATGCTGTCTGGAATCTGTGCCAGCCTGAAGATGCCCTCAATCTGCTCTATCCAGTCATCCGCGTACATGATCCCTTCTGTACCATGAAACTCCTTGGGCCGCATCCTCTGAAAGTCAATGATACTACCCTACCTCGGATGCTGTGCCTGATCTGCCTGTGGCTGAATCTGAGCCACTCTATCCACTGCCGTCATGGCCACCTGGGGGCGTTCTCAATGCCCAGCCTCATCACATCCACCTGACGGTGCTGCGCGTCTATCATCTCCCTGAAGAATGCAAACAACTGCGCGGTATCTACTGGTGCAGGAAGTGGTGGAGGAACCACCGGAACGACTAGGGTAGTCCTCGGATCGACAGGTGGAGGAGGATCCCCGAGAGAAGCAGATGCTCCCTCAACCGCAGGAGTGGTGAGTGGAGCGGTAGCAGCTGTCTGAATACGAGCTGGACGAGAGGTAGCAGACCTCTCAGTAGCAACTGCTGGAACGGTATGACGAGATCGTGTCTTCGGAGGCATCCTGAACACAGATCAAAAGAAGTCAATACGGTACAAGATACGATATCATCAAAGAAGGACGGTAATATTTCACAAGAAGCAAATTCAGAATAATTAGATTGGAATTGTTCCTAGTCGTGATTGAGTACACTATCATCCTAGATCCTATATCCTAGAGCAGGCTCGCAGCAGTACAACTAAGTTGTTGTACCACCACGACATCGTACTAATTGCGAATCGAGACCTGCATGGGGCCACCACCAAAAACGTGTCACGACCTGCACCCAAAAAATCGGGCATGAGTCGTGGGTACGTCCAGCCTACGCCGCAGTATCGACGGTAAAACGCTGTCTAGGTCAACTATCTAGCTAACAATCTCACGCAATCAATATATAAACCTGTCAAGATCTCAACTCCAAACGGAGGAGCATTATCATAATGATAATCAAGTACTCAATCACGAATCTAAGCACTATAAGATAACAAAGAAGACTAACAGCTATGAAGTCTAACCAACTGCAGCTAAAAATCACCACAACAATAATAATAATAATACATCAACCAAAATAATATACAATACAAGGTCTCAATCCAAAACCGAAGACAAATCCGGTGCTAAAAGCTAATAAAATCAATAACAAGGTCCTAGTGATCCCGGCTACCAACCCAAAAATTATCCCTAAACTAGAGGGTCCCTGTCTGCACCATCGATAGGCTCAGGTCCATAAAATGTCGGACACCAATCCTCCGAAAACTCTGGAAAAAATATGTCCAGTCAGGACTGGAGCAAGTACACCTCTAACAGCAGTTCTATTTAAATGATAAAAACTATAAAACAGTTATAGCAAGTAGCAAGGTGAAGGAAATAAAGTATGAAACAAGAAATATATATGTCACAGGTGCATAAAGGTAAAGATACAGGAATATCAGAAACAAGATAGTAATAACTGCAAGATACAAGAAATCTAAGCTAAGATCAAGTCCATGCACATGAACGTGTAGTGAGTCCAACATAAAATACATGTAGTGAGTCAAGTCCAGAAACATGTAAGTGAGACCAGCAAGAAATGCAAGTGAGTCCAGACTAGAAAGAATGAACTCGGTGTCTTTGAAATACTTATTTCGACATGTAAACGGCTAGGGGTAAGTACGGCTCACCGCGCACTGGGTGCTATCATTCCATATTAGACCAGAGTGGGTGATTCCTGATGATTCTAGATGGGAATGTTTACATGTCTACTCGAGTATTTCCCCACCCCGACTAATACAAGTGAATCCAAGACCCGACACGTAAATCAAGATGAGTCCAGCCTGAAACATGAGTGATGCCTGTAGTGATGCCTGTAGGTGATGCCAGTAGTGATTCCAGAATAGAGGCCAGAAACATAAAATGTACGTGTCACAAGTAAATAAATCCAGAAAAGTCAGTCAGTGTCCCGCGTTGTGCCAGAATAATCAGATGATACTATACTAGAAGCTGAATCATAATAATCATCAGATAATGAAAACTATTAGAGAATGTACTCGCCTGACGTCTTGAGCAACTAGCGATCCGAACTGGTGTCGCAAGGACCTATTGCGAAAAGCAAGGTTAAATAGGTTTCTAATGAGTTAAACAGATATAAAATAACTAAAAATAGGCTTCTAGGGTCTTTCTAGGTCAAACGGGTCAAACCGGTGAAATCTGGATCAAAAGTCAACTCAGGGTCCAAAAAGTCAACTCTGGGTCAAAACTAGGTCAAAAGTTGACTTTGACGGTCAACCGAGTCAACTACGGTCAAGTCTAGGTCAAACTAGGGTGCCCCTGAAATTCTAGGCCAAAACTAGGTCATTAGGCTAATAAACCCTCAAACTCGCCTCCTTGAGATACCGGGATACCCTCGGTATCCGATACCTCACCCTACGCTATACGCCCCGTCTATACCCGCTAAAACCTATGGTAGCACGCATAAATATATACACATATACATAAAAACCTATCTCTAAACTCAAACCTAGGCAATTGCTCAAAAACCCCGCTCGAAACTCAATACCTTGGTGAGATACCTTGATATCTCAAGGTATTGGGATACTCTCCAATACCCCTCTAACTACCCCTCTAGTTAGCTATCTAGGCTAATAGATATTCTCCTTGTTATTAATCTAGGCTAGAAAAAATATATATATAGCACATATATACATATACACCTAGATATCTATATGCATATACATATATATTCACAACACACATATACCTTACCTTATACCCATTCTCAATACATATATATCTATATCTAGTCTCTATACCTTTATATAGCTATATGTATAGGATATTATACATATATCTAACACATATAAGTATCTACATAGCTATATGTATCTATATTCACACATACACACAATACACATATACACATACCTTATATCTATATACCTTACCTTACCTTACCTTACTCTCAAATATATAAATATATCTAAATCTATCTATCTATCTATCTAAATAACTATCTAGTTATCTAGCTATCTATCTAAGTATCTATATATATAACTATCTGTTTATCTAGTATCTACCTATCTAATATCTATTTACCTATCTACCAACTATCTATCTATTTATATATCTATCTATATATATATCCACATATCCATCAACCTATCTAACTATATATCAATCTATCTAACTAATCTATCAATTTATATCTATATATACGTATACCACTCTCTCTCCTAGCTGCTACTGGCGCCGCTACACGCTGCAGGGGGGATGCTGCTGCTGCTGCTCCTACTGCTCATGCTGCTGCTGCTGCTGTTCATGCTGCTGCTGCAGCTGTCACGACCCGATCCCAATAAACTGGGTCCAGTCGGATCATGCCCAGCCTGCACCGTTGTGAGACGGCGGCAGTAAGCTGTATCAATCCGTAGTAACACACAGACATCCAGAACACATGAAGGAAATTCAATTTTTATTGCTAAGTCTGAAAGGAAATTCTCATACAAGCAAAGATCAAACAAAACATGGTCCAGGGTTATTACTTCAACCCTGCTTATTACAATTTGGAAAATCAAAGGGAAGCAACTAAACATCGGCCTCCTGGCTAGGTTCCGCTAGGGCATCAGTACTCTGGTCCGGACCATAAAAGGTATCATACGCCTCATCGTCACCGCAATCACCTAAAATTGTTAATCTCCAGTCAGGAGGGAGCAAGAACATATATCCAATTCCAGCATCTTAACGATAATTAAAATGATGCAATGAGATAGTTTTGAACAATATTTATATTTTTGTATGCAACAAATATGAAACAAGAGCAGTAAATGTCGATGAAGCAATGATGACAAACTACAATCACTAAAGGTGTTTTGAGAAAAGTAGCATCCCGTGGCCGGTCTGGGTTGGAGGCAATCTGTGTTCGCGTGAACACGGTGCGGCGTCAGTCCAGTGAGGTTGGACTTCAGCTATCCACAATGAGGCAATAAGGGGGCTTTGACCACGGGTGCTAACTTTTACTCCCCAGTTCCCAAGGCAATAGTCAATGAGTCAATGAGTCAATCAATCAATCAATCAGTCAATCAGTCGGTTCCGTGAAATCAAGTGTCATCTCAATATATCTATATGACATGCAACATATTTAATTACAACTAAAATACCAGTTTTGAATTATATGAAACTTGCCTGGAGTTGGTTTGGTGACGCGAGTGAGAAGTCGCGACGGTCTTAACCTTAGTTACAGGGACCTACAATTATTAATAATCTGATTTTAGAATAAAACAAAGGGTTTTAATCTGTCTTGATTAGTTAGCTAAGTTAATGATTTAAATCCAACGATCGATTAAAAATAATAATTTGTAATAGTCATTTCGTAAAACAAAAACCCTTTTTAATAATAATAAAACTTATTTATTTTATCGTAGAAAATATTATATTTTTATTTTACGGTAAAATGTCGTTTTGTTTCTAATAAGAAAAAAATAGGAAAGTACGATTAAAATAACATAATATCGTTTGTTTTTAGCAATTAATTTATAAGAGAAACAATATTTTGGAAAACCTAACATATTATATTTTGAATACTGAAAATCATTTCAGAATTATATATTAAATAATTACTAATTAGTATTTAAATACTAAAAATCATTTCAGAAATTATCTATTAAGTAATTACTAATTTAGGTAATATTTAATAAGGTTTTTATTTTATAATATATATATAATTAGTATACGTATTTGCAGATCGTTGTATCGAATCACTAATTAATTAACAACCAAACTAACAAATCATTAACCTACTAATAACTATAACCTAAGCTATCCCGGGATTGACAGAGCTTCATTCTGTCAGTCCCGGTCGGACAGGGGAGTGGTTTTGGAAGGGACAGTGCATTCTGAAAGGGGCACCTACCGGGGAGCGGATGGAGGAGCACCGAGGGGAGGCCTCGGACTCGGGATCGGGGTATTTCGAGTCCGACGCGCGATTCTGTGTCCTGGACGTGTCAGCGGCGTGTCCGGGCTCGAATCCGCGTCTAGGTCGTGTCCGCGGCGTGTCCGGGCTCGCTGGAGGGTACGCCGGGGCTGGTCGACCGTCGGCGAGGTCACGGCGGGCTGCGGCGGCTCCGGCGAGGCCTGGGCAGTGGCTGTGGCTCCGGCGGAGTCGTCGACAGCGGCTAGGGCGGCTCTCGAACGGCGGGGAGTGGATTCGAGGGCGGCCGGAGAGGTTAGCTGTGAGGAGGAGAGAGGAGGAGGTTCGTCGGCGCCGGGGAAGTCGTCGCAGGTGACTGAGGGAGGCGGAGGTCGCCGGACGGCTGCCGGAGGGTAGATCTAGGGTTAGGGTTTGCGGGGGAAAGGAAGAAGCTGGGAGGGGGAAACTTATAGGGATGCGAGGGCTCGGCCGGGGCGGTCGTGGGCGCAGGAAAATCGGAGGGGAGGCCTCGTGGGGGTGAGGCGCGGTCGTGGCGCCGGAGAGCGCGCCGGCCGGCGGAAAATTCGGGGATGGGGGTGACTGGGAACAGGGGTGCGGGTCCGGGTTCCGGGTCGGGCGCGGATCCGGTCAGACCGACCCGCCCGACCCGCTAAGCATAGGCTGGGCCGGGGACGGCTCATGGGCTCGGCCCACTGGGCCGGGCCGGGCCCCCGAAAAACTAATAAAAATAATAATAATAATAATAATAATAATAATTAACAGAAATAATTAATTAATTATAAAAAATAGTTTTTAGGCTTTTTTTTTTTTTTTTTTTTTAAAAATAGGTCTGAGGTCCAATAAAATCCCAGAAAATTACCCCAAGTCCGGTTTTCTATTTTACACCCAAAAATGTTATTTTCATGATATTTTAATATTATTTATTAACAATTAAAAATCCTTTATTAATTGAAAACCTTGATTTTAATTACAGAGAATTCCCGAAAAAATCCAGAAAATTGGGAAAAATCCAAGATTTAATAATTAGGAAAAATCAGGGGTTTACAACCTACCCAACTTATAAAAATTTTGTCCTCGAAATTTACTACAATTGAAGGGAGAACAAAGGGTAAACATGCCTCAAAACAGATGAGGGTACTTCTGCCTCATCTCAGCCTCTCGTTCCCAGGTGGATTCGCCTGGGGAGTGGTGGAGCCACTGAACTTTGACCAGTGGAATCACGGTGTTCCGCAACTGCTTTTCCATACGGTCTATGATCCTCACTGGCTGCTCCGGTACTGTAAGACTTGGCCCAATCTCCAACTCTGAATGATCCAGGATGTGGCTCGGGTCCGGAATGTAACGCCTCAGCTGCGATACATGGAAAACGTTGTGCACGCCTTCAAGATTAGGTGGTAATGCCACTCTGTATGCCACCTCTCCAACTCTGCTCAATATCTCGAATGGGCCGATATACCTGGGACTAAGTTTCCCAGCTCTGCCAAAACGGATAGTTCCTCTGGTGGGGGAGATCTTGACGAAGACACTATCACCTGCTTCGAACTCCACAAGTCGGCGACGGCTGTCCGCCCAATGCTTCTGACGATCTTGAGCCACCCGAAGTCTGTCTCTGATCACCTTGACTTTTTCAGCCGCATCTGTAATCATCTCAGGTCCCAGCATGACTCGTTCTCCTACGTCGTCCCAAGCCAAGGGAGTGCGGCAGCGACGTCCATACAGAGCCTCAAAAGGAGTCATGCGGATGCTGGCCTGGTAGCTGTTGTTGTAAGCAAACTCTACCAAGTGTAGGTGGTCCTCCCATGATCCTCCAAAATCCAGGACGCAAGATCTCAGCATATCCTCTAACGTCTGGATGGTTCTCTCTGACTGTCCGTCAGTCTGTGGGTGATATGCAGTGCTGAACTTCAGTTGGGTCCCCAGACTCTCTTGCAAACTCTTCCAGAAGTGAGAAGTAAAGCGGCTGTCTCGGTCTGATACAATGCTCACAGGAACTCCATGTATCCGGACGATTTGCCTCATGTATAGGGCAGCTAACTTCTCGGTGGATAAACCAACCTTGAAGGGAATGAAGTGGGCAGACTTAGTCAATCTGTCTACGATCACCCAAATAGCGTCCTTCCCTCCTTGGGATCGAGGCAATCCTGACACAAAATCTATAGTGATGTGCTCCCATTTCCATTCTGGAATGGGCAGCGGCTGAAGAAGTCCTGCTGGTCTTTGTCTATCTGCTTTCACCTGCTGGCAGATCAAGCATCTGCCAACGAATTTTGAGACATCCTTCTTCATTCCATACCACCATACGTGCTCCCGTATATCTCGGTACATCTTATTTGCTCCAGGGTGGATGGAATACTGTGAGCGATGCGCTTCCTGCATCAGCTGTTCCCTCAATTCACCAGCAGGTACACAAAGTCTGGTGCCATTCCTCAGTGTTCCGTCGTCTGAAATAGAGAATCCCTCCAGTGTGCCAGCTAACACTTGGTCCCTGAGCTTGCACAATGCTCCGTCCTCGAATTGAGTCGCCTTGATTTTGTCCATCAAGCTAGACTGCACTTGCAAATGCATCATGGGGAAGTCAGCGCCGGGTACTATTGCTTCCCGTCCAAGCTTCTTCATTTCCTCTGCAGGCAATACGAGTTCTAAACCCAGCTTCTCCATGTCCTCCAGTAGGTACCGATCGGTTGTCAAGAACATCGCCATCGGATATCGACTAAGTGCGTCGGCGACCACATTAGCCTTTCCGGGATGGTACTGTAGGCTGATATCAAAGTCCTTCATGAGCTCCAACCATCGTCTCTGACGCATGTTGAGCTCCTTCTGTGTAAAGACATACTTGAGACTTTTGTGGTCCGTGTATATCTCTACTCTTTCGCCGTACAGGTAGTGCTTCCACAGCTTCAAGGCGAAGATGACTGCTGCTAGCTCCAGGTCATGCGTCGGGTAGTTCTTCTCATGAGTCCGTAATTGCCGGGAAGCATAAGCAATTACCTTTCCATGTTGCTGGAGCACACATCCTAATCCTTTGCCGGACGCGTCGCTATAAATTGAGAATCCTCCTGATCCTGAGGGTAGCGACAAAATTGGTGCTGTTGTTAGCCTTCTCTTCAGCTCTTCAAATGACGCCTGGCACGCTTCGGTCCAGACGAACTCTTCATTCTTCCTGGTTAGCTTGGTCATGGGCTCAGCAATCTTTGCAAAGTCCTTCACGAATTTTCTGTAATATCCAGCTAAGCCCAAGAAGCTTCTGATCTCTGCAACTGACCTGGGAGTATTCCATGTTTCCACGGCAGCTATCTTCTTGGGGTCCACTGATATGCCTTCTCCTGTGACAACGTGGCCGAGAAAGTCCACCTTGTCTAAGAAGAATTCACACTTGGACAATTTTCCATATAGCTTCTCCTTTCTGAGGGTTTCCAAAACTATCCTCAAATGCTGCTCGTGTTCTTCCTTGGTCTTCGAATAGATCAGAATGTCGTCAATGAAGACAACGACAAACTGGTCCAGGTATTTGTGGAAGACCTTGTTCATGAGATTCATGAACACTGCTGGGGCATTGGTAAGACCAAAGGGCATGACCAAGAATTCAAATTGTCCATACTTGGTGTTGAATGCCGTCTTTGGAATATCTTCCTTCCTCACCTTGATTTGATGGTAACCCGATCTGAGGTCTATCTTCGAGAAAACCTTAGCTCCACTCAGCTGGTCGAAGAGATCGTCGATCCGGGGCAGCGGGTACTTGTTCTTGATAGTGATGTTGTTCAATGCCCGGTAGTCTATGCACATTCTGACTGTCCCATCCTTCTTGGGTACAAACAAGACTGGTGCACCCCAGGGTGAGGCACCGGTCCTGATGAATCCTTGCGCCTGAAGCTCGTCAATTTGGTCTTTCATTTCCTTGGACTCCTTGGGATTCACTCGGTAGCAGCGTTGGGAGATTGGTGCTGCGCCAGGTACAAGATCGATCGAGAATTCCACATCTCGATCAGGGGGTAGCCCTGGAAGATCGTCTGGGAAGACGTCTATAAATTCTGCTATGAGAGGATGAGGGGGTCCGGTTTCTTCAGTGATGGATGTGTAGGACACACATTCCACGCCTTCAGGTGCTCGAATCACTTTGAGTTTAGGTCCTCCAGGTGGATCTAGAGTTACGCAGCCTTCTCGACAGTCTATCAGAGCATGATGTTGACTAAGCCAATCCATGCCCAAGACTACGTCATAGTTTGGCAGAGGCATTATTAGGAACTGAGTCTGAAACTCATGTCCTGAGATAGTGACTGGGCAGCTACAAGTCTCACTAATGGGTATTGGTCCTCCACCAGTCATAACCCTACAGATTATCTTACTTATGCCAGTAACTAGATGGTGTGCAGAAATGAAGTTTGCAGATATAAAACTGTGTGATGCTCCAGAATCAAATAATGCTAAGGCAGGGTGCGAATGAAGTAGAATGGAACCTGCGATGACATCTCCTTCCGTCTCGGGTTCAGCTTCTGGCTCTTCCACAGTCAAGGCAAAAGCTTGCCCGGCTCTGTGCTGGTTGTAGCGCTGCTGCTGGGTAGGCAGTGGACCTCTCTGCTGTCCAGCTCCAGTTTTGTTGTATGCCGTGGGGCAGTCCTTCACTTGATGGGTGGCAGATCCACAAGCAAGGCAGTGTCCCAATTTCTTCCTGCAGATCTCTGCGGTATGACCTGGCCTTTTGCAGTAGACGCAGTTGACCGCCTTTGGTTGATTGTACTGATACGCTTTGTTGGCCGCTGCTGGCTGTTGTTGCTGGGACTGCTGGGGATAGGAGGGCCTATTGTTGTTGTTGCTGTGCCTCTTGTTGTTGCCCTGATAGCTGTTGCTTGACCCTGGATGCTCCCTCTTGGGTCGAGCAGGTGCACTGGCCTCTACATCTTGGGCCACCTTCAACATCTTGTCATAAGTCTTCGCACCGTTAGCAGCTACTAAGGTGCGGATCTCTTCACGTAGTCCGTGCCGGAACTTTTTAGCACGTTCTACAGGGTTGTCCACCAGGTGGCTTGCAAACCTGCCAAGCCTGTTGAACTCAGCCGCATATTCTTCAATTGTGCGGTCTCCTTGCTTCAGATCTTGAAACTGCCTTCCCATAGCTTCGAGGGCAGCCTCTGGAAAGAACTTCCGCTTGAACTGCTTCTTGAATAGCCGCCAGGAAATCCCTCCAGCTCGAAATCTTGGCTCGTTGCGGTACCAAATGTTGGCCAAGTCTCTCAGCTGGAGTGCTACGGCCTCAACCATGAGGTCGTCTGGGAGTCGAGCGACGCTGAGGAGTCGCTCCATATCATCTAGCCACTCGTCTGCGTAGATGATGCCTTCGGCCCCCTTGAAGGGACGCGGGTCCAACTTCTTAAAGTTTTCTACAGTTCCAACCTTTACCTGGATAACAGGTTTGTGGTTAGACTAGAAATTCATTAGTGGAATCCAAGCTTTTAAATCCTTAATTACCTTGGCAGGCTCCTATTCTGACCGGGATGTTCCTAGCGCTGCCATGGCTACATTATGGGCGTTCTCCATGCCCTCTCTCATAATCGCGGTCTGCTCGCGATTTGCTTCAGCTTGGGCCCTCTGGGCTTCAAGAACTCCTCGTAGCAGGCCTACGAGTTCAGCGGGGTCCACTGGCACAGGTGGTGCAACAGGAGGAGTCACATCGGCTGGAATCGATGTGGTCCTGGGAGGAATGGGTGGAGCTGCATGCACTACTGAAGTGTAGGCAGCTCGGGGAGCTCTTGCAGCATGGGGGCGATCTGTGAGCTGCAACGGAGAGGGGTCGGACTGAGCTTGATTCGGGGTGTGCTCAGAAGACGAAGCCTCTTCTTCGGCTGGGCCGGAACGGGTTGTCTTCCCTCGTGCCATCTTCTGGAAGGTTTAGGAAGCAAGCATAAGCAATGTAACCTATGTTCTATAAGCAAGCAAAATAATTGTACATATGTATAGATAGAAGAATTTGGTCCTATGATGTGACAGTTTGAAATTTTCTCAAGAATTCTAAGTGTTCTAATTGTTTCTAGAGTCTGTTTTCCTAAAGTCATACTAAACCTAAAGTCAAAGGCAAGTCGGTTTGTTTGGCTAGCCTAAGTTGACTAGACCAAAGGTTGTAAACTAGACCTGCATGGGCCACCACTGAAAACATGTCACGACCCGATCCCAATAAACTGGGTCCAGTCGGATCATGCCCAGCCTGCACCGTTGTGAGACGGCGGCAGTAAGCTGTATCAATCCGTAGTAACACACAGACATCCAGAACACATGAAGGAAATTCAATTTTTATTGCTAAGTCTGAAAGGAAATTCTCATACAAGCAAAGATCAAACAAAACATGGTCCAGGGTTATTACTTCAACCCTGCTTATTACAATTTGGAAAATCAAAGGGAAGCAACTAAACATCGGCCTCCTGGCTAGGTTCCGCTAGGGCATCAGTACTCTGGTCCGGACCATAAAAGGTATCATACGCCTCATCGTCACCGCAATCACCTAAAATTGTTAATCTCCAGTCAGGAGGGAGCAAGAACATATATCCAATTCCAGCATCTTAACGATAATTAAAATGATGCAATGAGATAGTTTTGAACAATATTTATATTTTTGTATGCAACAAATATGAAACAAGAGCAGTAAATGTCGATGAAGCAATGATGACAAACTACAATCACTAAAGGTGTTTTGAGAAAAGTAGCATCCCGTGGCCGGTCTGGGTTGGAGGCAATCTGTGTTCGCGTGAACACGGTGCGGCGTCAGTCCAGTGAGGTTGGACTTCAGCTATCCACAATGAGGCAATAAGGGGGCTTTGACCACGGGTGCTAACTTTTACTCCCCAGTTCCCAAGGCAATAGTCAATGAGTCAAATATAATATTTTCTACGATAAAATAAATAAGTTTTGTTATTATTAAAAAGGGTTTTTGTTTTACGAAATGACTATTACAAATTATTATTTTTAATCGATCGTTGGATTTAAATCATTAACTTAGCTAACTAATCAAGACAGATTAAAACCCTTTGTTTTATTCTAAAATCAGATTATTAATAATTGTAGGTCCCTGTAACTAAGGTTAAGACCGTCGCGACTTCTCACTCGCGTCACCAAACCAACTCCAGGCAAGTTTCATATAATTCAAAACTGGTATTTTAGTTGTAATTAAATATGTTGCATGTCATATAGATATATTGAGATGACACTTGATTTCACGGAACCGACTGATTGACTGATTGATTGATTGATTGACTCATTGACTATTGCCTTGGGAACTGGGGAGTAAAAGTTAGCACCCGTGGTCAAAGCCCCCTTATTGCCTCATTGTGGATAGCTGAAGTCCAACCTCACTGGACTGACGCCGCACCGTGTTCACGCGAACACAGATTGCCTCCAACCCAGACCGGCCATGGGATGCTACTTTTCTCAAAACACCTTTAGTGATTGTAGTTTGTCATCATTGCTTCATCGACATTTACTGCTCTTGTTTCATATTTGTTGCATACAAAAATATAAATATTGTTCAAAACTATCTCATTGCATCATTTTAATTATCGTTAAGATGCTGGAATTGGATATATGTTCTTGCTCCCTCCTGACTGGAGATTAACAATTTTAGGTGATTGCGGTGACGATGAGGCGTATGATACCTTTTATGGTCCGGACCAGAGTACTGATGCCCTAGCGGAACCTAGCCAGGAGGCCGATGTTTAGTTGCTTCCCTTTGATTTTCCAAATTGTAATAAGCAGGGTTGAAGTAATAACCCTGGACCATGTTTTGTTTGATCTTTGCTTGTATGAGAATTTCCTTTCAGACTTAGCAATAAAAATTGAATTTCCTTCATGTGTTCTGGATGTCTGTGTGTTACTACGGATTGATACAGCTTACTGCCGCCGTCTCACAACGGTGCAGGCTGGGCATGATCCGACTGGACACAGTTTATTGGGATCGGGTCGTGACATGTTTTCAGTGGTGACCCAGTTTATTGGGACACGACCTAGACGCGGATTCGAGCCCGGACACGCCGCTGACACATCCAGGACACAGAATCGCGCGTCGGACTCGAAATACCCCGATCCCGAGTCCGAGGCCTCCCCTCGGTGCTCCTCCATCCGCTCCCCGGTAGGTGCCCCTTTCAGAATGCACTGTCCCTTCCAAAACCACTCCCCTGTCCGACCGGGACTGACAGAATGAAGCTCTGTCAATCCCGGGATAGCTTAGGTTATAGTTATTAGTAGGTTAATGATTTGTTAGTTTGGTTGTTAATTAATTAGTGATTCGATACAACGATCTGCAAATACGTATACTAATTATATATATATTATAAAATAAAAACCTTATTAAATATTACCTAAATTAGTAATTACTTAATAGATAATTTCTGAAATGATTTTTAGTATTTAAATACTAATTAGTAATTATTTAATATATAATTCTGAAATGATTTTCAGTATTCAAAATATAATATGTTAGGTTTTCCAAAATATTATTTCTCTTATAAATTAATTGCTAAAAACAAACGATATTATGTTATTTTAATCGTACTTTCCTATTTTTTTCTTATTAGAAACAAAACGACATTTTACCGTAAAATAAAAATATAATATTTTCTACGATAAAATAAATAAGTTTTATTATTATTAAAAAGGGTTTTTGTTTTACGAAATGACTATTACAAATTATTATTTTTAATCGATCGTTGGATTTAAATCATTAACTTAGCTAACTAATCAAGACAGATTAAAACCCTTTGTTTTATTCTAAAATCAGATTATTAATAATTGTAGGTCCCTGTAACTAAGGTTAAGACCGTCGCGACTTCTCACTCGCGTCACCAAACCAACTCCAGGCAAGTTTCATATAATTCAAAACTGGTATTTTAGTTGTAATTAAATATGTTGCATGTCATATAGATATATTGAGATGACACTTGATTTCACGGAACCGACTGATTGACTGATTGATTGATTGATTGACTCATTGACTATTGCCTTGGGAACTGGGGAGTAAAAGTTAGCACCCGTGGTCAAAGCCCCCTTATTGCCTCATTGTGGATAGCTGAAGTCCAACCTCACTGGACTGACGCCGCACCGTGTTCACGCGAACACAGATTGCCTCCAACCCAGACCGGCCACGGGATGCTACTTTTCTCAAAACACCTTTAGTGATTGTAGTTTGTCATCATTGCTTCATCGACATTTACTGCTCTTGTTTCATATTTGTTGCATACAAAAATATAAATATTGTTCAAAACTATCTCATTGCATCATTTTAATTATCGTTAAGATGCTGGAATTGGATATATGTTCTTGCTCCCTCCTGACTGGAGATTAACAATTTTAGGTGATTGCGGTGACGATGAGGCGTATGATACCTTTTATGGTCCGGACCAGAGTACTGATGCCCTAGCGGAACCTAGCTAGGAGGCCGATGTTTAGTTGCTTCCCTTTGATTTTCCAAATTGTAATAAGCAGGGTTGAAGTAATAACCCTGGACCATGTTTTGTTTGATCTTTGCTTGCATGAGAATTTCCTTTCAGACTTAGCAATAAAAATTGAATTTCCTTCATGTGTTCTGGATGTCTGTGTGTTACTACGGATTGATACAGCTTACTGCCGCCGTCTCACAACGGTGCAGGCTGGGCATGATCCGACTGGACCCAGTTTATTGGGATCGGGTCGTGACACAGTTTAGACGGTTCAATTTTAAATTTCGGCTCCGGCGAGGCCTGGGCAGTGGCTGTGGCTCCGGCGGAGTCGTCGACAGCGGCTAGGGCGGCTCTCGAACGGCGGGGAGTGGATTCGAGGGCGGCCGGAGAGGTTAGCTGTGAGGAGGAGAGAGGAGGAGGTTCGTCGGCGCCGGGGAAGTCGAGCCCGGACACGCCGCGGACACGACCTAGACGCGGATTCGAGCCCGGACACGCCGCTGACACGTCCAGGACACAGAATCGCGCGTCGGACTCGAAATACCCCGATCCCGAGTCCGAGGCCTCCCCTCGGTGCTCCTCCATCCGCTCCCCGGTAGGTGCCCCTTTCAGAATGCACTGTCCCTTCCAAAACCACTCCCCTGTCCGACCGGGACTGACAGAATGAAGCTCTGTCAATCCCGGGATAGCTTAGGTTATAGTTATTAGTAGGTTAATAATTTGTTAGTTTGGTTGTTAATTAATTAGTGATTCGATACAACGATCTGCAAATACGTATACTAATTATATATATATTATAAAATAAAAACCTTATTAAATATTACCTAAATTAGTAATTACTTAATAGATAATTTCTGAAATGATTTTTAGTATTTAAATACTAATTAGTAATTATTTAATATATAATTCTGAAATGATTTTCAGTATTCAAAATATAATATGTTAGGTTTTCCAAAATATTGTTTCTCTTATAAATTAATTGCTAAAAACAAACGATATTATGTTATTTTAATCGTACTTTCCTATTTTTTTCTTATTAGAAACAAAACGACATTTTACCGTAAAATAAAAATATAATATTTTCTACGATAAAATAAATAAGTTTTATTATTATTAAAAAGGGTTTTTGTTTTACGAAATGACTATTACAAATTATTATTTTTAATCGATCGTTGGATTTAAATCATTAACTTAGCTAACTAATCAAGACAGATTAAAACCCTTTGTTTTATTCTAAAATCAGATTATTAATAATTGTAGGTCCCTGTAACTAAGGTTAAGACCGTCGCGACTTCTCACTCGCGTCACCAAACCAACTCCAGGCAAGTTTCATATAATTCAAAACTGGTATTTTAGTTGTAATTAAATATGTTGCATGTCATATAGATATATTGAGATGACACTTGATTTCACGGAACCGACTGATTGACTGATTGATTGATTGATTGACTCATTGACTCATTGACTATTGCCTTGGGAACTGGGGAGTAAAAGTTAGCACCCGTGGTCAAAGCCCCCTTATTGCCTCATTGTGGATAGCTGAAGTCCAACCTCACTGGACTGACGCCGCACCGTGTTCACGCGAACACAGATTGCCTCCAACCCAGACCGGCCACGGGATGCTACTTTTCTCAAAACACCTTTAGTGATTGTAGTTTGTCATCATTGCTTCATCGACATTTACTGCTCTTGTTTCATATTTGTTGCATACAAAAATATAAATATTGTTCAAAACTATCTCATTGCATCATTTTAATTATCGTTAAGATGCTGGAATTGGATATATGTTCTTAATCCCTCCTGACTGGAGATTAACAATTTTAGGTGATTGCGGTGACGATGAGGCGTATGATACCTTTTATGGTCCGGACCAGAGTACTGATGCCCTAGCGGAACCTAGCCAGGAGGCCGATGTTTAGTTGCTTCCCTTTGATTTTCCAAATTGTAATAAGCAGGGTTGAAGTAATAACCCTGGACCATGTTTTGTTTGATCTTTGCTTGCATGAGAATTTCCTTTCAGACTTAGCAATAAAAATTGAATTTCCTTTATGTGTTCTGGATGTCTGTGTGTTACTACGGATTGATACAGCTTACTGCCGCCGTCTCACAACGGTGCAGGCTGGGCATGATCCGACTGGACCCAGTTTATTGGGATCGGGTCGTGACACAGTTTAGACGGTTCAATTTTAAATTTCGGCTCCGGCGAGGCCTGGGCAGTGGCTGTGGCTCCGGCGGAGTCGTCGACAGCGGCTAGGGCGGCTCTCGAACGGCGGGGAGTGGATTCGAGGGCGGCCGGAGAGGTTAGCTGTGAGGAGGAGAGAGGAGGAGGTTCGTCGGCGCCGGGGAAGTCGAGCCCGGACACGCCGCGGACACGACCTAGACGCGGATTCGAGCCCGGACACGCCGCTGACACGTCCAGGACACAAAATCGCGCGTCGGACTCGAAATACCCCGATCCCGAGTCCGAGGCCTCCCCTCGGTGCTCCTCCATCCGCTCCCCGGTAGGTGCCCCTTTCAGAATGCACTGTCCCTTCCAAAACCACTCCCCTGTCCGACCGGGACTGACAGAATGAAGCTCTGTCAATCCCGGGATAGCTTAGGTTATAGTTATTAGTAGGTTAATAATTTGTTAGTTTGGTTGTTAATTAATTAGTGATTCGATACAACGATCTGCAAATACGTTTACTAATTATATATATATTATAAAATAAAAACCTTATTAAATATTACCTAAATTAGTAATTACTTAATAGATAATTTCTGAAATGATTTTTAGTATTTAAATACTAATTAGTAATTATTTAATATATAATTCTGAAATGATTTTCAGTATTCAAAATATAATATGTTAGGTTTTCCAAAATATTGTTTCTCTTATAAATTAATTGCTAAAAACAAACGATATTATGTTATTTTAATCGTACTTTCCTATTTTTTTCTTATTAGAAACAAAACGACATTTTACCGTAAAATAAAAATATAATATTTTCTACGATAAAATAAATAAGTTTTATTATTATTAAAAAGGGTTTTTGTTTTACGAAATGACTATTACAAATTATTATTTTTAATCGATCGTTGGATTTAAATCATTAACTTAGCTAACTAATCAAGACAGATTAAAACCCTTTGTTTTATTCTAAAATCAGATTATTAATAATTGTAGGTCCCTGTAACTAAGGTTAAGACCGTCGCGACTTCTCACTCGCGTCACCAAACCAACTCCAGGCAAGTTTCATATAATTCAAAACTGGTATTTTAGTTGTAATTAAATATGTTGCATGTCATATAGATATATTGAGATGACACTTGATTTCACGGAACCGACTGATTGACTGATTGATTGATTGATTGACTCATTGACTCATTGACTATTGCCTTGGGAACTGGGGAGTAAAAGTTAGCACCCGTGGTCAAAGCCCCCTTATTGCCTCATTGTGGATAGCTGAAGTCCAACCTCACTGGACTGACGCCGCACCGTGTTCACGCGAACACAGATTGCCTCCAACCCAGACCGGCCACGGGATGCTACTTTTCTCAAAACACCTTTAGTGATTGTAGTTTGTCATCATTGCTTCATCGACATTTACTGCTCTTGTTTCATATTTGTTGCATACAAAAATATAAATATTGTTCAAAACTATCTCATTGCATCATTTTAATTATCGTTAAGATGCTGGAATTGGATATATGTTCTTGCTCCCTCCTGACTGGAGATTAACAATTTTAGGTGATTGCGGTGACGATGAGGCGTATGATACCTTTTATGGTCCGGACCAGAGTACTGATGCCCTAGCGGAACCTAGCCAGGAGGCCGATGTTTAGTTGCTTCCCTTTGATTTTCCAAATTGTAATAAGCAGGGTTGAAGTAATAACCCTGGACCATGTTTTGTTTGATCTTTGCTTGTATGAGAATTTCCTTTCAGACTTAGCAATAAAAATTGAATTTCCTTCATGTGTTCTGGATGTCTGTGTGTTACTACGGATTGATACAGCTTACTGCCGCCGTCTCACAACGGTGCAGGCTGGGCATGATCCGACTGGACCCAGTTTATTGGGATCGGGTCGTGACATGTTTTCAGTGGTGGCCCATGCAGGTCTAGTTTACAACCTTTGGCCTAGTCAACTTAGGCTGGCCAAACAAACCGACTTGCCTTTGACTTTAGGTTTAGTATGACTTTAGGAAAACAGACTCTAGAAACAATTAGAACACTTAGAATTCTTGAAAAAATTTCAAACTGTCACATCATAGGACCAAATTCTTCTATCTATACATATGTACAATTATTTTTGCTTGCTTATAGAACATAGGTTACATTGCTTATGCTTGCTTCCTAAACCTTCCAGAAGATGGCACTATCAGTGGATAGTCGGATCATGCCCAGCCTGGGAGGATTCTCAATTTATTGGGACGAAATTTCGTAAAACAAAGATCAAACAAGCAATAATCTGGGTCCAGTCGGATCATGATTAACATGATTAACATGTTAAGGTTTGAAATTTAATAAAATTTCAAACCTTAACATGTCACGACCCGATCCCAATAATCTGGGTCCAGTCGGATCATGCCCAGCCTGCACCGTTGTGAGACGGCGGCAGTAAGCTGTATCAATCCGTAGTAACACACAGACATCCAGAATACATGAAGGAAATTCAATTTTTATTGCTAAGTCTGAAAGGAAATTCTCATACAAGCAAAGATCAAACAAAACATGGTCCAGGGTTATTACTTCAACCCTGCTTATTACAATTTAGAAATAAAAGGGGAACAACTAAACATCGGCCTCCTGGCTAGGTTCCGCTAGGGCTTCAGTACTCTGGTCCGGACCATAAAAGGTATCATACGCCTCATCGTCACCGCAATCACCTAAAATTGTTAATCTCCAGTCAGGAGGGAGCAAGAACATATATCCAATTCCAGCATCTTAACGATAATTAAAATGATGCAATGAGATAGTTTTGAACAATATTTATATTTTTGTATGCAACAAATATGAAACAAGAGCAGTAAATGTCGATGAAGCAATGATGACAAACTACAATCACTAAAGGTGTTTTGAGAAAAGTAGCATCCCGTGGCCGGTCTGGGTTGGAGGCAATCTGTGTTCGCGTGAACACGGTGCGGCGTCAGTCCAGTGAGGTTGGACTTCAGCTATCCACAATGAGGCAATAAGGGGGCTTTGACCACGGGTGCTAACTTTTACTCCCCAGTTCCCAAGGCAATAGTCAATGAGTCAATGAGTCAATCAATCAATCAATCAGTCAATCAGTCGGTTCCGTGAAATCAAGTGTCATCTCAATATATCTATATGACATGCAACATATTTAATTACAACTAAAATACCAGTTTTGAATTATATGAAACTTGCCTGGAGTTGGTTTGGTGACGCGAGTGAGAAGTCGCGACGGTCTTAACCTTAGTTACAGGGACCTACAATTATTAATAATCTGATTTTAGAATAAAACAAAGGGTTTTAATCTGTCTTGATTAGTTAGCTAAGTTAATGATTTAAATCCAACGATCGATTAAAAATAATAATTTGTAATAGTCATTTCGTAAAACAAAAACCCTTTTTAATAATAATAAAACTTATTTATTTTATCGTAGAAAATATTATATTTTTATTTTACGGTAAAATGTCGTTTTGTTTCTAATAAGAAAAAAATAGGAAAGTACGATTAAAATAACATAATATCGTTTGTTTTTAGCAATTAATTTATAAGAGAAACAATATTTTGGAAAACCTAACATATTATATTTTGAATACTGAAAATCATTTCAGAATTATATATTAAATAATTACTAATTAGTATTTAAATACTAAAAATCATTTCAGAAATTATCTATTAAGTAATTACTAATTTAGGTAATATTTAATAAGGTTTTTATTTTATAATATATATATATAATTAGTATACGTATTTGCAGATCGTTGTATCGAATCACTAATTAATTAACAACCAAACTAACAAATCATTAACCTACTAATAACTATAAACTATCAAATTCTAAGCTATCCCGGGATTGACAGAGCTTTATTCTGTCAGTCCCGGTCGGACAGGGGAGCGGTTTTGGAAGGGACAGGCGCTCGGATAGGGGCACCTACCGGGAAACTGATGGAGGAGTACCGAGGGGAGGCCTCGGACTCGGGATCGGGATATTTCGAGTCCGACACGCGATTCTGAGTCCGTATCGTGTCCTGGACGCGTCAGCGGCGTGTCCGGGCTCGAATCCGCGTCTAGGTCGTGTCCGCGGCGTGTCCGGGCTCGCTGGAGGGTACGCCGGGGCTGGTCGACCGTCGGCGAGGTCACGGCGGGCTGCGGCGGCTCCGGCGAGGCCTGGGCAGTGGCTGTGGCTCCGGCGGAGTCGTCGACAGCGGCTAGGGCGGCTCTCGAACGGCGGGGAGTGGATTCGAGGGCGGCCGGAGAGGTTAGCTGTGAGGAGGAGAGAGGAGGAGGTTCGTCGGCGCCGGGGAAGTCGTCGCAGGTGACTGAGGGAGGCGGAGGTCGCCGGACGGCTGCCGGAGGGTAGATCTAGGGTTAGGGTTTGCGGGGGAAAGGAAGAAGCTGAGAGGGGGAAACTTATAGGGATGCGAGGGCTCGGCCGGGGCGGTCGTGGGCGCAGGAAAATCGGAGGGGAGGCCTCGTGGGGGTGAGGCGCGGTCGTGGCGCCGGAGAGCGCGCCGGCCGGCGGAAAATTCGGGGATGGGGGTGACTGGGAACAGGGGTGCGGGTCCGGGTTCCGGGTCGGGCGCGGATCCGGTCAGACCGACCCGCCCGACCCGCTAAGCATAGGCTGGGCCGGGGACGGCTCATGGGCTCGGCCCACTGGGCCGGGCCGGGCCCCCGAAAAACTAATAAAAATAATAATAATAATAATAATAATAATAATAATAATAATAATAATAATTAACAGAAATAATTAATTAATTATAAAAAATAGTTTTTAGGCTTTTAAAAATAGGTCTGAGGTCCAATAAAATCCCAGAAAATTACCCCAAGTCCGGTTTTCTATTTTACACCCAAAAATGTTATTTTCATGATATTTTAATATTATTTATTAACAATTAAAAATCCTTTATTAATTGAAAACCTTGATTTTAATTACAGAGAATTCCCGAAAAAATCCAGAAAATTGGGAAAAAATCCAAGATTTAATAATTAGGAAATTCAGGGGGTTTACAACCTACCCAACTTATAGAAATTTCGTCCTCGAAATTAACTACAATTGAAGGGAGAACAAGGGTAAACATGCCTTAAAACAGATGAGGGTACTTCTGCCTCATCTCAGCCTCTCGTTCCCAGGTTGATTCGCCTGGGGAGTGGTGGAGCCACTGAACTTTGACCAGTGGAATCACGGTGTTCCGCAACTGCTTTTCCATACGGTCTATGATCCTCACTGGCTGCTCCGGTACTGTAAGACTTGGCCCAATCTCCAACTCTGAATGATCCAGGATGTGGCTCGGGTCCGGAATGTAACGCCTCAGCTGCGATACATGGAAAACGTTGTGCACGCCTTCAAGATTAGGTGGTAATGCCACTTTGTATGCCACCTCTCCAACTCTGCTCAATATCTCGAATGGGCCGATATACCTGGGACTAAGTTTCCCAGCTCTGCCAAAACGGATAGTTCCTCTGGTGGGGGAGATCTTGACGAAGACACTATCACCTGCTTCGAACTCCACAAGTCGGCGACGGCTGTCCGCCCAATGCTTCTGACGATCTTGAGCCACCCGAAGTCTGTCTCTGATCACCTTGACTTTTTCAGCCGCATCTGTAATCATCTCAGGTCCCAGCATGACTCGTTCTCCTACGTCGTCCCAAGCCAAGGGAGTGCGGCAGCGACGTCCATACAGAGCCTCAAAAGGAGTCATGCCGATGCTGGCCTGGTAGCTGTTGTTGTAAGCAAACTCTACCAAGTGTAGGTGGTCCTCCCATGATCCTCCAAAATCTAGGACGCAAGATCTTAGCATATCCTCTAACGTCTGGATGGTTCTCTCTGACTGTCCGTCAGTCTGTGGGTGATATGCAGTGCTGAACTTCAGTTGGGTCCCCAGACTCTCTTGCAAACTCTTCCAGAAGTGAGAAGTAAAGCGGCTGTCTCGGTCTGATACAATGCTCACAGGAACTCCATGTATCCGGACGATTTGCCTCATGTATAGGGCAGCTAGCTTCTCGGTGGATAAACCAACCTTGAAGGGAATGAAGTGGGCAGACTTAGTCAATCTGTCTACGATCACCCAAATAGCGTCCTTCCCTCCTTGGGATCGAGGCAATCCTGACACAAAATCCATAGTGATGTGCTCCCATTTCCATTCTGGAATGGGCAGCGGCTGAAGAAGTCCTGCTGGTCTTTGTCTATCTGCTTTCACCTGCTGGCAGATCAAGCATCTGCCAACGAATTTTGAGACATCCTTCTTCATTCCATACCACCATACGTGCTCCCGTATATCTCGGTACATCTTATTTGCTCCAGGGTGGATGGAATACTGTGAGCGATGCGCTTCCTGCATCAGCTGTTCCCTCAATTCACCAGCAGGTACACAAAGTCTGGTGCCATTCCTCAGCGTTCCGTCGTCTGAAATAGAGAATCCCTCCAGTGTGCCAGCTAACACTTGGTCCCTGAGCTTGCACAATGCTCCGTCCTCGAATTGAGTCGCCTTGATTTTGTCTATCAAGCTAGACTGCACTTGCAAATGCATCATGGGGAAGTCAACGCCGGGTACTATTGCTTCCCGTCCAAGCTTCTTCATTTCCTCTGCAGGCAATACGAGTTCTAAACCCAGCTTCTCCATGTCCTCCAGTAGGTACCGATCGGTTGTCAAGAACATCGCCATCGGATATCGACTAAGTGCGTCGGCGACCACATTAGCCTTTCCGGGATGGTACTGTAGGCTGATATCAAAGTCCTTCATGAGCTCCAACCATCGTCTCTGACGCATGTTGAGCTCCTTCTGTGTAAAGACATACTTGAGACTTTTGTGGTCCGTGTATATCTCTACTCTTTCGCCGTACAGGTAGTGCTTCCACAGCTTCAAGGCGAAGATGACTGCTGCTAGCTCCAGGTCATGCGTCGGGTAGTTCTTCTCATGAGTCCGTAATTGCCGGAAAGCATAAGCAATTACCTTTCCATGTTGCTGGAGCACACATCCTAATCCTTTGCCGGACGCGTCGCTATAAATTGAGAATCCTCCTGATCCTGAGGGTAGCGACAAAATTGGTGCTGTTGTTAGCCTTCTCTTCAGCTCTTCAAATGACGCCTGGCACGCTTCGGTCCAGACGAACTCTTCATTCTTCCTGGTTAGCTTGGTCCTGGGCTCAGCAATCTTTGCAAAGTCCTTCACGAATTTTCTGTAATATCCAGCTAAGCCCAAGAAGCTTCTGATCTCTGCAACTGACCTGGGAGTATTCCATGTTTCCACGGCAGCTATCTTCTTGGGGTCCACTGATATGCCTTCTCCTGTGACAACGTGGCCGAGAAAGTCCACCTTGTCTAAGAAGAATTCACACTTGGACAATTTTCCATATAGCTTCTCCTTTCTGAGGGTTTCCAAAACTATCCTCAAATGCTGCTCGTGTTCTTCCTTGGTCTTCGAATAGATCAGAATGTCGTCAATGAAGACAACGACAAACTGGTCCAGGTATTTGTGGAAGACCTTGTTCATGAGATTCATGAACACTGCTGGGGCATTGGTAAGACCAAAGGGCATGACCAAGAATTCAAATTGTCCATACTTGGTGTTGAATGCCGTCTTTGGAATATCTTCCTTCCTCACCTTGATTTGATGGTAACCCGATCTGAGGTCTATCTTCGAGAAAACCTTAGCTCCACTCAGCTGGTCGAAGAGATCGTCGATCCGGGGCAGCGGGTACTTGTTCTTGATTTCGTCTGGACCGAAGCGTGCCAGGCGTCATTTGAAGAGCTGAAGAGAAGGCTAACAACAGCACCAATTTTGTCGCTACCCTCAGGATCAGGAGGATTCTCAATTTATAGCGACGCGTCCGGCAAAGGATTAGGATGTGTGCTCCAGCAACATGGAAAGGTAATTGCTTATGCTTCCCGGCAATTACGGACTCATGAGAAGAACTACCCGACGCATGACCTGGAGCTAGCAGCAGTCATCTTCGCCTTGAAACTGTGGAAGCACTACCTGTACGGCGAAAGAGTAGAGATATACACGGACCACAAAAGTCTCAAGTATGTCTTTACACAGAAGGAGCTCAACATGCGTCAGAGACGATGGTTGGAGCTCATGAAGGACTTTGAAATCAGCCTACAGTACCATCCCGGAAAGGCTAATGTGGTCGCCGACGCACTTAGTCGATATCCGATGGCGATGTTCTTGACAACCGATCGGTACCTACTGGAGGACATGGAGAAGCTGGGTTTAGAACTCGTATTGCCTGCAGAGGAAATGAAGAAGCTTGGACGGGAAGCAATAGTACCCGGCGCTGACTTCCCCATGATGCATTTGCAAGTGCAGTCTAGCTTGATGGACAAAATCAAGGCGACTCAATTCGAGGACGGAGCATTGTGCAAGCTCAGGGACCAGGTGTTAGCTGGCACACTGGAGGGATTCTCTATTTCAGACGACGGAACACTGAGGAATGGCACCAGACTTTGTGTACCTGCTGGTGAATTGAGGGAACAGCTGATGCAGGAAGCGCATCGCTCACAGTATTCCATCCACCCTGGAGCAAATAAGATGTACCGAGATATACGGGAGCACGTATGGTGGTATGGAATGAAGAAGGATGTCTGAAAATTCGTTGGCAGATGCTTGATCTGCCAGCAGGTGAAAGCAGATAGACAAAGACCAGCAGGACTTCTTCAGCCGCTGCCCATTCCAGAATGGAAATGGGAGCACATCACTATGGATTTTGTGTCAGGATTGCCTCGATCCCAAGGAGGGAAGGACGCTATTTGGGTGATCGTAGACAGATTGACTAAGTCTGCCCACTTCATTCCCTTCAAGGTTGGTTTATCCACCGAGAAGCTAGCTGCCCTATACATGAGGCAAATCGTCCGGATACATGGAGTTCCTGTGAGCATTGTATCAGACCGAGACAGCCGCTTTACTTCTCACTTCTGGAAGAGTTTGCAAGAGAGTCTGGGGACCCAACTGAAGTTCAGCACTGCATATCACCCACAGACTGACGGACAGTCAGAGAGAACCATCCAGACATTAGAGGATATGCTGAGATCTTGCGTCCTGGATTTTGGAGGATCATGGGAGGACCACCTACACTTGGTAGAGTTTGCTTACAACAACAGCTACCAGGCCAGCATCGGCATGACTCCTTTTGAGGCTCTGTATGGACGTCGTTGCCGCACTCCCTTGGCTTGGGACGACGTAGGAGAACGAGTCATGCTGGGACCTGAGATGATTACAGATGCGGCTGAAAAAGTCAAGGTTATCAGAGACAGACTTCGGGTGGCTCAAGATCGTCAGAAACATTGGGCGGACAGCCGTCGCCGACTTGTGGAGTTCGAAGCAGGTGATAGTGTCTTCGTCAAGATCTCCCCCACCAGAGGAACTATCCGTTTTGGCAGAGCTGGGAAACTTAGTCCCAGGTATATCGGCCCATTCGAGATAGTGAGCAGAGTTGGAGAGGTGGCATACAGAGTGGCATTACCACCTAATCTTGAAGGCGTGCACAACGTTTTCCATGTATCGCAGCTGAGGCGTTACATTCCGGACCCGAGCCACATCCTGGATCATTCAGAGTTGGAGATTGGGCCAAGTCTTACAGTACCGGAGCAGCCAGTGAGGATCATAGACCGTATGGAAAAGCAGTTGCGGAACACCGTGATTCCACTGGTCAAAGTTCAGTGGCTCCACCACTCCCCAGGCGAATCCACCTGGGAACGAGAGGCTGAGATGAGGCAGAAGTACCCTCATCTGTTTTGAGGCATGTTTACCCTTTGTTCTCCCTTCAATTGTAGTAAATTTCGAGGACGAAATTTTTATAAGTTGGGTAGGTTGTAAACCCCTGATTTTTCCTAATTATTAAATCCTGGATTTTTCCTAACTTTTCTGGAATTTTTCGGGAATTTTCTGAAATTAAAATCAAGGCTTTTAATTAATAAATGATTTTTAGTTGGCAATAAATAATATTAAAATGTCAAGAAAATAACATTTTTGGGTGTAAAATAGAAAACCGGACTTGGGGTAATTTTCTGGGATTTTATTGGACCTCAGACCTATTTTTAAAAAAAAAAAAAAAAAGCCTAAAAACTATTTTTTATAATTAATTAATTATTTCTGTTAATTATTATTATTATTATTATTATTATTTTTATTAGTTTTTCGGGGGCCCGGCCCGGCCCAGTGGGCCGAGCCCATGAGCCGTCCCCGGCCCAGCCTATGCTTAGCGGGTCGGGCGGGTCGGTCTGACCGGATCCGCGCCCGACCCGGAACCCGGACCCGCACCCCTGTCCCACGACCCTGTCTCCCCGATTTTTCCGCCGGCGCCGGAGATCCCGCCACCACGACCGCGTCTCCTCCCACGTCGCCTCCCCTCCGGATCCCGCGCCCACGACCGCCCGGCCGAGCCCCACCGAAGCCCTATATAAACCCCCTCTCTCGTTCACCTCCGCCCTCTCCAAAAACCCTAACCCTAGATCTACCCTCCGGCAGCCCGATCCGCCGCCGTAACCTCCCTGCGCCGACCACCCCCGAGACCGCCGTCCAGGCCACCGTCCCCAGGCGAACCACCTCCTCCTCTCCCCTTTCCTCCTCCTCCCCAGGCGGCCAGACCCCCGAGCTCTCCTCCCGCGGCTGCTTTCCCCCTCCGCCGGCTATCCCGAGCCCTCGACGCCGCCGGTGACCTCGCCGCCCCTCGGCTGAGCCGCCGCAGCCCCGGCCCGACCTCGCCGGCCTCCGGCGTACCCTCCAGCAGCCCGGACACGCCGCGGACGCGACCCAGACGCGGATACGAGCCCGGACACGCCGCTGACGTGTCCAGGACGCAGGAACGCGTGTCGGACTCGTAATACCCCGATCCCGAGTCCGAGGCCTCCCCTCGGTGCTCCTCCATCCGCTCCCCGGTAGGTGCCCCTTTCAGAATGCACTGTCCCTTCCAAAACCACTCCCCTGTCCGACCGGGACTGACAGAATGAAGCTCTGTCAATCCCGGGATAGCTTAGGTTATAGTTATTAGTAGGTTAATGATTTGTTAGTTTGGTTGTTAATTAATTAGTGATTCGATACAACGATCTGCAAATACGTATACTAATTATATATATATTATAAAATAAAAACCTTATTAAATATTACCTAAATTAGTAATTACTTAATAGATAATTTTTGAAATGATTTTTAGTATTTAAATACTAATTAGTAATTATTTAATATATAATTCTGAAATGATTTTCAGTATTCAAAATATAATATGTTAGGTTTTCCAAAATATTGTTTCTCTTATAAATTAATTGCTAAAAACAAACGATATTATGTTATTTTAATCGTACTTTCCTATTTTTTTCTTATTAGAAACAAAACGACATTTTACCGTAAAATAAAAATATAATATTTTCTACGATAAAATAAATAAGTTTTATTATTATTAAAAAGGGTTTTTGTTTTACGAAATGACTATTACAAATTATTATTTTTAATCGATCGTTGGATTTAAATCATTAACTTAGCTAACTAATCAAGACAGATTAAAACCCTTTGTTTTATTCTAAAATCAGATTATTAATAATTGTAGGTCCCTGTAACTAAGGTTAAGACCGTCGCGACTTCTCACTCGCGTCACCAAACCAACTCCAGGCAAGTTTCATATAATTCAAAACTGGTATTTTAGTTGTAATTAAATATGTTGCATGTCATATAGATATATTGAGATGACACTTGATTTCACGGAACCGACTGATTGACTGATTGATTGATTGATTGATAATTTCCGTAATGATTTTTAGTATTTAAATACTAATTAGTAATTATTTAATATATAATTCTGAAATGATTTTCAGTATTCAAAATATAATATGTTAGGTTTTCCAAAATATTGTTTCTCTTATAAATTAATTGCTAAAAACAAACGATATTATTTTTATTAAAATCGTTCTTTCCTATTATCCTATCAGAAACAAAACGACATTTTACCATAAAATATTTTTCTACGATAAAATAAATAAAGTTTCATTATTATTAAAAAGGGTTTTGTTTTACTAAATCACTAATACAAATTATTATTATTATTTTTAATCGATCGTTGGATTTAAATCATTAACTTAGTTAACTAATCAAGACAGATTAAAACCCTTTGTTTTATTCTAAAATCAGATTATTAATAATTGTAGGTCCCCGTAACTAAGGTTAAGACCGTCGCGACTTCTCACTCGCGTCACCAAACCAACTCCAGGCAAGTTTCATATAATTCAAAACTGGTATTTTAGTTGTAATTAAATATGTTGCATGTCATATAGAAATATTGGGACGACACTTGATTTCACGGAACCGACTGATTGACTGATTGATTGACTCATTGACTCATTGACTATTGCCTTGGGAACTGGGGAGTAAAAGTTAGCACCCGTGGTCAAAGCCCCCTTATTGCCTCATTGTGGATAGCTGAAGTCCAACCTCACTGGACTGACGCCGCACCGTGTTCACGCGAACACAGATTGCCTCCAACCCAGACCGGCCACGGGATGCTACTTTTCTCAAAACACCTTTAGTGATTGTAGTTTGTCATCATTGCTTCATCGACATTTACTGCTCTTGTTTCATATTTGTTGCATACAAAAATATAAATATTGTTCAAAACTATCTCATTGCATCATTTTAATTATCGTTAAGATGCTGGAATTGGATATATGTTCTTGCTCCCTCCTGACTGGAGATTAACAATTTTAGGTGATTGCGGTGACGATGATGAGTATGATACCTTTTATGGTCCGGACCAGAGTACTGATGCCCTAGCGGAACCTAGCCAGGAGGCCGATGTTTAGTTGCTTCCCTTTGATTTTCCAAATTGTAATAATCAGGGTTGAAGTAATAACCCTGGACCATGTTTTGTTTGATCTTTGATTGTAAATGAATTTCTCTCTCAGACTTAGCAATAAAAAAAAATTAAATTTCCTTCATGTATTCTGGATGTCTGTGTGTTACTACGGATTGATACAGCTTACTGCCGCCGTCTCACAACGGTGCAGGCTGGGCATGATCCGACTGGACCCAGTTTATTGGGATCGGGTCGTGACATGTTTTCAGTGTTGTAAACCCCTGATTTTTCCTAATTATTAAATCTTGGATTTTTCACAATTTTCTGGATTTTTTCGGGAATTCTCTGTAATTAAAATCAAGGTTTTCAATTAATAAAGGATTTTTAATTGTTAATAAATAATATTAAAATATCATGAAAATAACATTTTTGGGTGTAAAATAGAAAACCGGACTTGGGGTAATTTTCTGGGATTTTATTGGACCTCAGACCTATTTTAAAAAAAAAAAAAAAAAAAAAGCCTAAAAACTATTTTTTATAATTAATTAATTATTTCTGTTAATTATTATTATTATTATTATTATTATTATTTTTATTAGTTTTTCGGGGGCCCGGCCCGGCCCAGTGGGCCGAGCCCATGAGCCGTCCCCGGCCCAGCCTATGCTTAGCGGGTCGGGCGGGTCGGTCTGACCGGATCCGCGCCCGACCCGGAACCCGGACCCGCACCCCTGTTCCCAGTCACCCCCATCCCCGAATTTTCCGCCGGCCGGCGCGCTCTCCGGCGCCACGACCGCGCCTCACCCCCACGAGGCCTCCCCTCCGATTTTCCTGCGCCCACGACCGCCCCGGCCGAGCCCTCGCATCCCTATAAGTTTCCCCCTCTCAGCTTCTTCCTTTCCCCCGCAAACCCTAACCCTAGATCTACCCTCCGGCAGCCGTCCGGCGACCTCCGCCTCCCTCAGTCACCTGCGACGACTTCCCCGGCGCCGACGAACCTCCTCCTCTCTCCTCCTCACAGCTAACCTCTCCGGCCGCCCTCGAATCCACTCCCCGCCGTTCGAGAGCCGCCCTAGCCGCTGTCGACGACTCCGCCGGAGCCACAGCCACTGCCCAGGCCTCGCCGGAGCCGCCGCAGCCCGCCGTGACCTCGCCGACGGTCGACCAGCCCCGGCGTACCCTCCAGCGAGCCCGGACACGCCGCGGACACGACCTAGACGCGGATTCGAGCCCGGACACGCCGCTGACGCGTCCAGGACACGATACGGACTCAGAATCGCGTGTCGGACTCGAAATATCCCGATCCCGAGTCCGAGGCCTCCCCTCGGTACTCCTCCATCAGTTTCCCGGTAGGTGCCCCTATCCGAGCGCCTGTCCCTTCCAAAACCGCTCCCCTGTCCGACCGGGACTGACAGAATAAAGCTCTGTCAATCCCGGGATAGCTTAGAATTTGATAGTTTATAGTTATTAGTAGGTTAATGATTTGTTAGTTTGGTTGTTAATTAATTAGTGATTCGATACAACGATCTGCAAATACGTATACTAATTATATATATATATTATAAAATAAAAACCTTATTAAATATTACCTAAATTAGTAATTACTTAATAGATAATTTCCGTAATGATTTTTAGTATTTAAATACTAATTAGTAATTATTTAATATATAATTCTGAAATGATTTTCAGTATTCAAAATATAATATGTTAGGTTTTCCAAAATATTGTTTCTCTTATAAATTAATTGCTAAAAATAAACGATATTATTTTTATTAAAATCGTTCTTTCCTATTATCCTATCAGAAACAAAACGACATTTTACCATAAAATATTTTTCTACGATAAAATAAATAAAGTTTCATTATTATTAAAAAGGGTTTTGTTTTACTAAATCACTAATACAAATTATTATTATTATTTTTAATCGATCGTTGGATTTAAATCATTAACTTAGTTAACTAATCAAGACAGATTAAAACCCTTTGTTTTATTCTAAAATCAGATTATTAATAATTGTAGGTCCCCGTAACTAAGGTTAAGACCGTCGCGACTTCTCACTCGCGTCACCAAACCAACTCCAGGCAAGTTTCATATAATTCAAAACTGGTATTTTAGTTGTAATTAAATATGTTGCATGTCATATAGAAATATTGGGACGACACTTGATTTCACGGAACCGACTGATTGACTGATTGATTGACTCATTGACTCATTGACTATTGCCTTGGGAACTGGGGAGTAAAAGTTAGCACCCGTGGTCAAAGCCCCCTTATTGCCTCATTGTGGATAGCTGAAGTCCAACCTCACTGGACTGACGCCGCACCGTGTTCACGCGAACACAGATTGCCTCCAACCCAGACCGGCCACGGGATGCTACCTTTCTCAAAACACTTTAGTGATTGTAGCTTGTCATCATTGCTTCATCGACATTTACTGTTCTTGTCTCATATTTGTTGCATACAAAAATATAAATATTGTTCAAAACTATTTCATTGCATCATTTAATTATTATTAAGATGCTGGAATTGGATATATGTTCTTGCTCCCTCCTGACTGGAGATCAACAATTTTAGGTGATTGCGGTGACGATGAGGCGTATGATACCTTTTATGGTCCGGACCAGAGTACTGAAGCCCTAGCGGAACCTAGCCAGGAGGCCGATGTTTAGTTGTTCCCCTTTTATTTCCAAATTGTAATAATCAGGGTTGAAGTAATAACCCTGGACCATGTTTTGTTTGATCTTTGCTTGTATGAGAATTTCCTTTCAGACTTAGCAATAAAAATTGAATTTCCTTCATGTGTTCTGGATGTCTGTGTGTTACTACGGATTGATACAGCTTACTGCCGCCGTCTCACAACGGTGCAGGCTGGGCATGATCCGACTGGACCCAGTTTATTGGGATCGGGTCGTGACATGTTTTCAGTGGTGGCCCATGCAGGTCTAGTTTACAACCTTTGGCCTAGTCAACTTAGGCTGGCCAAACAAACCGACTTGCCTTTGACTTTAGGTTTAGTATGACTTTAGGAAAACAGACTCTAGAAACAATTAGAACACTTAGAATTCTTGAGAAAATTTCAAACTGTCACATCATAGGACCAAATTCTTCTATCTATACATATGTACAATTATTTTGCTTGCTTATAGAACATAGGTTACATTGCTTATGCTTGCTTCCTAAACCTTCCAGAAGATGGCACGAGGGAAGACAACCCGTTCCGGCCCAGCCGAAGAAGAGGCTTCGTCTTCTGAGCACACCCCGAATCAAGCTCAGTCCGACCCCTCTCCGTTGCAGCTCACAGATCGCCCCCATGCTGCAAGAGCTCTCCGAGCTGCCTACACTTCAGTAGTGCATGCAGCTCCACCCATTCCTCCCAGGACCACATCGATTCCAGCCGATGTGACTCCTCCTGTTGCACCACCTGTGCCAGTGGACCCCGCTGAACTCGTAGGCCTGCTACGAGGAGTTCTTGAAGCCCAGAGGGCCCAAGCTGAAGCAAATCGCGAGCAGACCGCGATTATGAGAGAGGGCATGGAGAACGCCCATAATGTAGCCATGGCAGCGCTAGGAACATCCCGGTCAGAACAGGAGCCTGCCAAGGTAATTAAGGATTTAAAAGCTTGGATTCCACTAATGAATTTCTAGTCTAACCACAAACCTGTTATCCAGGTAAAGGTTGGAACTGTAGAAAACTTTAAGAAGTTGGACCCGCGTCCCTTCAAGGGGACCGAAGGCATCATCTACGCAGACGAGTGGCTAGATGATATGGAGCGACTCCTCAGCGTCGCTCGACTCCCAGACGACCTCATGGTTGAGGCCGTAGCACTCCAGCTGAGAGACTTGGCCAACATTTGGTACCGCAACGAGCCAAGATTTCGAGCTGGAGGGATTTCCTGGCGGCTATTCAAGAAGCAGTTCAAGCGGAAGTTCTTTCCAGAGGCTGCCCTCGAAGCTATGGGAAGGCAGTTTCAAGATCTGAAGCAAGGAGACCGCACAATTGAAGAATATGCGGCTGAGTTCAACAGGCTTGGCAGGTTTGCAAGCCACCTGGTGGACAACCCTGTAGAACGTGCTAAGAAGTTCCGGCACGGACTACGTGAAGAGATCCGCACCTTAGTAGCTGCTAACGGTGCGAAGACTTATGACAAGATGTTGAAGGTGGCCCAAGATGTAGAGGCCAGTGCACCTGCTCGACCCAAGAGGGAGCATCCAGGGTCAAGCAACAGCTATCAGGGCAACAACAAGAGGCACAGCAACAACAACAATAGGCCCTCCTATCCCCAGCAGTCCCAGCAACAACAGCCAGCAGCGGCCAACAAAGCGTATCAGTACAATCAACCAAAGGCGGTCAACTGCGTCTACTGCAAAAGGCCAGGTCATACCGCAGAGATCTGCAGGAAGAAATTGGGACACTGCCTTGCTTGTGGATCTGCCACCCATCAAGTGAAGGACTGCCCCACGGCATACAACAAAACTGGAGCTGGACAGCAGAGAGGTCCACTGCCTACCCAGCAGCAGCGCTACAACCAGCACAGAGCCGGGCAAGCTTTTGCCTTGACTGTGGAAGAGCCAGAAGCTGAACCCGAGACGGAAGGAGATGTCATCGCAGGTTCCATTCTACTTCATTCGCACCCTGCCTTAGCATTATTTGATTCTGGAGCATCACACAGTTTTATATCTGCAAACTTTATTTCTGCACACCATCTAGTTACTGGCATAAGTAAGATAATCTGTAGGGTTATGACTGGTGGAGGACCAATACCCATTAGTGAGACTTGTAGCTGCCCAGTCACTATCTCAGGACATGAGTTTCAGACTCAGTTCCTAATAATGCCTCTGCCAAACTATGACGTAGTCTTGGGCATGGATTGGCTTAGTCAACATCATGCTCTGATAGACTGTCGAGAAGGCTGCGTAACTCTAGATCCACCTGGAGGACCTAAACTCAAAGTGATTCGAGCACCTGAAGGCGTGGAATGTGTGTCCTACACATCCATCACTGAAGAAACTGGACCCCCTCATCCTCTCATAGCAGAATTTATAGACGTCTTCCCAGACGATCTTCCAGGGCTACCCCCTGATCGAGATGTGGAATTCTCGATCGATCTTGTACCTGGCGCAGCACCAATCTCCCAACGCTGCTACCGAGTGAATCCCAAGGAGTCCAAGGAAATGAAAGACCAAATTGACGAGCTTCAGGCGCAAGGATTCATCAGGACCGGTGCCTCACCCTGGGGTGCACCAGTCTTGTTTGTACCCAAGAAGGATGGGACAGTCAGAATGTGCATAGACTACCGGGCATTGAACAACATCACTATCAAGAACAAGTACCCGCTGCCCCGGATCGACGATCTCTTCGACCAGCTGAGTGGAGCTAAGGTTTTCTCGAAGATAGACCTCAGATCGGGTTACCATCAAATCAAGGTGAGGAAGGAAGATATTCCAAAGACGGCATTCAACACCAAGTATGGACAATTTGAATTCTTGGTCATGCCCTTTGGTCTTACCAATGCCCCAGCAGTGTTCATGAATCTCATGAACAAGGTCTTCCACAAATACCTGGACCAGTTTGTCGTTGTCTTCATTGACGACATTCTGATCTATTCGAAGACCAAGGAAGAACACGAGCAGCATTTGAGGATAGTTTTGGAAACCCTCAGAAAGGAGAAGCTATATGGAAAATTGTCCAAGTGTGAATTCTTCTTAGACAAGGTGGACTTTCTCGGCCACGTTGTCACAGGAGAAGGCATATCAGTGGACCCCAAGAAGATAGCTGCCGTGGAAACATGGAATACTCCCAGGTCAGTTGCAGAGATCAGAAGCTTCTTGGGCTTAGCTGGATATTACAGAAAATTCGTGAAGGACTTTGCAAAGATTGCTGAGCCCATGACCAAGCTAACCAGGAAGAATGAAGAGTTCGTCTGGACCGAAGCGTGCCAGGCGTCATTTGAAGAGCTGAAGAGAAGGCTAACAACAGCACCAATTTTGTCGCTACCCTCAGGATCAGGAGGATTCTCAATTTATAGCGACGCGTCCGGCAAAGGATTAGGATGTGTGCTCCAGCAACATGGAAAGGTAATTGCTTATGCTTCCCGGCAATTACGGACTCATGAGAAGAACTACCCGACGCATGACCTGGAGCTAGCAGCAGTCATCTTCGCCTTGAAGCTGTGGAAGCACTACCTGTACGGCGAAAGAGTAGAGATATACACGGACCACAAAAGTCTCAAGTATGTCTTTACACAGAAGGAGCTCAACATGCGTCAGAGACGATGGTTGGAGCTCATGAAGGACTTTGATATCAGCCTACAGTACCATCCCGGAAAGGCTAATGTGGTCGCCGACGCACTTAGTCGATATCCGATGGCGATGTTCTTGACAACCGATCGGTACCTACTGGAGGACATGGAGAAGCTGGGTTTAGAACTCGTATTGCCTGCAGAGGAAATGAAGAAGCTTGGACGGGAAGCAATAGTACCCGGCGCTGACTTCCCCATGATGCATTTGCAAGTGCAGTCTAGCTTGATGGACAAAATCAAGGCGACTCAATTCGAGGACGGAGCATTGTGCAAGCTCAGGGACCAAGTGTTAGCTGGCACACTGGAGGGATTCTCTATTTCAGACGACGGAACACTGAGGAATGGCACCAGACTTTGTGTACCTGCTGGTGAATTGAGGGAACAGCTGATGCAGGAAGCGCATCGCTCACAGTATTCCATCCACCCTGGAGCAAATAAGATGTACCGAGATATACGGGAGCACGTATGGTGGTATAGAATGAAGAAGGATGTCTCAAAATTCGTTGGCAGATGCTTGATCTGCCAGCAGGTGAAAGCAGATAGATAAAGACCAGCAGGACTTCTTCAGCCGCTGCCCATTCCAGAATGGAAATGGGAGCACATTACTATGGATTTTGTGTCAGGATTGCCTCGATCCCAAGGAGGGAAGGACGCTATTTGGGTGATCGTAGACAGATTGACTAAGTCTGCCCACTTCATTCCCTTCAAGGTTGGTTTATCCACCGAGAAGTTAGCTGCCCTATACATGAGGCAAATCGTCCGGATACATGGAGTTCCTGTGAGCATTGTATCAGACCGAGACAGCCGCTTTACTTCTCACTTCTGGAAGAGTTTGCAAGAGAGTCTGGGGACCCAACTGAAGTTCAGCACTGCATATCACCCACAGACTGACGGACAGTCAGAGAGAACCATCCAGACGTTAGAGGATATGCTGAGATCTTGCGTCCTGGATTTTGGAGGATCATGGGAGGACCACCTACACTTGGTAGAGTTTGCTTACAACAACAGCTACCAGGCCAGCATCCGCATGACTCCTTTTGAGGCTCTGTATGGACGTCGCTGCCGCACTCCCTTGGCTTGGGACGACGTAGGAGAACGAGTCATGCTGGGACCTGAGATGATTACAGATGCGGCTGAAAAAGTCAAGGTGATCAGAGACAGACTTCGGGTGGCTCAAGATCGTCAGAAGCATTGGGCGGACAGCCGTCGCCGACTTGTGGAGTTCGAAGCAGGTGATAGTGTCTTCGTCAAGATCTCCCCCACCAGAGGAACTATCCGTTTTGGCAGAGCTGGGAAACTTAGTCCCAGGTATATCGGCCCATTCGAGATATTGAGCAGAGTTGGAGAGGTGGCATACAGAGTGGCATTACCACCTAATCTTGAAGGCGTGCACAACGTTTTCCATGTATCGCAGCTGAGGCGTTACATTCCGGACCCGAGCCACATCCTGGATCATTCAGAGTTGGAGATTGGGCCAAGTCTTACAGTACCGGAGCAGCCAGTGAGGATCATAGACCGTATGGAAAAGCAGTTGCGGAACACCGTGATTCCACTGGTCAAAGTTCAGTGGCTCCACCACTCCCCAGGCGAATCCACCTGGGAACGAGAGGCTGAGATGAGGCAGAAGTACCCTCATCTGTTTTGAGGCATGTTTACCCTTTGTTCTTCCTGCAATTGTAGTAAATTTCGAGGACGAAATTTTATAAGTTGGGTAGGTTGTAAACCCCTGATTTTTCCTAATTATTAAATCTTGGATTTTTCCCAATTTTCTGGATTTTTTCGGGAATTCTCTGTAATTAAAATCAAGGTTTTCAATTAATAAAGGATTTTTAATTGTTAATAAATAATATTAAAATATCATGAAAATAACATTTTTGGGTGTAAAATAGAAAACCGGACTTGGGGTAATTTTCTGGGATTTTATTGGACCTCAGACCTATTTTTAAAAAAAAAAAAAAAAAGCCTAAAAACTATTTTTTATAATTAATTAATTATTTCTGTTAATTATTATTATTATTATTATTATTATTATTTTTATTAGTTTTTCGGGGGCCCGGCCCGGCCCAGTGGGCCGAGCCCATGAGCCGTCCCCGGCCCAGCCTATGCTTAGCGGGTCGGGCGGGTCGGTCTGACCGGATCCGCGCCCGACCCGGAACCCGGACCCGCACCCCTGTTCCCAGTCACCCCCATCCCCGAATTTTTCGCCGGCCGGCGCGCTCTCCGGCGCCACGACCGCGCCTCACCCCCACGAGGCCTCCCCTCCGATTTTCCTGCGCCCACGACCGCCCCGGCCGAGCCCTCGCATCCCTATAAGTTTCCCCCTCTCAGCTTCTTCCTTTCCCCCGCAAACCCTAACCCTAGATCTACCCTCCGGCAGCCGTCCGGCGACCTCCGCCTCCCTCAGTCACCTGCGACGACTTCCCCGGCGCCGACGAACCTCCTCCTCTCTCCTCCTCACAGCTAACCTCTCCGGCCGCCCTCGAATCCACTCCCCGCCGTTCGAGAGCCGCCCTAGCCGCTGTCGACGACTCCGCCGGAGCCACAGCCACTGCCCAGGCCTCGCCGGAGCCGCCGCAGCCCGCCGTGACCTCGCCGACGGTCGACCAGCCCCGGCGTACCCTCCAGCGAGCCCGGACACGCCGCGGACACGACCTAGACGCGGATTCGAGCCCGGACACGCCGCTGACACGTCCAGGACACAGAATCGCGCGTCGGACTCGAAATACCCCGATCCCGAGTCCGAGGCCTCCCCTCGGTGCTCCTCCATCCGCTCCCCGGTAGGTGCCCCTTTCAGAATGCACTGTCCCTTCCAAAACCACTCCCCTGTCCGACCGGGACTGACAGAATGAAGCTCTGTCAATCCCGGGATAGCTTAGGTTATAGTTATTAGTAGGTTAATGATTTGTTAGTTTGGTTGTTAATTAATTAGTGATTCGATACAACGATCTGCAAATACGTATACTAATTATATATATATTATAAAATAAAAACCTTATTAAATATTACCTAAATTAGTAATTACTTAATAGATAATTTCTGAAATGATTTTTAGTATTTAAATACTAATTAGTAATTATTTAATATATAATTCTGAAATGATTTTCAGTATTCAAAATATAATATGTTAGGTTTTCCAAAATATTGTTTCTCTTATAAATTAATTGCTAAAAACAAACGATATTATGTTATTTTAATCGTACTTTCCTATTTTTTTCTTATTAGAAACAAAACGACATTTTACCGTAAAATAAAAATATAATATTTTCTACGATAAAATAAATAAGTTTTATTATTATTAAAAAGGGTTTTTGTTTTACGAAATGACTATTACAAATTATTATTTTTAATCGATCGTTGGATTTAAATCATTAACTTAGCTAACTAATCAAGACAGATTAAAACCCTTTGTTTTATTCTAAAATCAGATTATTAATAATTGTAGGTCCCTGTAACTAAGGTTAAGACCGTCGCGACTTCTCACTCGCGTCACCAAACCAACTCCAGGCAAGTTTCATATAATTCAAAACTGGTATTTTAGTTGTAATTAAATATGTTGCATGTCATATAGATATATTGAGATGACACTTGATTTCACGGAACCGACTGATTGACTGATTGATTGATTGATTGACTCATTGACTCATTGACTATTGCCTTGGGAACTGGGGAGTAAAAGTTAGCACCCGTGGTCAAAGCCCCCTTATTGCCTCATTGTGGATAGCTGAAGTCCAACCTCACTGGACTGACGCCGCACCGTGTTCACGCGAACACAGATTGCCTCCAACCCAGACCGGCCACGGGATGCTACTTTTCTCAAAACACCTTTAGTGATTGTAGTTTGTCATCATTGCTTCATCGACATTTACTGCTCTTGTTTCATATTTGTTGCATACAAAAATATAAATATTGTTCAAAACTATCTCATTGCATCATTTTAATTATCGTTAAGATGCTGGAATTGGATATATGTTCTTGCTCCCTCCTGACTGGAGATTAACAATTTTAGGTGATTGCGGTGACGATGAGGCGTATGATACCTTTTATGGTCCGGACCAGAGTACTGATGCCCTAGCGGAACCTAGCCAGGAGGCCGATGTTTAGTTGCTTCCCTTTGATTTTCCAAATTGTAATAAGCAGGGTTGAAGTAATAACCCTGGACCATATTTTGTTTGATCTTTGCTTGTATGAGAATTTCCTTTCAGACTTAGCAATAAAAATTGAATTTCCTTCATGTGTTCTGGATGTCTGTGTGTTACTACGGATTGATACAACTTACTGCCGCCGTCTCACAACGGTGCAGGCTGGGCATGATCCGACTGGACCCACCACTGAAAACATGTCACGACCCGATCCCAATAATCTGGGTCCAGTCGGATCATGCCCAGCCTGCACCGTTGTGAGACGGCGGCAGTAAGCTGTATCAATCCGTAGTAACACACAGACATCCAGAATACATGAAGGAAATTCAATTTTTTTTTATTGCTAAGTCTGAGAGAGAAATTCATTTACAATCAAAGATCAAACAAAACATGGTCCAGGGTTATTACTTCAACCCTGATTATTACAATTTGGAAATAAAAGGGGAACAACTAAACATCGGCCTCCTGGCTAGGTTCCGCTAGGGCTTCAGTACTCTGGTCCGGACCATAAAAGGTATCATACTCATCATCGTCACCGCAATCACCTAAAATTGTTGATCTCTAGTCAGGAGGGAGCAAGAACATATATCCAATTCCAGCATCTTAATAATAATTAAATGATGCAATGAAATAGTTTTGAACAATATTTATATTTTTGTATGCAACAAATATGAGACAAGAACAGTAAATGTCGATGAAGCAATGATGACAAGCTACAATCACTAAAGTGTTTTGAGAAAGGTAGCATCCCGTGGCCGGTCTGGGTTGGAGGCAATCTGTGTTCGCGTGAACACGGTGCGGCGTCAGTCCAGTGAGGTTGGACTTCGGCTATCCACAATGAGGCAATAAGGGGGCTTTGACCACGGGTGCTAACTTTTACTCCCCAGTTCCCAAGGCAATAGTCAATGAGTCAATGAGTCAATCAATCAGTCAATCAGTCGGTTCCGTGAAATCAAGTGTCGTCCCAATATTTCTATATGACATGCAACATATTTAATTACAACTAAAATACCAGTTTTGAATTATATGAAACTTGCCTGGAGTTGGTTTGGTGACGCGAGTGAGAAGTCGCGACGGTCTTAACCTTAGTTACGGGGACCTACAATTATTAATAATCTGATTTTAGAATAAAACAAAGGGTTTTAATCTGTCTTGATTAGTTAACTAAGTTAATGATTTAAATCCAACGATCGATTAAAAATAATAATAATAATTTGTATTAGTGATTTAGTAAAACAAAACCCTTTTTAATAATAATGAAACTTTATTTATTTTATCGTAGAAAAATATTTTATGGTAAAATGTCGTTTTGTTTCTGATAGGATAATAGGAAAGAACGATTTTAATAAAAATAATATCGTTTGTTTTTAGCAATTAATTTATAAGAGAAACAATATTTTGGAAAACCTAACATATTATATTTTGAATACTGAAAATCATTTCAGAATTATATATTAAATAATTACTAATTAGTATTTAAATACTAAAAATCATTACGGAAATTATCTATTAAGTAATTACTAATTTAGGTAATATTTAATAAGGTTTTTATTTTATAATATATATATATAATTAGTATACGTATTTGCAGATCGTTGTATCGAATCACTAATTAATTAACAACCAAACTAACAAATCATTAACCTACTAATAACTATAAACTATCAAATTCTAAGCTATCCCGGGATTGACAGAGCTTTATTCTGTCAGTCCCGGTCGGACAGGGGAGCGGTTTTGGAAGGGACAGGCGCTCGGATAGGGGCACCTACCGGGAAACTGATGGAGGAGTACCGAGGGGAGGCCTCGGACTCGGGATCGGGATATTTCGAGTCCGACACGCGATTCTGAGTCCGTATCGTGTCCTGGACGCGTCAGCGGCGTGTCCGGGCTCGAATCCGCGTCTAGGTCGTGTCCGCGGCGTGTCCGGGCTCGCTGGAGGGTACGCCGGGGCTGGTCGACCGTCGGCGAGGTCACGGCGGGCTGCGGCGGCTCCGGCGAGGCCTGGGCAGTGGCTGTGGCTCCGGTGGAGTCGTCGACAGCGGCTAGGGCGGCTCTCGAACGGCGGGGAGTGGATTCGAGGGCGGCCGGAGAGGTTAGCTGTGAGGAGGAGAGAGGAGGAGGTTCGTCGGCGCCGGGGAAGTCGTCGCAGGTGACTGAGGGAGGCGGAGGTCGCCGGACGGCTGCCGGAGGGTAGATCTAGGGTTAGGGTTTGCGGGGGAAAGGAAGAAGCTGAGAGGGGGAAACTTATAGGGATGCGAGGGCTCGGCCGGGGCGGTCGTGGGCGCAGGAAAATCGGAGGGGAGGCCTCGTGGGGGTGAGGCGCGGTCGTGGCGCCGGAGAGCGCGCCGGCCGGCGGAAAAATCGGGGAGGGGGGTGACTGGGAACAGGGGTGCTGGTCCGGGTTCCGGGTCGGGCGCGGATCCGGTCAGACCGACCCGCTAAGCATAGGCTGGGCCGGGGACGGCTCATGGGCTCGGCCCACTGGGCCGGGCCGGGCCCCCGAAAAACTAATAAAAATAATAATAATAATAATAATAATAATAATAATAATAATAATAATAATAATAATAATTAACAGAAATAATTAATTAATTATAAAAAATAGTTTTTAGGCTTTTAAAAATAGGTCTGAGGCCCAATAAAATCCCAGAAAATTACCCTAAGTCCGGTTTTCTATTTTACACCCAAAAACGTTATTTTCATGATATTTTAATATTGTTTATTAACCATTAAAAATCGTTTAATGATCGAAAACCATGATTTTAATTACAGAAAAATTCTCGAAAATTTCCAGAAAATGGGAAAAATCCAAGATTTAATAATTAGGGAAATTCAGGGGGTTTACAACCTACCCAACTTATAGAAATTTCGTCCTCGAAATTAACTACAATTGAAGGGAGAACAAGGGTAAACATGCCTTAAAACAGATGAGGGTACTTCTGCCTCATCTCAGCCTCTCGTTCCCAGGTGGATTCGCCTGGGGAGTGGTGGAGCCACTGAACCTTGACCAGTGGAATCACGGTGTTCCGCAACTGCTTTTCCATACGGTCTATGATCCTCACTGGCTGCTCTGGTACTGTAAGACTTGGCCCAATCTCCAACTCTGAATGATCCAGGATGTGGCTCGGGTCCGGAATGTAACGCCTCAGCTGCGATACATGGAAGACGTTGTGTACGCCTTCAAGATTAGGTGGTAACGCCACTCTGTATGCCACCTCTCCAACTCTGCTCAATATCTCGAATGGGCCGATATACCTGGGACTCAGTTTTCCAGCTCTGCCAAAATGGATAGTTCCTCTGGTGGGGGAGATCTTGACGAAGACACTATCACCTGCTTCGAACTCCACAAGTCGGTGACGGCTGTCCGCCCAATGCTTCTGACGATCTTGAGCCACCCGAAGTCTGTCTCTGATCACCTTGACTTTTTCAGCCGCATCTGTAATCATCTCAGGTCCCAGCATGACTCGTTCTCCTATGTCGTCCCAAGCCAAGGGAGTGCGGCAACGACGTCCATACAGAGCCTCAAAAGGAGTCATGCCGATGCTGGCCTGGTAGCTGTTGTTGTAAGCAAACTCTACCAAGTGTAGGTGGTCCTCCCATGATCCTCCAAAATCCAGGACGCAAGATCTTAGCATATCCTCTAACGTCTGGATGGTTCTCTCTGACTGTCCGTCGGTCTGTGGGTGATAGGCAGTGCTGAACTTCAGTTGGGTCCCCAGACTCTCTTGCAAGCTCTTCCAGAAGTGAGAAGTAAAGCGGCTGTCTCGGTCTGATACAATGCTCACAGGAACTCCATGTATCCGGACGATTTGCCTCATGTATAGGGCAGCTAGCTTCTCGGTGGATAAACCAACCTTGAAGGGAATGAAGTGGGCAGACTTAGTCAATCTGTCTACGATCACCCAAATAGCGTCCTTCCCTCCTTGGGATCGAGGCAATCCTGACACAAAATCCATAGTGATGTGCTCCCATTTCCATTCTGGAATGGGCAGCGGCTGAAGAAGTCCTGCTGGTCTTTGTCTATCTGCTTTCACCTGCTGGCAGATCAAGCATCTGCCAACGAATTTTGAGACATCCTTCTTCATTCCATACCACCATACGTGCTCCCGTATATCTCGGTACATCTTATTTGCTCCAGGGTGGATGGAATACTGTGAGCGATGTGCTTCCTGCATCAGCTGTTCCCTCAATTCACCAGCAGGTACACAAAGTCTGGTGCCATTCCTCAGCGTTCCGTCGTCTGAAATAGAGAATCCCTCCAGTGTGCCAGCTAACACTTGGTCCCTGAGCTTGCACAATGCTCCGTCCTCGAATTGAGTCGCCTTGATTTTGTCTATCAAGCTAGACTGCACTTGCAAATGCATCATGGGGAAGTCAACGCCGGGTACTATTGCTTCCCGTCCAAGCTTCTTTATTTCCTCTGCAGGCAATACGAGTTCTAAACCCAGCTTCTCCATGTCCTCCAGTAGGTACCGATCGGTTGTCAAGAACATCGCCATCGGATATCGACTAAGTGCGTCGGCGACCACATTAGCCTTTCCGGGATGGTACTGTAGGCTGATATCAAAGTCCTTCATGAGCTCCAACCATCGTCTCTGACGCATGTTGAGCTCCTTCTGTGTAAAGACATACTTGAGACTTTTATGGTCCGTGTATATCTCTACTCTTTCGCCGTACAGGTAGTGCTTCCACAGCTTCAAGGCGAAGATGACTGCTGCTAGCTCCAGGTCATACGTCGGGTAGTTCTTCTCATGAGTCCGTAATTGCCGGGAAGCATAAGCAATTACCTTTCCATGTTGCTGGAGCACACATCCTAATCCTTTGCCGGACGCGTCGCTATAAATTGAGAATCCTCCTGATCCTGAGGGTAGCGACAAAATTGGTGCTGTTGTTAGCCTTCTCTTCAGCTCTTCAAATGACGCCTGGCACGCTTCGGTCCAGACGAACTCTTCATTCTTCCTGGTTAGCTTGGTCATGGGCTCAGCAATCTTTGCAAAGTCCTTCACGAATTTTCTGTAATATCCAGCTAAGCCCAAGAAGCTTCTGATCTCTGCAACTGACCTGGGAGTATTCCATGTTTCCACGGCAGCTATCTTCTTGGGGTCCACTGATATGCCTTCTCCTGTGACAACGTGGCCGAGAAAGTCCACCTTGTCTAAGAAGAATTCACACTTGGACAATTTTCCATATAGCTTCTCCTTTCTGAGGGTTTCCAAAACTATCCTCAAATGCTGCTCGTGTTCTTCCTTGGTCTTCGAATAGATCAGAATGTCGTCAATGAAGACAACGACAAACTGGTCCAGGTATTTGTGGAAGACCTTGTTCATGAGATTCATGAACACTGCTGGGGCATTGGTAAGACCAAAGGGCATGACCAAGAATTCAAATTGTCCATACTTGGTGTTGAATGCCGTCTTTGGAATATCTTCCTTCCTCACCTTGATTTGATGGTAACCCGATCTGAGGTCTATCTTCGAGAAAACCTTAGCTCCACTCAGCTGGTCGAAGAGATCGTCGATCCGGGGCAGCGGGTACTTGTTCTTGATAGTGATGTTGTTCAATGCCCGGTAGTCTATGCACATTCTGACTGTCCCATCCTTCTTGGGTACAAATAAGACTGGTGCACCCCAGGGTGAGGCACCGGTCCTGATGAATCCTTGCGCCTGAAGCTCGTCAATTTGGTCTTTCATTTCCTTGGACTCCTTGGGATTCACTCGGTAGCAGCGTTGGGAGATTGGTGCTACGCCAGGTATAAGATCGATCGAGAATTCCACATCTCGATCAGGGGGTAGCCCTGGAAGATTGTCTGGGAAGACGTCTATAAACTCCGCTATGAGAGGATGAGGGGGTCCGGTTTCTTCAGTGATGGATGTGTAGGACACACATTCCACGCCTTCAGGTGCTCGAATCACTTTGAGTTTAGGTCCTCCAGGTGGATCTAGAGTTACGCAGCCTTCTCGACAGTCTATCAGAGCATGATGTTGACTAAGCCAATCCATGCCCAAGACTACGTCATAGTTTGGCAGAGGCATTATTAGGAACTGAGTCTGAAACTCATGTCCTGAGATAGTGACTGGGCAGCTACACGTCTCACTAATGGGTATTGGTCCTCCACCAGTCATAACTCTACAGATTATCTTACTTATGCCAGTAACTAGATGGTGTGCAGAGATGAAGTTTGCAGATATAAAACTGTGTGATGCTCCAGAATCAAATAATGCTAAGGCAGGGTGCGAATGAAGTAGAATGGAACCTGCGATGACATCTCCTTCCGTCTCGGGTAGGTGATAGTGTCTTCGTCAAGATCTCCCCCACCAGAGGAACTATCCGTTTTGGCAGAGCTGGAAAACTGAGTCCCAGGTATATCGGCCCATTCGAGATATTGAGCAGAGTTGGAGAGGTGGCATACAGAGTGGCGTTACCACCTAATCTTGAAGGCGTACACAACGTCTTCCATGTATCGCAGCTGAGGCGTTACATTCCGGACCCGAGCCACATCCTGGATCATTCAGAGTTGGAGATTGGGCCAAGTCTTACAGTACCAGAGCAGCCAGTGAGGATCATAGACCGTATGGAAAAGCAGTTGCGGAACACCGTGATTCCACTGGTCAAGGTTCAGTGGCTCCACCACTCCCCAGGCGAATCCACCTGGGAACGAGAGGCTGAGATGAGGCAGAAGTACCCTCATCTGTTTTAAGGCATGTTTACCCTTGTTCTCCCTTCAATTGTAGTTAATTTCGAGGACGAAATTTCTATAAGTTGGGTAGGTTGTAAACCCCCTGAATTTCCCTAATTATTAAATCTTGGATTTTTCCCATTTTCTGGAAATTTTTGGGAATTTTTCTGTAATTAAAATCATGGTTTTCGATCATTAAACGATTTTTAATGGTTAATAAACAATATTAAAATATCATGAAAATAACATTTTTGGGTGTAAAATAGAAAACCGGACTTAGGGTAATTTTCTGGGATTTTATTGGGCCTCAGACCTATTTTTAAAAGCCTAAAAACTATTTTTTATAATTAATTAATTATTTCTGTTAATTATTATTATTATTATTATTATTATTATTATTATTATTATTATTATTATTATTATTATTATTATTATTATTATTATTTTTATTAGTTTTTCGGGGGCCCGGCCCGGCCCAGTGGGCCGAGCCCATGAGCCGTCCCCGGCCCAGCCTATGCTTAGCGGGTCGGGCGGGTCGGTCTGACCGGATCCGCGCCCGACCCGGAACCCGGACCCGCACCCCTGTTCCCAGTCACCCCCATCCCCGAATTTTCCGCCGGCCGGCGCGCTCTCCGATGCCACGACCGTGCCTCACTCCCACGAGGCCTCCCCTCCGATTTTCCTGCGCCCACGACCGCCCCGGCCGAGCCCTCGCATCCCTATAAGTTTCCCCCTCTCAGCTTCTTCCTTTCTCCCGCAAACCCTAACCCTAGATCTACCCTCCGGCAGCCGTCCGGCGACCTCCGCCTCCCTCAGTCACCTGCGACGACTTCCCCGGCGCCGACGAACCTCCTCCTCTCTCCTCCTCACAGCTAACCTCTCCGGCCGCCCTCGAATCCACTCTCCGCCGTTCGAGAGCCGCCCTAGCCGCTGTCGACGACTCCGCCGGAGCCACAGCCACTGCCCAGGCCTCGCCGGAGCCGCCGCAGCCCGCCGTGACCTCGCCGACGGTCGACCAGCCCCGGCGTACCCTCCAGCGAGCCCGGACACGCCGCGGATACGACCTAGACGCGGA